>CM052709.1:31940381-31983436 GCA_028551405.1 Uromys caudimaculatus
AGGTGGAATACCCTCATAGAGGCAGAGGAGGGGGAGGGGATAGGGGGTTTCCAAAGAGGAGACCTAGAAAGGGGGAAACATTGGAAATGTAAATAAAGTATCAAAAAATAAATAATTTAAAAAAATCCTTTAGGTGGCTGGAGAGATGGCTCAGCAGTTCAGAGCACTGACTGCTCTTGCAGAGGACTGGGGTTTCGTTCCTAGCATCCACATGCTTGTTCACAACCCTAACTCCAGTGCCCTTTTCTGACCTCCGAGGGCACCAAGCACACATATGGGGCACAGGCAAACACGAAAACAAAACACTCACACATAACACAAAAATAAATAAACCATATGAAGCTTACTTTAAAAGTAAGGGTGGAGGGGGAGAGGAAGTGGAGGAAGGAAATTTCAGGGAACATTCCAGATGCACGTCACAGTAGGAGATAGGAAAACGAACCCCAGATGTCCACCACGCAGCTCCAGTGACTGTCATGTTCTTTCTGTTGCATGTTAATTCTTCAGTGTTGTACAGAATATATCTGTTAACAGATGAATCACTTCACACAGGCAGTGTTGTCACACACAGAACAAGTCACAGTGATTCTTGATAGCTTCTAACACTCGAACATCCTGTGTTTTCCTGTAGCCCATGTCACATTGGGTTGATATTCTCTCTGTCTCTGTCTCTCTCTGTCTCTCTGTCTGTGTGTGTGTGTGTGTGTGTGTGTGTGTGTGTGTGTGTAGGTAGACATCCACGTCAGGTGCCTTCCTCAACTGTTCTCCACCTTACTGTTCTGAGGCAGGATCTCTTATTATGCCTGGGGTTCACCGACTCAGTCAGTGAGCCCAGGGATCCGTCTGCCTCTATTTCCCCACCACCAGGATTACTAATGTGTAGATGCTTCATCCAGATTTTGAGGTGGATCTGAACTTAGATCCTCACACTTGCACATCAAGAAGTCAGTGCTTGGCTGGGGAACGCCGTGGTTAAGAGCACACATACTGTCCCTGTAGAAGACCCAAGTTTGGTTCATGCTGGGTTGGCTCACAAGTGCCTGTGACTCCAGCTCTAGGGAGAGCCAGTGCCTCCGGACTCTACATGCACACAACTCTCACTCAGACATGTACAATGCACAATTAAAGACATCAACTTACATAAAGTAGATGCCTTTCAAGTTTCTTTTAATAGGTGACATCCTGCCCCACCTATTAACACACTTATGTCCTTCCAAATTGCTTTGTTGAAGAGATTGTCTCCTTTCTTGTACAGGTCTGACACATAACATGCAATTTACTGTTCCCACAAGGTGCTATTAACAAGGTCCTTTATCTTCTGTCTCATGTAAACAGGTCATTAAGCTATATCTGGAACTTAGAGTCAGAGTTAATCTTTTTTGCAAGACTACATCATTATAAAGTGCACATGCTTCCTTTATAAAGTGCACATAAGCCACGGCCTGTCTCACTGTTAATGTCAGGAAGGACCAGTGGTCTAACCCTTGTCCATCTGAGCCACCCAGTATAAAGCTTTCATGGTCTTTCACCTGATTGTCTTAGCAGCCATTAATCACTAAGAATTAATTACCCATTTTTTGTACTTCCTGAATGCATTACCTCTGATTATTCTATAAAGAATTTGCCCTCATCAACAAAATGAATCTGCAAAGGTGCAGGATCAGTATTTTCTTTCCTTTATAAATTAACAAATTTATCAGTTAATATATTTTGAGTTCATATCTTAGCAACTACAAAAGATGAGCAGTGTGTGCACGGGTACGTATATGTGGTATGTGTGTATGTGTGTGTGCACATGCATGTGTGCATATGTATGGTATGTGTGCACACTGGGGTGTGCGTGCCTGTGTGTGTGTTGTGTGTGTGCATGGGTGCAGGCATTTCATTCTGTCTCAACTTGCCCCTGCTGTCAGTAGCTCAGACTAAATCACGAGTTGTTCAGGTCTGGGACTCAGAAGAAACACAAACAGTACTCCGACAGACAGGTAGGAGGCAAAGGAACTGTCACATAGGAAAGTGTTTGAGGCTGGAGTGGTCAGCCTGCTTCTGCTATGATGGGAGAGTTAACCTCTAACTAGGAAGCACTGACTTGATAACTGGAAGGTCTTGGTGACCTTGACAAATGGATATTGGAAGTGGATACATGGGAGTAGGCTTAGAAACGTTTGAGAGATTACAATCAATGTGGATGACAGTTCCATGGAATTTTACTCAAAAGTGAAGTCCTTTATTCCTGGGACATTGGAGTATATATCTCCCTCTAGGTCTAATTGTGTTTGTTTTATAAAATTCTATTGGCCATTGAGGTTGCCTATAAGTAGGAAGCGGTGATTTTTCTTGCAGATTATAGAATTCTTCGTCTTGCAATTAGTTATAGGGAATATCCTTTCTGATCATTTCCATTTGAGGGTTTCTATGAGCCTCGAATATATGGACATCTCTGTCCTCAAGGATATTTCTCTGACATGGAATCACTGAATAGGTTTTATACACACTTAGCGTTTAGTCTCTACTATTCAGATATGTCAGTAACATGTATGTTTAAGTTTTTTTCTGTCTGGATATTTTAAATATAATTTATTTTTTGTTGTTTTTGAAGACTTAAATGTTTTATTTTTAATTATGTGTGTGTGCACATGAGCACATGTGCCCATGAAGGTCTGAAGAGGGCACAGGATGCCCTGGGGCTGGAGCTACAGGTGGCTGTGAAGCACTCCACGCAGGTACTGGGGACTGAATTTGGGTCTTCTGCTAGAGCAGCACAATATATGCTCTTCTCATTTTTGAAGACTCAACAAATTTTTAGGGACGCTTTCATGCTAACCTTGAGAGGTGAAATATGGCAGTTCAAAACTCTAGAACCATTCTGAACTCGATACCTGGAGGGCAACACATTTAAATACAGGGCAGGCTTTGCTGTATTAGTGATAGGGTGAGCAACTTTTCTTTCATCATAGCCAATGTGGGATTGGAACCTGTCTTTGGAGGTGTTCTCTTACCCCCTTCCTAATACACGGGTCCAAAGGTGACAACCACGGGGCTCGCCTCCAGTACCTGGCTGAGGGTACACCACTACCATTAGTAAGACTGGGGCAGAAGACATGGGCTGTGCTCTGCAGATGCAAGGTAGGCAGTTCTCCTTGGGGTGACTATGTGCATGCAGCTACTGCTATCTTGTTCCTCAATCACACCTCTCCTGAGACTTCAGTTTTAGGACTGTTGACTCGTGTACATTGTTAGAGCCCTCAAGAGGGATCCACACAGAGGTTCTAGACAACTGCTAAGCAACAGCAATGGTGGGTGCTGTTTGTTACTGTGAGGAAACGCTATCTGATTCTAGCAGGTTGGCAACGTCAATGTCGCCCTCGTTCCCCCAATCATAAAATCCAATTACTTTTTGCTGCTAAATAGTTCTCGTATCTGTGACCCCTTCTCTCCCACTGAAGCCAGCAGGATTCATCAGCAGAACTAAATCTATTGTCATTTTCCTGTTTAAAACTGACCAGTGTGTTTCTGTCCCTGGCCAAGATTGTTAGGAGGATAAACAGGACCAGAATCCTTGCCACCGAAGATTCACAAAGCCCTTCGTCTGGTCTCCCCCACACCTACAGCCACGGTGCATGTTGAACAATGCGATCTCTCACGGCCATGTCAACACTCAGGTTTCATGAAGCCCTCCACCTCTGCTGGAGATGTAGTTCACATGGCAGTGCTGGGGAAGCAAGCACCTGCCAGGTTCCCAGAGTCAGCTCTTGTACATTGGGCCTGATTCTCTTAGTCTGGCCGCAGAAACAGCAGCTATCAGCAGGAAGCTATGGTGAATGTTGTTTTACTTCCGTCTCTGGCAATGGCCCCTCAAAACCCCAGCCAAAGGTCTAATGAATCTTGTCCTGAGATGTGACATCCTGCTTCAGACTCTACAAGTCAGGTACAGGAAGCCCAACCTCTCATGGGAGACTGTGTAATCAGCAGGTCACCAAGGGGACAGAAAGCTAATCACAGGGTCCGCCCTGCTCTCCTCACGCAGGGCCATGCCTTGACTTTCTTATGGGGCTATGGAAACAGGTCTCACCATCACAACTGAGCCAGTAATAAGCCTGTTTGTCCACAGGCCTGCCATCCTTGCTTCCTCTTCCTCTTAGAGTCTGTTTTAACCCCTCATATCTTTTACCTCTGATGCTGTGAGCCCCATGCGACAGACCATGCCGCTAACAGGGAATGGGTCTGAGGTCAACATGATCTTGCTGAGAAGCATTTCCCAGCGTGGATCATCTGTGATTTTTTTTTTTATTATTAGAAGACAGATAAAAGGCACCGTCTGAGAGTTGGGTTAGAATGCAGGCTGCTGGAATGCAGGCTGACGGTTTCTGGAGCTGCTGTGTTGAGTGTCAGCTACTCCGGTGAAGTACAAGAGGGTTGGAGATTCAAAGGTTCCAACAAGGAGCCAACAGGTCCTTACACCTTGGCACTTACTACCACTACCACATAAATCTGGACTTCATAAATGCTGCTGTCACATTTCTGTTGGCTAAACTTGGTTGTGCTAGGTTTCAGTAAGGACAAGTATCGTCATCACAGTGGCTTAGTAAAGCCAATGGTATACTACACCAAGGATGTTGGAAGTGAAGGACTCGCGTCTCAGGCTAGTCACAGGCATGAAACGGTTTACATCCCATGTGCTTGTAGTTCTAAACTCTGTGAAAGCCAGGAAATACTGGAGCCTACAGGTGCCAGGTCAGATTAGTAGACTAGTAAGCTCCATCACTCCTGCCAGTATCAGTACGCCCCCGCCTGTCCTTCAGAAGTGTTCTCTGACGAGAATAAGCTAGGTGAACTCCAGAATTAAAACAACATCAACACCAGCAAACTTCCTCAAAGAAATCAAGGGTTTAAGGAAGAGAAAATGAAGCAGCTCAAGGAACTCAAAGAGAATATCCAAGGAAATACAGCAATAAGGCTGAACGGAACAACAAAGACAGTCTAGGATTTGGGAAGCAAATTCAATTAAAGAACGAATGTCGAAGAAAACTCAAAAGGAAATGAATCACTGACCCACCTAGACATCACGAGGGAAAGAAAGCCTCACAGGAGAATGGAGTGAGTGGAAGACTGAACATTAGCCTTGAGGATAAAGAAGAAAAGTTAGATAGCAAGAGCAAAGAATATGAACCTACTTTTTAAACGCAGGAAAGGAACATGCAGGAAATGTGGGTCACCATGAAAAGACCAAACCTGCGCATCACAGGCACAGATGAGAGAGAAGAAACCCAGGTCAATGGCGCAGACCAGAGTTTCAAGAAGATCAGAGAACAGACTTCCCCAAACTAAGAAAAGACACCATAGAGATTCAAGAAGCACACAGAATGCCAAATAGATAAAACCAGAAAAGAAAGCTCCCCACAGCATATCAGCATTTAAACTAAACATACAGAACAAAGAGTATTGGCAGCTGCAAGTGAAAAAAACGTTAAGTTACATAACCAAGAAACCAAACAAAGGTCAGAAGAACAGCTGCTCTCTCAATGCAAACATTTAATTACTTATTTATTTGAAACAGGGTCTAGCCTGGAATGAACTCTGTAGGCAGGCAAGCTTTGAACTCGCAGAGTTCTTACCTGCCCTGCCTCCTGAGTACTGGGGCTGAAGATGTACACCGCCACATCCAGCTCAATGGAAGCTCTGAATGAAAGCAGAGCCTTAGAATTCAAGTTCTCAGAGACCACAGATGCCAACTACAGACCCAGCAAAACTGTCTGCCGTACTTGGAGAAAGAAAAACTTAACATCAAACAAACAGGCTAAAAGAATTCATGTCCTCCAGACCAACCGTAAAGAGAACACTGAAAGCAATACTTAGGAATGAAGAGAGAGTGAGCATAGCCAAGGGATTCCAGAAAGAAAATAAATGAAGCTGTAATTACTGAAACCCAAGGGGAAACTAAGGATGCGAGCAGCAAAACAAACAGCAAAAGGACTGCAGCTGACACACACCTTTAAAGAACCACTTTACACATTAATCACCTGAGTATCCAATTAAGGGACACGGGCTGTCTGAATGGAACTGAGAAACAAAATGTATCTTTCGGTTGTATCCAAGAAACTCAGCTTTACAGACAGGAAATACCTTAAAGTGAAAGGATGGAAAGCCACGCCCTAACCAAATGGGACTAGAAAGCAAGCACTCATTGCCACACTAACATCTGCAAAACAGACTTCAGACTGAGACTCCTCATCGGAAGAGATAAAGGACACTTCGTTCTAATCAAGGGAACAATTAACCGAGAGAGAAGCTCGGAGCTCAGACTCTGGGGCACCCAGTTGTACTACTGAAATAAAAGGAACAGATTAACATCACGCTGTTATAGTAGGTGCTTTCTCTCACCAGTCATCTGGACAAAAATATAAACAGAAAAATGACAGAATTTAATGACCTCATGTATCAAATGGACCTAACAGATATCTATAGAATATTCCACCCAGGCACCAATACACACTTTCTACTCAGCAGTCCATGGAAGCTTAAATAGATCTCATCCTGGGGCACAAAACAAATCTCAATAGTTTCATGGAAAAAATGAAATAACTTTATTTATTCTGACTACAAAGTAATAAAACCTCAACAGCAAACAAGTATGTGCAGACTTGTGGAGAGTAAGCAGTTCATTGCTGAATGACGAACAGGGCAAAGCAGAAATCACAGAAGAAAGGAAAAATCCTGGAATTTCTTTTTTCTTTTTTCTTTTTCTTTTTTTCAAGACAGGGCTTCTCTGTGTAGCCCTGGCTGTCCTGGAACTCACTCTATAGACCAGGCTGGCCTCGAACTCAGAAATCCACCTGCCTCTGCCTCCCAAGTGCTGGGATTAAAGGTGTGCGCCACCACTGCCCGGCAAAATCCTGGAATTAAACGAAAATAAAAACACAACCCAAGAAAACCTCAGGGACACACGCCTTTAATCCTAGTGCTTGGAAGGCAGAGGCAGGCAGATCACTGTGAGCTAAAGGCCAGCCTAATCTACATAGGAAGTTCCAGAGACCCTGCCTCAAAAAACAACCTAAATGACCTTCAGCTGATGAACACCTGGTACATATACACAATGGAATTCTATAGACCTATGAAGCAAAATCATGAAATTTGCAGGGAAATGATAGAGCTAGAAAATATCATATTGACTGAGCTAATCCCGGACCAGAAAAACAAATGTTCTCTCTCATCCGTGGTTCCTAGCTCCAAATGTCCATACAAGAGTGCATGATCTGAAGTAACGTCAAAAACCAGGGAACTAAAAGGGGACCGTGATGTGCGTGCGTGCGTGCGTGCGTGCGTGCGTGCGTGTGTGTGTCTGCGTATGTGTGTGTGTGCGCGCGCGCGCGCGCGTGTGTTGCTAGCAAGGGAAACAGTGATATGAGGAGGACTGGGGAAAAAGAGGGAGACTTTACTTAGGGATGAAGGTGGAGGATCTGTACAGAAGGAGAGGGAGGAAGAGTAACTCTAGGGAGGTTTTGAGAAGCCAGAGGAATTATATTCTTGTTTATTTAATTAAAATTATATACAATATATATGTCTATGTGCATAAGTATTTTTAATGAAGTTATGTTATGTGGGCGGATACTCCCCACAAGAGCCATAGACAATCTAGCAAAACCTCAGGCACCAAACATGAAAGACACCCTTTCCGGTTGTTGGTCAGAGGAATCCCAGAGACTCCCGAAATGATTTCAACAACTGCTGCTGCCTTCGGGTGCCTTCCAGATGTTGAAGTCAGTAAATGGGAAGGGATGATGCTCTACCTTGTTTTTTGAGATGATCACATTTTAGTGACATTGGACTATGTAATGATATTTATGTACACACTCATTTATATGGTTTTTGTTAACTGCCCCAGTGTTTCCAAAGTATAGCTAGTTTGAGAACTTCTATGATGCAGTGACATCTTGCCAGAATTAACAGGGTATGAGGGAGAAGAAAAGAAGAAGCGAAACCCCTGAAGATGTCCCAGTTTCATTTGTGAGCCTGATACTGGCACAATATCCCGAAAAAATTTAAAAAAAATAAAATATAAATGTTACTTATTGAAACATGTAGCCAAAGCTGAGTGGCTAGAGCCGTCCAGCCTGGGAGACTGCCAACCATCAGTCACCCCAGCTCCAGGGACCGGACACCTTCTCTGACATCAGCGGGCTTCAGGCGGGAAACTGGTGCACAGACATACATGCGGGCAAAGCATCCATACACATAAAATTAAAACTTAAAAAGATATGGCTGTGCAAGGCTTTGCAGTTCTGCCTGCTACACAGGTTTGTAGGTTTTGTTTTAATAAACTTCGAAATGAAAAAGATTTTCCTCATTAGATAACTTACGTGAAACTTTAGAAACCACACGTCTGAATCAGCCTGTGCCCTCTCGCTCACTGGATGGCATCTGAATTCACTCTCCACTTCTTTTTACCAAAGTTTGAAACCCTGGTGTGTTTAGGTAGCTCTGCTGTTTGCCATGGTCTACCACACTGGCAGGAAGTAGAAATGTAATCGTCACCAGGGGGTGAGGGGTTGAGTCCTTCTACACACGCCAGGGCCTCTGCCAGGACACGGTAAAAATACTCACTTCTCACCACACACTAAACTCAGAATATTTATTGCTTTAAATAACTAAACAAGAAAGAGACAGGGTTGTTTCCATTGAGACAACTGGTATTCTCTCTCCAAGGTTTGCAGATGCTTCTACTTAAAGCCTTAACAACACATTATGGACAGTATAAACATGTGACAGGCACAGCATACAACTCAGTCAACGACACGTCAATAAAAATAGCACACAAGGGCACCCAGTTACCAACTGCTCAAAATGACAACATAGTCATACATGTGTTGAAGACAAATTTTAAAAACAGTATTTTTGGCATTAATATTAACACAGAATACTTTCTTGAACATTCTGTAAGAGCTGGGGCATAGGGAATTACCTGTTTTGTTTCCAGATATTCAGTATCTATAGAACTACCTTAAGACAGGCAGGAGGCTTGGGTACCCCCTCTTCTCCAACATCGTTGCCTTCTTCAACAGCAAGGTCTCCAGAGCTCCGGTGGGGAAGGTCAGCCAACAGGCTGCAGGGTTAAAGTCACTAAGTTCTTGCCCAGAGCAGCAGCATGTAGGAGTGAGCAGAAAAAAACCTTGGTTTGTAGCAAAGGATGTCCCAGAAGTTGACCCAGATGTGCCCTGGAGCCCTGTGGGGCAGTACAGGCACTGTGGTCTCCCTTGTGGAAGAGGCGGGACCAGAGCCAGGCCTCCAGCCCTGAGGTCTTGGAGGAACAGCCCAACCTTGCACTCTAATATAAGTGGATTGTTAAGACAGCTTTCCAGTGGATGTGTAGAAAACAACACCATCAGAGACCCACCCTCACAGGGCCATTGAGTTAACAATGGGAGGTCAAGCCAAAGGGTAACACAGAGCAAACCAGCTGCTAGCAAGCTTCCCAAGGTTTGCAATCACAATGCAGGCCTAGCACAAATCACGGACTCAATTTGCTTCTGTTGGAGCGGGGCCTGCAGCAAGCTCAGCCTCTGCTCTGGGATTCGAGTGCCTAATGGCCATCGAGTCCCTGTTGTGGCCAGCAGGCCCATTCTGCACAGCTGCTGAGCCCTGCCTTTGCTCCCTGACCTCAGAGGCTCTGCCCCACTGCTGTGCCCCCAGCACACAGTTTCCCACATCTCCAGCCTTGGAGAACTGGTCTTCTAGATTCTTCTCATTCTCTTCTGCTTGCTGCTTGTCGCTGGTGCTGAGTTTCCCTTTGGATTTCCTGGTCTGCCTGCTGTGGATCTCATTCCGGGAGAATCGCCACTGGAACTAGAAAGCACAGAGAGTGGAGATGGGTAAAGTCTTGGGAGCCAATTCTGCTTCACATCATTAAACCCAACTCTTCCCAGATTCCCAGGACACCACCAAGCTAAATCTAATCCAACCCATCTCTCCCACCCTTGGTGCCTGCTCAACATCTCATCTTCCATGTGTGTTCTAGATTTGAGGAGCTGTGGAAGGAGAAGGGTGCCATGGGGCCCAGGGCAAAGGAGGCGAGGGCACATGTCTCAGGTGCTGTGCTGCAGAGCACAGACATTCTTGCAGGACTTGTGGGAGTGATACCTGCTACCAGGCCTCTCTGACAAGCTGACGAAGGTCCTCAGGCAGCCTGGAAACCTATGACTGGTGTGGCTGGTTCATAACAAACCATTTTTTTTTTTTTACAACTGTGAAAAGCTAGCCCAGCTCAGTCACCTGGAGACTGGGATGCAGCCCACCCCAGCTTCTCCCTCTGCTCCTTCTTACTAGGGTAACTTCTCTGAAAGCCTCCTCAATCCAAATCTATCCTTGAGCCTGCTTTGCAGACATTACTACAACTAAGTATTTGCTCGTGTGAAATCAAAAGAGGTTCAGAGTTTTAAGGCCATGTATCCATTGGGAGGACTAGCAAGAGGTTTGATCTTATGGTAATTCTGAGGAGCAGGGTGGGAGTGGGGCTGCTAAGAAAATCCAGAGGGAACACTCATTGGCCAGATCTCTCTGCCTCTTTTGTGATCATGAGACATAGAGGGACTTTAGCTTCTAAGTTCTCACAAGTCTTTCTTCCATTTCAGTTGCACCATGGTGGTTATGCCAAATATACACTTGAGTACTAAAGGATAAAGCTAGAAGAAACATGCATGTCACCCTGTGCTCAGGAGGCTGAGCTAGGAGAAACATGCATGTCACCCTGTACTCAGGAGGCTGAGCTAGGAGAAACATGCATGTCACTCCGTGCTCAAGAGGCTGAGCTAGGAGAAACAGGCATGTCACCCTGTGCTCAGGAGGCTGAGCTGTCCTACTTCTCTGCAGTTGTGATGAGACAACATGACTAAGTTGACTTAAAAGAAAAAGCATTTGAGTTTAATTTGGGGGCTCGTGGATTCAGAGGGTTAATTAGAGTTCGTGACCACTATGGTGGGGTATATTGCAGAAGGAAGACATGGCACTGGAGCAGTAGCTGAGAGCTTACATCTGATCCACAAGCACAAGGCAGAGAGAGCTAGCTGGGCATGGTCTGGGCTTTTTAAACCTCAAAGCCCATCCCAGTGACACACCTCCTCCAACCAGGCCACACCTCCTAATCCTCACCAAAGAGTTCCACCAGCTGGGGCTCAAGGAAACAAAAACCACAACCTTTTGTTTTTGGACCGTCCTGCAGTGGCAGGGACAGAATGTCAATGTTCCCAGCATGCTCAGGGGAGAGCCTAATGAGGCAGTTGTGCCATCAGCAGGAAGTGTAGCAGACACTTTGAAAAAGATTCTCAGTGCTTTGTGAGGGCAAAACAAAAACACTCTTTACAAACTGCTTTTAAAGCTAGCCTGATCTTGTCAGAACTTTCTCCCCTATAAAACAGTAGCCTCAATTCTCAAAGAAGTCAGGGAGAAAATATGGATTCCTTTTGCAAAACAAGCAAACAAAAAACCAAAACAACAACAACAACAACACATTGGTAAATTTGAATATTCCATCAAAATACAGAAAAGCACAGGAATACATATGAAGCTACAGTTGGGCATTTATCTATACTCTCATATCCCACACTCATATTCCAACATTGGGTGGGAATGTGGCTCCCAACACTCATCTTTGGGATGTTCTTTTAATGCCCTCTGGGATGGCTGTTCTCCTCCCACTCAATCTATGCATTCCGCAGTGTGATGTGGTGCTCACACGCCACTCACCGTATAGCCACAGCATTTCAGCCAGGCTGACCACAAGACACCATAAGGCCCAACAAACATCCGGAGGACTGTTCAGACCCCAGCTGGCTGCTGTAGTGTTGATTATCTACTCCGTCGAGTCTGGACACCATGTTTCTCTGGTTTGGTCCCCACCCAGATGGATGTTCCCAAATAGAACCTTCTGACCTTTCTCAAGGATTTGTGAGAGGTTGGTTAAGGTAGACTATATTTTATTTTTGGAGCAGTCAGTCAGCTGTTGGGGGAAGTCAGAGGAAGCTGTACTTTTGCCAAAAGAATGTGGTAAGATTGTCTCAGGTAAGAGGCTTGCCTGTAGCTGTACCAAAACACCTCAAGGCTGCTGAGCCTGTATCTTGGCCCTGGGATAGGATGGCTGTCCCCAAGCAAACTCTTATCTATGTGAAGTCCCTCTCCTCTCATGGTTGTCCCTTGCCCCATACACGGTAGTTGGTGTTGAGTAATGTCTCCTGTGGACACATGGTATCCTTTCAAAGATAGTTCTGTCAGCCTTGAGATGAGCCATGGGCTCAGCATCTGCCCTTGCTAACTAACCAGGAAATGCTCAGGGTCTCTGGGAAAGCCTGGCTACAACATGCCCTCTAGAAGGCCACCTTTTGTTGACCTGAAAAAGGTAAGAGCTCTAGGGGTGTGAGGCGGGTACAGAAGCTGCTCTCTCCAGCACCTTCTCCAGTGGAAAGTTTGGCCTGTCACTGTGAGCTAAGTGACACTGTGAGGTAAGACCCATTTCAGCCATTCTACCATCACAGAAGGACCTATCAAGGCCTTTAGGACTTTAATTCATGGGTCCTCATATGGATTTGGGATAACCTTAGGACTTCTGCTGCTGCTGTCTCATCTCCCAGCAATCACAGAGCCAGATCCCCAGGTAGGTGTGGCTCAGGCCTTCCCAGGTTCTCTTTGGCAGGGGGAAGTAGTCTGGAACTGGGTATGGGACAGTGGTCCACGTTCAGAGCTTCAAAGGCACACTGCCTAAGAATATAAGAACCCACTATGTCTCATGCTTGACAGGAGCTCATGCCTTCCTGATTTCCCCAGGTAATCCCTCCATAAGCATTGTTAGTACAATTTTACACACAATACAAAGAAGCTCAGAGATGTTGGATAACTTGTCCCAAATCATGTAGCTAGGAAACCCCAGGGTTGGAGAAGTTCAACCTGATTTCTTCAGAGCCACCTTCCCAGCCTTCCCTTCTGGGCAAAAACAAACAAAAAAATGGCTCACCTGGGCCCTTACACCCAGTCACCAACTAATGAAGTCCAGATTTTGTGGCAGTGAAATGATGTTTTGGTTTGGCTTATTAACAACAAAGAGCTTCCTGTTTGTAGGCTCCCTGACATCAATTAGGATAAAACATTAATTATGAGAAGTGTGAGTGGAGGCTCACAGGTGAGTCCAGAAAGAGGCCAGACTACTCAGTTTAGACCCAGGCCCTTAGCCCTGGGCGAGCAACCTCATCACGGATATCTCTGTAAAACACAGCTACAGGCCCTGGTTCCAGAGGGCCGAGTTCAGTGGGCAGGCAGGATGGGGACTGACTTGATTCTCAAGTCCTACTGCAGCTGCTGGTGGTTCTCAGGCCACAATCCAAAAGCTTCTTGCCCAGAAAAACCTCTGGAAGGACTGCAAAATCTGAGAAATATCTATGAAGAAAGAAGGCCTCCTCAGGCCATCCACGGGAAAGGGCTTCCCCAGCCTCTCCCCCTCTGCACTTGTCTCAGGCAGGCCTCCCTCTAGGAATGGGGCAGTCGCCACATGTAATAAACAACACTAGCTTCAGATCCTGAGGCTCCAAAAGGAGAACAGAAACTGGGGAGAGGCCAGGAGCACAGCCTGCCTCAGGTTGTGCCTCTGAGGCAGGGTGTGGAGCACGCCTCAATGCTTTCCCAACGAAGAGGTTCTGCAGCTGGAGGAGTGGCAGGGAGTCTCTAAGATCAACCACCATGGCTGTAAGGACAACAGAGCCCGGGCTTTTCTCAGCCACCACATCTGTGGCACTGAGACAGCTTAATCCAGCTAACCTACCTAACTCAGAATTAGATGGGGGGTCTGAGCCTGTAAGGCAGCTACCAGAGAGGTGAAAGCAGGAAGTCACAAGCTAAGACTAAGGACTTCTGGGCTACAGAGTGAATTCAGGTCCAATGTCCAACGCAGACAACCTAGTTAGGCCTTGTCTCAAACATACATAGATAGACAGACAGACAGACAGATAGGGATGTAGCTCACTCGCACAATAGTTGCCTAGCACCCACAAGACCCTAGGTTTTGTAGTTCAAAAAGGAAAAGAACAAATGGGTGAAAGCCTGGTGGGAAGGAAGGACAGAGAGCCTTCGCTTTACAGTTTGGTTGTGGAGCAGGGGCTGGTGAGTCTAATGAGTGGTGTTCAGAAACTTGTACAAGTTTACTTCAAGAAGCTGAGCTGGGAGTAGAGGATGGCTCTGCAGGTTTGGTTCCCAGCACCCCTGTCAGGATGCTCACAACTGCCTCCAAGTCCAGCTCCAGGGCCATCTGCATGCACATGCACAAATCCACACTCACACACACACTCATATATGCAGTTAAAAATAAAATCTTATAAAGGCGGGAAGGAAGGAAGGACAGAGGGAAGGAGGGAAGGATGGAGTGACCTTAGCTGGAAGGAACACTCCTCCAGCACAATCAACTAGAATGATTGACAGGACACACTGGGTCACGTCTGCCAATCCTGCAGTCACATCCTCCTTTAAATTCCGATGCAGGCACAATAAATATGTATGTGTTCCAGGCTCAGACGTCTGATTAATCAGTTAGCAACTCAGCAGGTATCTCTTCAGCATCACCTAAAACCCAGATCCCACACGAACAATAATCAGGGAAACGTGTTTATGCCTCACGAGGGCCAGAAGACAGTGATCACAGATAATGAGAGCCCAGACAGAGATCTGCAAGAGTCTGGGCTTCTTTCCCAGTGTGCCACTGTGGTGGCTTGGATATAATGGGTTTCCCCCAAGAATCTCATGAGTCTCCAGATGGGCAACTGCTGAGGTGACCAGACAGTGGGGGCCTTCACTGATGGTTTTATCATCCCTTAATGGGCTTGTCCTACCATGGCAAACTGTGAGGTGGTGGGAAACTGGGTGATGGGGCCTATGCAACTATGGGCTTTTCACCCATGCCCAAGTTCTCAGAAATAACAACTCTGGGACTTAGTTAATTATGAATAAATGCTTTAGGCTATAAGCCTGGGCCTGTTCCTCAACTAGCTCATGACTCAGTTACCCATTTGTTCTATTCTATGAGTGACATATGGTTTGTTACCTCTCCTCAGAGTTCTGTAGTGAATCTTTTCACACCTGACTCTATCCCAGAATCCTGCCCCTCACCTTGCAGGATGTCCCACTTTCTACTTCCTGCCTCAGCTCATAGGCCAACAGTTCTTTTATTGACCGATGATGCCAACATACAGCACACAAGATTCTCTCTACAGGCTTAACTGTAGGAAGTAGGCTAATGGAGGTCCTGAAAAGATACTCTTATCTTCTGACCCTCCTGGGCTCTTCCTCTGCATCATGGTTGTCACGAGCTGAAGACACTCACATCCCCAAGACCATAATTCTGTCCTGTCCCAGGCCCTGAGCAACAAAGGCAGCCGAGCCTGGATGGAAACCTTGAACCAAGAGTCTTTCCTCCTTTCACAGTCTGTCCCAGGTATCTGCCACAGCAACACAAAGGTAACTAATGTGGCTAGGCCTCAGAGGGACAACACTCTCCTGAGGAAGGAGGCTGGGTGGAGAAAGAATGGAGAACAGCATCCTAGGCAGCCGTACAGCCAACAGCAAGGGCCTTGAAGAAGAAGGCAGTGGAGGACCATAAAGGCCAATGCCATTGGTATGTAGAGGAGGGTCGGGCAAAAGGCTGAGGGCTTCATGGGCCACAGAACAGATCCTCCATCTTTAAGGCAACAAAGCTACTGACTGTCACAAGCAGTGGGATGAGAGGGTCTAACTGCTGCCTGCCTTTCCTTTCCTTTTGAATTGCTTTTTTTTTTTCAGACAGGATCTCATGTATTCCAGGGTAGCCTTATACTTGTTACATACCAAGGATGACGTTGACTTTACTGTCCTCCTGTTTCTACCTTCCCAGTGACTGGGTTACAGGCCTAAGCCACTGTGCCAGCCTTAAAGTGGCCTTAAAAACGTTTATCTTTATTTTACGTGCATGAGTCGTGTTTAACATGTAGGTATGCATATATTCAAGTGTTTGTTACAAATTTGTAGCAAATGATAGAATGGGAGTTACAGATGGTTGTGAGGCACCACGTGGGCTGGGAACTGAACTTAGATCTTCTGCAAGAGCAATAAGTGCTCCTAACCGCTGAGCCATCATTCCAGCCCTGAACTGACCTTTTAAAGGATCACTTTGACTCTGAAAAGAAAACATTTTTGAAGGGGAGACTTGCTACGAGGTGGCAAGAGTAGCTGAACATGAGATACTGGGGGATTCTAGAATTTTTAGGGTTTAAAATATAAACTGACTACTAGAAGGAGAGGGTGCTGAGGATGACCCATGAGAGCGCTGTCATTCTAGAGACAGGCAGGTACACGGGAGGGAGGGAGGGTGGGTGGGCAAGTCCCATGTGCACTGTTAGATGGAGTAGAGGAATAGGAAGATGGGGGCACTCGGGTGAAACGAAGATAAACATGACACAGAAACTGTGAGCACAGAGATGGCTAGCAAAGCCCTGGCCCTGGAGATTCTGAAGAGTAAGGAGAGATGGAGTGGAACTGGGCCCTAAAGAACTTGCTCAGGAAGCAAGAATTATAGCTGGATCATGAAATGTCCCTCACAGGTTCCTGTACTTGACTCCTTGCTCCCCAGCTGATGGCACTGTTGGGGGAGGTTATGGAACCTTTAAGAGTCAGAGTCTCACTGGAAGAAGTGGGTCTCGGGGACAGGCCTTCAAGTTTTCTAGCCTGACCCCACTTTCTGTCTGTCTCTCTTTGCTGACTGTAGCCATAGTGTGACCAGAAGCCTCCTGTTCCAGCTGCCATCCTCTTCCACCATGATAGGCTGTAGCTCGCCTTAAACTGTACACCAGGAGTCCCTCTCTTCCCGAAGACGCTCTTGCCAGTTGATGACAGCAACTAATACACAGGGTAAGATGGCACCAAGAGACGAAGTGCAGCCTACAGGAGCAATGAGGACTGGACACAGCGACTAATAGGGGCATGATGGGACATGGACCCAGGTGGAGGCAGCTGAGGTGTGAAGGGTGTGGCCAAAGAGGGTGGAACACCGAGTACACACTCTTCTTTCTGGAAGCCTGCTTCCTTTCTTGATGGGGGGTGGGGGGTGAGGGGGTGGGGGGAGGGCTGCCTCCTGGAGGACAAGTAAATCCTGAGCACCACACTGATGCAGGACACTGAAAGAAAGAGCAGTCTGTCTGCATCAGCCTAGCCAGTGAGGGTTGGCTCACTGACTAAGAAAACATGGCTTCTGCCCTTTCTCTGAGGAAAGCCAGTTCTACTTTTATGTCCTCTCTGTGGGATGCCAAGGTCTTCATTTGAAAACCAAGGAGCCCCACAATGAGACACCTGGCAAGGGAGTCTAGGGGTGTTTCCATTAAAGGGCTAAAGCCCAATCTCTCCAGTCTGGTAGCGGACCTTGTGTGTTGCTTATTGAATGTTGCTTTCTGTGGCTGGTGACTTCCTGAGGCCTGTGACTGAGCACTATCTGATATCAGTCTACGGCCATCCATCTTCCAGGTGGTGGCTGACTGCTCCTGGTGGTTAATGGTGACTGGCAGCTGCCTTCTGGTCCACCTCTGTTGTCACCTGTCACATTACCGTCCCAGAGCCTGGAGAGTGGCCTTCCTTTGCACTCCAGTCCGTCTGGCTTCTTGTCCTCACCACCTTGGCATTCCTTCAGTAAATGGGCAACCCACAGGGTTTGTTGGCTGATAAGGGGCTACTGCAATCTGTTCATTGGCTGGATGTTCCTACCTGGGACTCCTGAACAAAGACTAGGGTATATGGGGGAGGTGCCAACTGTGCAGAGCCCAACAGGTTGGCAACTTTTGCCAGAGTGTGGTCAAGGCCATCAAGATAGAACACAGTGGATCCAGGTGACACCTAACTGGGCTTTGGTAGACTCCATCAACATGCTGGCCTCTTCCTGAAGCCAGTAACACACCTACAGCGTGCTAGTACATGTTCTTTTGCTGTAACAGAATAAGAAAGTCATCTAAAGGAGGCTGGAGAGAGGGGTGGGGGAGATGGCTCAGCACTTAAAGCTCTTTCAGAGGACACAGGTTCAATTCCAGCACTCACGCCAAGCAATTCACAAATACCCGTAACTGATTCAAGGGCTCTAACACTCTTTTCTGACTTCCACAGGCACTGGCATGCAGGTGATAGCATGCAGGCATACCCACATACTCATAAAATAAAAATCAATATTGACTGTTAAAGAAAAGTCAATGTAAAGAAGAGAAAGTCTAGTTTGGCTCAGAGGGTTTGGTCTGTAGTCTGTCCATTGATCCTGTCCTTTGGGCCTGTAGTGAGACAGCTCATGATGGCAGGGAGCGAGTGGTAAAGAGTGTTCACCCACTGGTGACCCAGAAACCAAGAGAAAGGGCACGACTTCCAGTATCTCCTTCAAGAGCACACCCCTGCCCCATAGCTTCGATTCCCACCCCCCATGGCCTAGCCTCTTCACTCTGTCCCAGCATGTAAATGTTTAACTCTATACCTCATGATAGTACCGTCAGGCAGAGAACCTTTGGGGGACATTGCAGATTCAAACTGGAACACACAGGAGAAGCCCCAACCTCATAGAGGATGGGTGGGACATCTGAATCACCCAGCAGAAGCAGATGCTGGGCTCAGTTTCAGGACACAGAGATAACTTTGGGAGCAGTCACTGTCCCTCTGTGATGCTGTGCCCAGGTTAGACAAGAGGAAGTCCACAAGGAGGACAGAGACCTGGAGGCCCTCCAGCACAGGCCTGCCTGGGGATGAACAGGCTATGCTGGCCTCTGTCTCCATCACCAACTGCCACTCAAAGACCTTTGGCTCAGGTCTCAGCAAGAAGAAACTGGGAGTTCCTCTGCTAAGATTAGCAAACGTCTGGTTTACACTATAAGACAAGGCCCCCTACACAGCAGAGGCTGGCCTCAAACTCATCTTCCTGTCTGTAATTCCTGAATGCGGGGATTACAGGCTTACACTAATACACCAGGCCAGGCTCAGCAAACTCGGATGTCCTAAGGGATCTAAAAGTCAGCCCAGAGCTCCAGCCAGCTTGTGTGGGATCAGAAAGGACATTTGACCATGAGTTCTGTCAAACTGCAGCTGACTTCGATTCCTGATTTTAGCCTTGTGGGATTCTCTAGCACATGCTGGTGACGAGAAAAGCATCTGCCATCTGCTCAGTAGTCAGGCCAGCAGGGAGCCTCAGGACCAATTTCCAGCTCCTCAACAGCCTATCCCAGCATCCCTGCTATGACCCAGTGTGGACCCAGGTCTTCACTGAGCCCCAAAAGCGTTTGGAAATGGGGGAGGCCCAGCTGGCACAGACCCACTGAGGCCAAAATGCACAGACATAAACCCAGGGAGGAAGAGTAGAGAGGTCTCATGTCTCTTACCTTAGATTCCCTCTTCTTGGTTTTCTGAGGTAGACATGGTCTCTGAAGAAACACAATCTGCTTGGTGGACACGTTCCCTTCCCTACAACACAAGAGCTGAAGATGAGCATCTCCACAGCCCCCCTTCCCGCCCCACATACACCCTCTCCCCATAGGTGAAATCCTGAACTTCCTATAAGTAAAGGAAGGCTGCTGCCTGCCAGGAGACTGGAGGTCAGAGTTCCCACCCCTAAGCCAAGGGCTATCTTAGATGCCAGCCAGTTCTGCCTGGCTATCCCTACTTCCTGGCTAAGAATTCGCCTGCTCTTGACAGACAGTGGCAGCTGGTGCCTTGGTTAAGGGAGGATACAGTAGCAGATTAGGGAGTCCCCAAAAGAACAGAGCTGTCTTCCAATTCTGTCTTTGGTAGTTATGGTATGCTGTGCAGGAGAATAAAGATAGGCCACAAGTTGAGCCCTCCAGTGTGCCTCAAGGCGGTACAGGGAGAGCTGATATATATGTAGGCTACTGTGTCACTCCTACAGTTGATGTCAGGCTAGCAGCAAGATGGACATGGTAATTAACTCTGATTCACACCTAGGAGAAGAGAAATAGCTCCCATGCTGTGTGTCAGAGAAGGACCGCATGCTGCGCCCTGGGCAGAAATACTGAAGGTGACTGAGGTCTCTCCACCTCTACCCTTTGTTCACCTTAACTCTATTTTGTAAACATCTCCGACTGCCTTCAGCCCAGAGATCAAGGAAGGGAGATCTAATGCCTGGCACTGCAGCTTTGCCAGAGGCTGGGCCTCCACCCTACTGCTAGCAGCCCGCAACCACTGACTAGCCAGAAGCAAACACTCAGCCCACAGTTCACACCGGGAGGGTTCAGATAGACTAGTGCGTTCCCACTAGCTTTGTCCATCCACCAATGTTAAGATGATTAGAAAGAGAGAAGGGGAATAAGTGTGCCATCTCTCAGACAGCTCTGTGCACCCCTGGGGTTCACATCCCTCAGAGCACTGGGTCTTCCTGTCCAAAACTCATTCCCATTATGGTTGTGTCCTCTGGAAAGTAACTAGGGAACACTCAGATAGGTAGCAGGGTTTAACTAAGACAGTGTAGGTAGCAAGCAGCAGACTTCCGGGTGTTTTCTGCTCCATTATCAGCCTCTGCCTAGAGAAGTCTTGGTCTTCAAAAAGAGCACAGTGGTTCCCAGCGGCCAAACCCAAATGTTGCCATAGACAGGCAGGGAATCCTGTTGAGGACCTAGAAGACCCAGAGGAACCAGAAGAGGGGTCTAGGAAGGCCACAGGCTAGCACGGCTATTACCGCACTGTCAACCGGCCCAGGCCACTTGATGTTGCCTACAGTGTGAACTGTGCAGTGAGTTCATTAAAGGCAGAACCCTCAGGTCCACTAGGTAGGGAGTATCACTGCTGGTCAACAGAAAGGCAGCCAGCTCCAGGACAGGAGCCTGACTCTGCATACTGAGATCTTAGGCCCTGTTTCAGCTTGGCCTCAGGTCCATGACAGGCCTTTCTGAGTTTCACCTTTCACCCATGAAGTGGGAATTGCGGCGATGATTACAACCCCAAGGAAAGTTAGGAGGACCCAAAATATAGATGGGAGGTCTTTTAGCATTTGTATGACAGGGCTCAAGGGACAATGGGCAAGCATCCATGAATCTGAACTTGCGAGGAGTACAGGTTAGGCCTGAGACTCTGTCCCAGGGGGCATTCACTGATCAGCATCATGATCCCGACCAAGTACCTTACCATCCCCGGACACACTTTCCTTGGCTGAAAAGTGAATTTGAAATAATAACATTACTAAGTCAGCTGGGTATGGTGGTATATGCTTATCATTCACGAAGCTAAGACTGGAGGATTACAGGTTCAAGGCTAGCCTGGGATATGGTAAGATCCTATCTCAAAGGCAAAACTAAACAAAAATCTCCCCCATAGGTCTTAGGTCTCAGTGGCTCAGTCCCCCCACCTCCTCTCTTCCCCTCCCCACTTTCTTTCTACCCATCCCCCTCCCTCTTCCTTTCTCTTCCTGACTCCCTCCTTATCTAAACTGAGGCTCTATATACACAATACCACCAAGTCCAGAACCCAGAGTAGACATGGAACTACTTTTACATCTGTTGGTGCACTGTCCTGCCAGCCCAGGTGGCTAATCTCAATCCTCCAGGGCAACCCTGACTCACTGGCCAAGGCTCTTCCATGTGATGAGGGGAAAGAGGAGTGTAAGTGGACCCCTGGACCTGGAAGCCCCAGCCAGAGAGGTTCAGTGCCAGCCCGTAGGCCCGCTGCAGGACTAAAGAGATTTTCCACCTATCGCAAACCATGACAGTAATCATTAAGGTCACCATGCTTGTTACCTGGTAGTCTTGAGTATGGGTGTTGGCAGCACACAGGTAAGCTGCCATCCGTAGGCCGCCAGTGAGTTCAGCAGGGGCATGTAGTCGGTCTGCACCTCCGTACCCTGTGGAGAGAGGCCACTGTGAGCATTGCTATCACCTCAGGTTACCTCCTCACCACTGAAGTCAATCCTCCCATTGATTCAACCAAGCAAAGCAGAGTCAGAGTATCTGAGCACATGAGCTGCAGACTTGAGAATTTGGAGTCAGTCTCTTCCCAGGCCAACATGGTCTGTGCAGTCGGTAAGAAATGAAAGCCCACGGATGAATTCATTAATTTTGTTTTATTCTTGTCTGGACAGTCTCCTGTGAGTTTCACTGAAGAAACACAATTACCTTCCTCCAAGACTCATTCTCAGTGCACGCTAGCAGAGATGCCCTAGTGTCCTGGGGAGTTAAATTACACTTGACAAATGATCAAGCCATTTGCATCCCGGACCACAGCTACACACAGAGCAGCCTTACTGGGTTCTGAGTCCTGCCACTCAGGAGTAAATGCATGCTGCTTGTGTTTTATTTCTAATTAAGGCATGAGGACAAATATCTGTTTTACGATTTGGAGGTACAGGCCCCGCTGGCATAGGGAGATTCACTTAACACCAGGGCAAGGCAGTAGGAATCGTTATAGGGCATCTTGACCTCGTGGGCCTTGCTTCTAATGCTGGACTCCTCATCGATGGAAATAAGGTCCCCAGCCCTACTCTGGGTATACAATGGCCTCTCCATCTCTATTAGCTGGCTTAGGAAAATGACAGATCTCTATCCAGGTTCCTTCAACCTTGGTACAGTGAACAAAAACTTCTGAAAGGAAGCTGTGTCTGCGGAACTGATTGGCTGATTAGAATTTCAGTTCTGTAGAGAGACTGGAATGTCTCCCTGTAGGGGCTAGTCCCCTTATCTTAGGCTAGTTCTAGTCCTTGGGAACAGTCCTTGCTTGTCTACCTGTGTATCTGAACTAACATCCTGTGACTAATAAACAGAAATCTACTGCCATCTATTAACTTAGCAGCCCACTAGCTTCCACTAACCCAAAGGCTAAGGATGTCATCAGATAGCATCTTGGGCCTATAGAAAAGCCCCCTGCTTGCTGTACCACCTCTCTGATGTACCCACTAATAGATTTTACACTTGCCATGATTTATGATTTTCTTGGTTCTGTTAAGAAGTCATGGAACTACCTGTATGTTGGGACCTGGAATTTGGGGTAACCTAAATCTGTATGGCAAGGCCAGAGTCACTCAAAATGGCCCCAGAATAAACTGTTTCTTATCTTTTAAAGATGAGGGCTTCAGTTTTGCACTGAAGGGACACACATAGATTCATTTCCCTTGCTTTCTGGGAGCTGTGCACAGAAGGTGAACTGCATGCAAGCAAAGTGTGCACGGGGCTGCTGCTGCTGGGCTGTAGTAACTTGAGTGTCAGCAAGACAACAAGGAACTTTGGCCTTGGTCCAAGCTGGCTTCCTGGCCAGGTACATGGTAGCTGGGTGGGCTTCACTTGGAGACATGTACTTTTCTTAGAGTAGGGCCTGACAGGCCACCTGTCGGGTAGGCTAGGGAGTCATGCTGGTAGATCTGGATGCTTTGAAGTAGGGAGCTGGGAGAGAGGCTGAGGAAATAATCTACTTCTTCAAATGGCTTTGAAGGTTTCCAGAACTGGGCACCAATCTCATCCTGGCTACTAAGTCACCTAAATCCCTGGTTGTTAGCATTCTGTCTAAACTCCACCCCACAGTTGCCTGGCAACAGCCAGGTAGGCCTGACCCACTATAGAAGGGGCTGCTTGCCCCCTCCTCTCTCTCTTGCTCTCTTGGTCTCTTGCTCCCTCTTGCTCCCCCTCTCTCCCCATTCCCTTCCCCCTCTCTCCACATATTCATGGCTGGCCTCTACTTCTCTACTCTCTCCCTCTCTCTGCCTTTCTCTGCCTCTACTACCCTCCTAACTCCCCTCCCCATGCCCTGAATAAACTTTATTCTATACTATACCATGGTGTGGCTGGTCCCTCAGAGGGAAGGGATGCCTTGGCATGGGCCCGCTGAGGCACCCCCTTCCCCCACACCTCACCACACTCCCATAGAACATATCTTATATCTTTATCTTTTTATAAATACATCACTGATAACTAATCTATCTGTGGTTTTCTAAACTGTGAAGGTCAGACCCATGCTGTGGCTCTTACACTTTGGTCAGGCAACTGTAGCACAGACCTCAGTTGGGAACCTGGGGTAAATGTAGGTTCAAAGACCTAGCCCCACTGACCTAGGACTTCTGGAAGCACACCAGAGTCTATAGAGAGCCACTATTACAGTCTGTGCCATGGAGCGAGAGACTGCCACCCGGATAAACTCTTAGTTCCCTTCTGAAGAAAAAAGGTGTCTATAATTTTGGAGCTAAAATCCTCGAGCTGTCATTTTCAATTTAACCGTTCTTATCACCCATAGGAAAAGAAAGGTAGTCGTCTTTCCCAAGGATCTGCCGTGTCTGTGAGAAATGCGGTGGCGGGTAAGGAAAGGCCAGGGAAGAATGGGAAATCAGAAAAGGCAGGCGAAGAAGCAAGGGACCACAAAGAAACAACTGAATCAATCTACAGGACGGGTCACGAGAGGGTCTTTGCAGCATCGCTCAAAGCCACAATCACGCCAGCCCTCAAGACATAAGGACACTTTCCTTCCAGACTAGTACAAGCTTCCCCTATAGCTGAAAGAAAATTCTGTGGCTTCAGTAGCTAAAGATGCCCTAACCCCACCCCCCAGCACTCCCAGCTTAAAAGATGGGAGGGGGAAAAAAAAACAATTTAAAACCACATACTCAAGCCTTGCCAGGTTCTGATTACTTGGGCCTATCAGGGATAACCTTCCCACTTTATCAAGCACTGTGACAAGCCTACCACAATCAGACAGTAGCTATAGCAACCATGTCAAGCTTTGGCGCTTTCACAAAGCCCTGAGTGGCAAAATGCAGTCTTTTCATTGGTGGCTGTACCCAGGCCAGGTTTTTCTCTGCAGGAGCCCAGAACTGCAAGACAATGACCAACCCCTGCTGCCCGTGACCGCCGGCTCCGACAGGCCTCACCAGGGCCACTTCTATTTCACTCTGTCTTATTTCACTTTGTCACTATCTTGAAGAGAAAAACAGCAGGAATTCTCCCAAACATGCCCTCCCTTCGCCCCTGCAAGGGTTGGAAATGTCAGCCATGGGGTGCTGAATCACAAGGACCAAAAGGAACAGGGGTCAGATGCACAGTAAATCGACATAGCTTGGGACATTCGAGCTTGAGTGCTAATTTCTGGGCTGTCAATCAGAGTTGATGAAGAAATACAGGCAGGAGGGGGAGGTGCACCTGCCATGTTCTCTCCTGCTTGGGCCTTTAGGACTGGTTTTTGTTTAATTCATGTTAAATATGGTTTTCCATCTATGGAGGTCACTTTGCATATAACCAATACAGTGAGATGGCCTTTCAGGAGTCAGATGAGCCCCTCCTCATCAGTAGAAGACACTTTTGACTCCGTTAGCTGAGAAGGTGGCTGGAAACAGATCCGGAAGGAAGACTGCTTTGATCTGCTTTTTTTGGTGACACTCCTAGGAAGAAGAAAGCACCCACTGCTCTCAAAAGCCATCCTGCTTACCCTGCTTGTGAAATGAAAAGATGTCTCTTTCTGTAAGTCAGAACAAAAAACTTTAATTAACTCTCCTCTCTCCCTTGCTGGATACCTAATCTCCCGTCACACCTGGAGTGTTAAAAAAAAAAAAAAAAAACACACAACACAGAAGTAGAACATGTCCTGTGTTTTCTTCTCCAACTTGTATAAAAGGAATTCATTTGTATTAATGGCCCTTTCCCACTTTGATCCCTATTAGTTTCTCCAGTGTTTGAGAATCGACTAAAGAAACAGACATCCGACATAGCCCTACCCTCCACCGACTGCAACAACAGAATGTATAGCTTGAGAAGAAATGCATTTGACCTTGGATCATTTCTAAAGAGCCTCTCTACAGGGAAAGGATGGGAGACCACACCCAGTAAGAAAGTTTATAACCTGATGTCAATGTGATCTTTCTTTTTTGTCTGCAATTTCTATTAATTAAATCAAAAGTCAGACTTCCGTTTTATTACAGCTTTATAAAAACTGCTCAGCGTGGGTCTTGTGACGCGCCTGGCAGAAATAAAAATATTCTAAGGAGACACATTTATTTCTCAATCTTAAAGGAAATCCCCCACTCTAAAACCAGGGCCATAAAACAGATCCAGTGCTTTAAGAAACCTACCTGCCCACTACCCCATCCCACACGGGGAAATCCAAGAATCCCCATCCCACAGCTTGGAGCCCTGAGGAGGCAAGAACAGGCAAAACTGACTTATCCCCATCCCTGCAGTTTTCAAAAGCAGTGACAGGCCTGATACCAGGCCCCTACCCCCTGTATTCTCAACTGTTACAAAACTGATCCTCGGAGCCTGCAGGGAGTGCTCTCCTGCACCCTCAGCAGCAGGCTTTGGGGCACCAGCCTCACTGACTATTAAACCTCTGTTCTTGCTGTTTTGATGCCTGATGGTCTAGTCTTCACTCCCTGCTCTGATGCCTTTCTTACATTTAGTGCCGAAAACCAGGAAGAGCTTCTCAGTGGGTCCAGACCCTTTCTTGACCACGCCTTCCAAACTCACTGTACTGGCTGGTTTTGTGTGTCAACTTGACACAAGCTGAAGTTATCATAGAGAAAGGAGCCTCCCTTGAGGAAATGCCTCCGTGAGATCCAGCTATAAGGCATTTTTTCAATTAGTGATCTGGGGTGGGAGGGCCCATTGTGGGTGGTGCCATCCCTGGGCTGACCTCCTCCCTCCTAGAGACCCAAGTCCTGCCTAGAACAAAAGGGCAGTTCTGGTCCGTATAGTTGCTGATGGTCCTTAACTATCCTAGGTGTACCACAGTGAAGTCTGATCTCCTATGGTGCCAGATAGGAGCTGCTAAGGTAAAAGCAACGGCGTCAGGAGCAGAGGACCCTAAGTACAGGAGGGTGACTTTGGGAAACTGTCCTGTGCTGTTGAGGTTCACCAAGCAGCTCTCAGGAGATGGGGTTGGCCCCTCCCATTTCAGACGTCAGCATGTTTTTGTTGTCCTGCAATGTCCTCCAAACCCTGTCCAGGGACAGACTGGCCTCCTAATTCTGTAACAAGGAATGGGAGAACAAAACAAAGGTACTGTGCTCTTAAGGGCAGCTAATGGACAAACTATGTTCAATATAGGCTACTGATAGATAGCTCATAATACAGAGACGATATAGTGAAATCAGCTAATGGGATGCTTACCCGTGTAGAACCTCTCTGTCTAGAAGTTTCCCAAGCAGTAATTCCAACTTACGAGTCCTTGACAGGACCTCCTTGGTTAATTTCTAGGGGTATAGTAAATGGTTTACTCTGTATCTGATGCTTTATATCTGCTACATACACTCACTCAAAACCCAAAGCATCGACTGACAGATGACTTCATGTACAGTATAAAGATGGACTTGTGTTTTCCATAAGGGTTACCTGGAAATTTATAAAGGATCCTAGTTTAACAGTATGTACACAGGTAATGTTAACTTAGTACACTGTCCTGTGTATGTTGTCTGGATCCAGCTTTTTTCTTTTACTAAGATGATCTTACATAGCACTATCTTCTAAGCCAAATAAGACCAGCTGTATGTAGCTGCTTATAAGATCATGACATCTTGGTATGCTGAGTACAGGTAACTCCTTCATAAAAGGAAGCAGCAAAGAAGGTCACCAGACCCTTATCCCAGGGTAGTCGTGACTGTGCATATTTAATCTATCAGACATGGGGATCCCATGGGCACCCAAGCCTGAGAGGGGATGGGCTTGCTTTAGCCATTCTCACACTCGCCATGAACAAAAAGCAATCATGTGTTTTGCCACCACATTGTTAAAGATATTCTGGAAAGAGCAAACACCACCTGACTTCATCACCATCTTGGTTAATGTAACCATGTGGCATGCACCAAAATGGAGGTATCCATAAAATGTCCCACTCCTACTAAGTCCTAGGAGAATCACCACACCCCTTCTTATACTAGACTAAGGAGGTAACACCAGGCCTCCAAGGTGTGATCTTTTTATTTGGGATATTTTCTTTTGTTTAACTTTGACACAGTTTTTCCATGATCTATTTACTGGCTTCTAAGGAAGCATTGGGAGTTTTTCCTGGCCATCTACCTCCAACACAGACAGGCCTACTAACAAAAGTGGCTAACACTTCCAGATTTACAGAGACTGAAGCTGTTTACTTCCTTTACTTTGGCAGTTTGGAAGAAGTTAGAGTGCTTTTCTCCCCCAAATCCCTAACAGCAGTTAGGGTGTCCTCTGAGATGGGATATCAGGAGCTAGACAGAGTCTCTGACAGACAGACAGACAGACAGAGAGTGGGGCAGACCAAAGATGGAAGAATATTCAGGATGGCTTCTTCCTCACCTGAGACAGAATCCTCACAGCCTAGAAGAAAGGCCTGGCAGGTTTTTCTCCAGCAAGTAGGGCCCCTGCTGACAGACTGACCATATGAGTTCAAGGCAAATCAGGATGCCACTGCTGTGGGCCAACCAGACATCCTGTCCTTGTTCAGACTGACCCAACTCTAAATAAGGGGGAGAGACCCTTCCAAGACTAAAATGGGGGCGGTGGGGGAAGTCTGGATTTTCTAGGCTCCCAGATTCTCTATTTCATACAAGGGCTTTCTCTCTGGTCTCTTTCTGGGTGTGTCTTTACTTCTCTTAAATTGCTGACCAAGTATTCTGGACTCTACTCCCAATCTGGATGTCTGTGGTAGTCTGGATGAAATTGGCCCCATAGGACCATGCAGAGTGGCACTGTTAGGAGGTGTGGCCTTGTTGGAAAAAGTGTGTCTCAGTCTCTTCCTGTTGCCTTCAGATCAAGATGCAAAACTCTTGGCTCCTCCTGTCTTTCTGCATGCTGCCATGCTTCCCACCATGACAGCAACAGACAAAGCCTCAGAAGCTGCAAGCCAGCCCAATTAAATGTTTCCTTTATAAGAGTTGCCTTGGTCGTGGTGTCTCTGCACAGCAGTAAAACCCTAAGACAATGGCCATACCTTCCAGCCTTTCACTTGGCCTGTAAAGATACTGGGGGACCCTTGAAGTAGTGGGCAGGTTTTTTAACCAGGCTGTACCTCTCAGCTCCTTCCAGCTCCCCATGTTTGAATCTCTTCTGCTTCTCAATCCGCTCTAACAGTTCCTCCCTATCTCTGCGGCCACCTTGGGCTGCTAGAATGCCCATCCCCTTTCTGGATCTTCCTCGACACCAATGCCCTTCACCTAGCTATTGGCATCCAGCTCTTGCCTCTTCTTGCTACTTGGGGCTCAGAACTAAAACAATGATGGTTTCTTTGCATCCATTAACCTCTCTGCATCCCCCCTCCCCCCCCAGCTTTCATGACTGCTGCCAGTGGAGGGGCTGGTGCCTGCTCCTGGAGCAACGCTGCTGCTCCTACATCTACATCAATCTAGATGTAGATTTATAGGCCAGACAAAGAATTCAACAACAGTCCTCTTCCTCCTCCCTCTCCCCTCCTCCTCCTCCTCCTCCTCCCTCTCTTCTCCTCCTCCCTCTCCCCTTCCTCCTCCCCCTTCCTCCTCCTTCTCCTCCTCCTCCTCCTCCTCCTCCTCCTCCTCCTCCTCCTCCTCCTCCTCCTCCTCCTCCTCCGGCCGTGCTCCACCCCTTCCTTCCTTATTATCCTAATACTTACATCTTTCCCTCATCTTTTAAACATTTTCCAGATGTTCCTCCTGGATCTCTAGGTCCACTACACAGGATGAAACACAAACAATGCTTCTTTTAGAGGCGCACCAGACCCCCAAACTTCCAAATGATGGGCCTCTCTGCCAGCAGGAAGTAGCCACATAGGAAGCAATGCCCCACATCCCTTATATGTAAAGGCTCTGGAATAAAGGAGATCTTCTCACCCCAAAACCAGGGCCATAAAACAGGCTCAAGACTTCAAGAAACCTGCCCACAGAATTCTGGAAAGTAACCAATCCCATCACACAGCCCAGAAGCACCAAAGAAGGCAATCTACCTATTCCCTCTCTGCAGTTTCTAGGCCCTTCCCTGCTCCCTAATTTTCACTACAAAAGCTAGCTACACTGCACAGTGAGTGCTCTGGTACCCTTGGATGCTCAGCCACAGGGTTTGAGGGAACCATCCTCCGGAGCAATAAAAGTCTGCTCTCACCATTCTGAAGTGGAACTCAGTCTGTTCTTTCATTTTCTTCCACTGACTTATTTCTTACAAATCTATCAGACTACTGAAACAGTGGACCCCGAAGAAAGGGAATTTCCTCAGGAAAGGCCACAAGGGAACTTGTCTCTCAGAAAGTTCACAAAGCACTATCACCTTGTCAGGCCACCTTACAAACTGCTCGACTGATCAGAACTGCAGCAAAATGGAGACTTGGAATGCTGCAGACCCAGAAGCTTGGGCTAGTTTTGTCCCCTGAACAGCTAGCTATTCCTTGCCCACCACTAAGCCAGAACTAACATCCAGTGACTAATAAATAAAAACTGTTTGGAATCTATGAACAGAACAGACCACCAATTTCCATCCACCCAACATGAATGTCATCAGCTAGCGTCGGAGGTCTTCAGGAGCTTCCCTCATCTTGCTGTAACCACCTCTCTGGTGTTTACATGTCTTTAAATTGATTTATGGTTTTCTTTGTTCTGCTACTGTAAAACTTCTGTGAGACTGCTACCATGTGGGAACACAGTACCTGCAGTAACCTACCCACCTGTTTCCTGGATGGTCCTTCAAACTTGGCTCCAGAATAAACTATCCCTCACTCTCTTTAGGGTGGAAGCACAGTGAGCGGTCAGCAGAGGGCAGGACTGCTTACTTCTACCTATCTAGGCCCTTCATTAAGACTTTAGTTTTATTTCAAGACCATAGAGAGGACTTGGGGGTTTACTGGATCTCTTTGGCCATCTTTTCAATATGCTCACTTTGAACAATTCTTCCTCCCCCTCCCCCCCTCCACTCCTGCTTTCCGCTGTTTGATTGGCTATGTAAGGATGGGTGGCAAGGCTAGCTTAGGGCACAGGCTGTGAGCCCAGTGTTCAGTCTGAGTTACATTGGGACAATGCTGTCTTTTTTATGTCATCCTTTATTTTTCCTGACATTTAACTATCACCACCCCCATCTCCCTAATGGTTACAGGAACTCATAATTAATTTATTCTATATGTTACAGTCTATTTTAGGCTACCATTCATCATGTCTTTCGATGGAAGACGCCATTTCTGAAGCTCTCTAAACCTTGATCTGATCTGGTCTGGCTGCTTCTATGCCTGTGTTTTCTCGATTCCAGTGTCTAAGACTCGTGGGGTTTTGTTTCTAGTGTCCTTCTCACTTTGCTGGGACAGCATCTCCTTTAGTGCCTCCCTAGAAAGCAGTGCCCTGGAAGTCATTTGAATCCCTACAGGTGCCTTTATTTTTAATTGATAATTTTGCAACAGAAGCCTGTACTGACATTTATTTTCCATGTAAAATTTTACAAGTATTGTTTCTAGATATTAGATATTATGATATATATATGTGTGTATATATGTATATGTATATATAGACTAGTGAAATTTGGTGCAAGGCAGTTGTTTTTAAAGGTCCCGACCTGGAAAAATCCCTGCCTTCTTTTCCCCATAGGCCAGACTTTAGTGATTCAGACTCTTGCATGGCCTCCGCCCGAAATTCACAGTCTACCACAGCTGGCTTCCTAAATCCTGGGTTCTAGAGGTTTGAGATGCAAGGGCTTACCTAATGAATAACTTGGGACATGAGACAGCCCCCTTTTCTGATCATGGGCTCAGCCACCCACAAACTGCCTATAACTCCCCAACTCTCAGACTTCAGACAGAAGCAGGCAGGTACCAGGCACCAGCAGGGTGCAGACGGGGCTCATGTCTCCCGCTCCTCTTTAACTGTTAGGGGAACTCTCAGCACACCCTGTGCTGGAAATGAAGCCTAGCACTTTATTCTCATAACTAAGTATGTATTACTAAATGTTGTTTCCCCCTGGGTGTAGCCTGCTGCACTGTACTGGAACACTTTACGATCTTTAAACATCACTCCCTCGGGCTTTAGTCTGAACCTTTTTACTCAAGACTGCACACTTGGCAGGCGTACCCTCTGTGGATCTTGTCCTTCCGTCTGAAAAGTGGTCTCTTTTTACAGTGTCATTATTGGAGCCACTCTCCATTCCTTCTTCTGTCTTCCTGAGCCAACTGCTAGCCAAAGTCCTTGTTTTAAGTTCATTACCTTGCTACTCCTACCTTCATAAACCATATTTACTGTACAAGGCTTTCTCCCCTTCACCCAGCCTTTTTCTTATGCATTGAATATTCTCCATCCCTATTTAAGACCTCAAAGCTCATCTATCTTCCAAGTCTTCCCTTCTTTTCTAAGAAGCCTGTTTGTGTTTCATGAACACTTGTTCACTGTGTATGATGCCTGAATTACCATTACCAGAGACCCGGCTGTATAGCTTATCACACCGTACAGAGCTATAGCATGTCTGGGTTTTCAGCTCTGCAGTTAGCGGCCCCTTCCATCCCCTCGTGCTGTCTGTCCTGAAGACTTTTCTTCTCATCAAGGCTGGAGCTTCTTCCACTTGACAGATAATTTATATTCCTCCAATTACAACTTACAAGCACTCTTATTTTCTTTCTCTGTCTCTGTGTCTGTCTCTGACTCTGTGTCTGTCTGTCTCTGTCTGTATCTGTTTCTCTGTCTCTGTCTCTCTCTCTGTCTCTATCTCTCTCTCTGTCTCTCTCTCTATATGTGTGTGTGTGGGGGGGCTCACTATATAACCCAGGCTGTCCTAGAACTCACTACTCAGACCAGGCTAGTATTGTGCTAGTGCTAATGGAGAAGCCCACTACATGTCTCTCTTCTCATCTTAGTGTTTTTGCAAGTGTCTATCTGTCTACAGTATCTCTCAGCAATTATGTTCTATAAAGAGCTCTAAGTTAGTGAACGCTGAGCCATTTTTTTCCTACAGGAAATGCAGAGTGAGGTTCTTAGCAGTTTCTGCATTTTTTAAAAACCTGGCCACCATGTTTGTATTTGCCTTGCTGGTTTGTGAACTCTCAGGCAGCAGCATGTGAATAAAGCCTGAACAACTTCATCCAACACTTCCGTCGGCTTAGAAAAGCAGACCACAGCACCCCATGCTTAGGAACCTCAGCCCTGTTCTCAGGGGCTGTCTTTGATAATGGAATCACCAAGGATGCCTGGCACCATGGCACATGACTTTAATCCCAGCACCCAGGAGACAGAAGTAGGTAGATTCCTGTGACTTTGAGGCCTGTCTGGTCTATATATCTAGAACAGACCAGCCAGGGTCATACAGTGAAACACTGTTTTAAAAAAAAATAAATCACAGGGGAAAAGAAGAAAATGTGGCACAAGCAGACCATGAAAAAGGCATTTGTTTGCTCTGAGCACCACACAATGAGGCAGAACATGGCTTTGTTCAGCTCCAGCTGGAACAACGAACACTGGGTGGTTCAAATGCTGTGCTATTGGACATATATTTGCAAAGGACTATGCGTTCACCATAGCAGGGATTGACTCTGGGGCTACAAATAAATTTTCCCGGGCAGGTGAATTTGGTGATATAGGATCTGTGACTGTAAGGATTAGCTTGATCTATTTCTCATCTAAATCATTCCTTTCCTGTCACTTCTCTAGGATGTTTTAGAAAACAGAAACACCCACATCTAACCACTCTCATTTGGGACAGTTTTATTGTAATGTTTATAGGGCCCACTAGGGACTCCTCCTCCGAAGAACAGATCCCAGAAGTAAAAAGATAAAAACAATACATCTGATTACATTAAAATCCACCTGTACAACAGAAGACACAACATGCAAATTCAAAAGACAGAATGGGTAAAAACCTCATATCACAGGCAGAATTTTTAAAACCCACAAGAAAATATGATCTAAATTTTAAAATGGGCAAGGATATGGCAATGGGGGAGGGGAATCAAATAGCCATTAAACAGACCAAAAAAAAAAAAAAAAAAAAAAGCACCAGTCTTGTAATAAAGTAAATGCAAATTAAACTACTCTGAGGCACATATCCAGCCTTCAAGTGTGACAACCTACTTTGTTTACCAGGCTGTCAGGAAACAAGCATCCTTGCACGCTGCTGATGGAAGGGCAAACTGAGTCAACCCTCTTAGAGAACAACTTGACAGCATCTCTCAGAGTTACAAATACATCTACCATTTACCCTTTGACCAATGAGCTAAGTTCTGGGAACTCGTCCTACATATAAAAAAAGGGGGGGGGGGGGGATGCAAATCCATTCACTGGAGAACTGTTTGTCTATCGAGACCCTGGCGGCTACAAGTGCCACCAACACTGGACTGTTTCTTCCCTACAGTGCTGAACAGCAGAGGCTCAGGTGCCGTGTCAGGAAATTAGAACACAAAGGGGGACTCTACTCTTGTACTGAATGTAAGGACCCTGCAGAAACACCCAGGGAGGTTCTTAATGAAGAGTTGTATGCTAGACACCATAATGCCCCTCGCCCGGTATCTATGTCCCAATCCCCAGAGCTTGTGAATAAACTCCCGTACACAGGAGAACATTTGGCAGCATTGTCAAGGATCCCAGAGTTGATAGTTTATCCTAAATTATTTGGTGGGATCAGTATAATGAAAAGGGCCCATATCAGGAAGAGGCAGGGAAGGCTGAGAGTCGGAGAAGAAAATATGATGACTGGTAGAGACTAGACTGATACAGGGAAGGGTCCAGGAGCCAAAGAACAGAGGGGAGGGAACCTCTAGAGGCTGGAAAAGGGAAGCAACCGATTATCTACATCCTGGTGGGGGGAAGGGGGCTCCGGTGTGGCTAACACCTAGCTTTAGTCTCTTGAGAGCTGCTGTGGCTTGAGTCTGAAATATCTCCTACAAGCTTTGATTTTGAATGTTTATTCCTTATCTGGTCAATGGAGAGGCTATGGAGCCTTGAAAGGATGGAGCCTAGCTGCAGGAAGTGGGTAGTAGAAGTGAGCCATTGTAGGCTGCAGCCCTCTCCTACATAGTCTTCTACACAGTTGCTACAAGAGCTTAACCTCTTGTTTCCTGGTCCACGGATGTGCACAGTCTCTGCCACATGTTCCCACCACTGTGCCTTCCCTGTTGTGATGGATTGAAACCCTCAGAAAACATGAGTGAAAGCAAACCTGTCCTCTCTTAAGCCATTGCTGCCAGGTATTTTGGTCACAGTAATGGACAACTAATATGATGCTTATTTCTGTCTTCTTCTGAGAGTTTGTGGAGAGGTTGGCCAAGGCAGGGTGGGGGGCAAATGCAGGAAGGAATGAAGCTAGCATTGGGCTCCCTGGTGAGGCAGGGGAACAGAGGACGACACAGGACAAATGGGATCATATTCTTAGACACGGATGCCCAAAGCTAAGGCAGGAAGAGAATGCCAAGGTGAAAAGGGGCCATTTCACTTCTACTATCCAATGGAAAGCAGTGGGACTGTCAGAAAACCCCAGTGTGTCTCTTAGTATCTCAGAGGGTAGGCTATGCCAGCACCAGAGTTCTTTTACGAATCTCCAGTCAAACTGGCTCACACTGAGCACTTGGAAGCAAAGCTATGGAGCCCAGATCATGGTGAACAGGCATATGGGTTGGAAGCCCGTGGACCACGTGGGAAGCAGGAAAGAGCAGAAAACAACTGGCCTCTTCATGCTCTCGGAGGAGAGGGTAAACCTCTCTGAGGCCGACACAGAGCTGCCCTGCTATCTACTCTCCTCCAGGCATCCCAGCACACAGGACAGAGAGCCTGCCAACCGGAGGGAGGGACAGACAGGCTGGCCGGCTGGAGATGTTGTTTTGCTCTTTGTTTTTTGCACAATGCCCCAGAAAAACATTTTGCTGATGTGTAATTAGGCTAACATAATAGAGCCTCAGAGAACAGTCATCTCGTTTTAGACAACTTTGGCTCTCAAAACCTTCAAAAGGAATAAGGGTTTTTTTGTTTTGTTTTGTTTTGTTTTTGTTTCTGTTTTTTGTGTTTGTAGAAAAGGGGGACAGATGAAAATATATGTAATGTGTAGAAAATTCCATTTTCTCCAGTTCCAAGACTCCTCAGTAGCCAGGGCTGGTGAATTCACATTTCTGCCTGATTGTTTCCACCACACAAGAATGAAGGCCAACTGCAGCCTTTCAGTAGCTCAATACAATAGCAGATAATAGATGCTATTATTATGTGAGGTACATTGTTTATAAAATGGTCTCCACTGTGACTCCCAGTCCAGGACCCCTTACAACTCCCCCACTCAGTGAGAGCATCCATTTGTCCCACCTCTTGAATCCAGGGTGCTCCAGAACTAATTCTGACAAACAGAACCTGGCAGCTATGACCTCAATCGTCTGAATCTAGGCATCAGAGGGCCTTCCTGCATCTCGTCCTCTTCCAGAGCTTTGCCTATTTGGTGAGGACAAGCCTGGGCCAGCTTGCAGGATGGTGACAAACAAGCAGGCCAGCCAAACAGCAGACAGGTGCAAGATACCATCTTGGACCTGCCTCGAGCCTGCAGACTGTCTCAGCAGAGTTAGCTAGGGCCAGGAAGCAAAGTCAAATATCCCCATTTTAATTCACTGAGATTCGGGGTGCTTCAACCAAGCGGCAGATGCTAACTGGTGTATAATCATTATTCTAACAGGAGCTGCATACATCTAAGCAAGTCCCTGGTAGGAAAAATATCATAGTGAAAGTCACCTTGTTTGACTGGAGAGAAAGAACGGAAACAGCTAGTACTCCTGATGGGAGGGCTGGGCTGCTCATTTTCGCCACCAAGGCTGGCATACGTAACCCTCACAGCCTTCATGCCAGGCACATTGTGACCTTGCATTTCCTCTGAAGCCCTGATGTCTAATTTACAGTACCCTCTATGGAACCAGCAGCATCCCCAGCATACTCTGGGAGGGAGAGATAAAAACTCCAGAGCGAGGAAGAACATCCCAGCTCCAGCCGTCGCCTGGCATCTCCTACAGAACCATGCTTAGCTGGCAGCAAAACTAAACCTGTATGCAGGAGATAACGCTTCTCTGGATTCTGGGCACCTGGCTAGCTGGCTGCTGCGTGTGCTTTCTCTGAAGTCACATACCCTGGAGTTGGGCAAGGAAACAGGTCATAGGATGAAGGGGCAGGAGGCAGCCTGCTGTAGCTGGGATCAATGCTGCCGCTCATGTGCAGAGCTGACAGAATGGAGACAAGGCAAGGAGTGTTCAGCACACAGGATTCCCACCGCATAGGCATACGGAGAGCTAATGCAGCCGGACTTTGGAGGTCAAGAGCATGATGGCTGGGGCTGATCCTGCCCATTAGTAGGGGCAGATGCTGAATTTCTTAGTGCAAACATTAAGCAGCTCAAAGCTGCTACATACTGTCAGCCAGCCATGCAGAGGGACCACACGCTGTGTCTGCACAGCATCAGCCTCAGAAGCTGACATCTTACACAGGCTGAAAGCAGAGTGCAAGTCTCCCCTCTCCTGAGCAGCTTTGCCTGATAACAATAACCCAAGAAACATTTTCTCCATCCAGGGACTTGCCAACGCCCTACCCCTGGCTCTGCTGGCTGAGAAGTTACCTTTTCTGAGAATAAATACAATGTATCCATTTCTTTCTCTTTAGACAACTGATTGGAACATTTCTAACCAACCCTTTCTCATTTTCTACTTTCTCTGTTAGAAAAGAGAAAGAGGACTGGAAAGGGGGATTTTCTTAAAATACATAATTAATGAAAAAACAGTTCTGTTAGAGTGAAGGGATTGGGAAAGGGAGCCAGTTTATCTACAAAAATACTAAGACTTAATACTATGTCGCCTTTACAGACTGAGTTTGCCAATAATCACCAAACAAACAACAAAAAAAAACCCAAACCAAAACAAATAAACAAAAACAAAACAAAAAAACAAAAAAACCAAAAAACCCCAAAAAAACCCTCTAACCCAGAAATCATGTCAGAGTAACAATTAGTACACAATCTTAAAAGAGGAAGAAACAGAAGTGAATGGTAATCCACTAGCCCAGTCAGCAAGGGCTGAGCCACACAAAGCATCTGTGATTTTCCTCACCCTAGTAAACTCAAGGTGCCACTTTCCCCAGCAGTGTTGGGGCGATGACAGTCCTTCAATATTCTCTTTTGTGGTGCCCCAACTGTCAGCATCGTGTTGCTATGGTTACCAGCATTTTAGCTCCACTCTCCCTTCTCTTCCAACTAAATTCCCCCGCTAATCCCCCAGTGTGTTTTCAGAGGACCCAGTGCCTGGTACATGCATGTTTCAGAAGCACCCAAAGCTCCAGATGAAATATCCATCCTTCAGGACATGTCAGATTCTTGACTCTCATTGGCTCCCATTGCTTGCCCCTATCCTCCCTCTCTTGGGCCCCCTCCTCAGGGAGAAATCTACCAGAGCCTACAACAGCAGACATACTACTGGGGTTCCCATCAGCATTTGAGTGGTGACCCACCAAAGAGAGAACTAATGAAGAAAAACAAAACAAACAACAAACAAACAAACAAAATCCAAAACCCAAAGTCAAGAAAATTCGAATGTTCTTAGAAAGTCTGGCTAAATGGGGAAAATCTTCCCACCACCTCTATTCCTGCCTTATCATGCCAGCATGTGGACCACTGAGCATCTCTGGCTTTGTTTATTGTGCTCCCCTGCATTAGAATATTGTTTCCACATAGGGAGTCTAACTTGCTCCTGGAGAATCCAAGGCCTTACGTAGGGAGGCGGCATCTTCTCCACAGTTGGTTGCTGAGTGAGTACTTGGAGGGTGGGTTCTGCCACTGAGTCTTATATTCTCAGTGCTTAATCAAAATGGCCATGGATCACATACAGCAGTAACAAGATGCCGTTTCTATTTTTTGGATATTTTATATGTGGAAGTTGTAAATATATTTGCATACAAAAATTAAACATGAAGAGCCAAGTACCAACTCTTCCCAGAGCACTCAGGGCCACTGGGTGTTTCTGTAAAATGACTGGGAAATTCTGTAAAAATTAACTGGCCACATGTAAATGTGTCCTTTTTCTGCTGTGTCACTGGTGAGCATGCTGGTAAAGTCATCTTATGAGAAGATGCTCACTGTATTGTATTCACCATGTTATTAGGAAAATGCAAATTAAAATGAGATACCTCCCACACATGTTGGGATGGATGAATTCTAAAACACCATCACCAAAGTCCAGGCTAGGAGATACAACAAGAAGAACTCTCAACCACCGCTGCTGGGATTGCAAAGTAGGACGTCCACTTTAGATGATAGTTGGACGATTTCTTACAAACCAAATATGTTCATAGTCATATGACCCCACAGCCACATTCCTTGTTTTAACAAACATGCCGAAAGCATCTGTCAGCATAAAAACCTGCATGTGGATGTTTACAATGGTTTTATTCATAAAATAGAGACCCAAGATGTCCTTTTGTAGGTCATAGATGGACAAAACTAGTGTTCAGATAACGGAACGTCACTCAGCACTAAGGATAAATGGGTTGTTGTTAATACCTGGTCAAGATGCATGTCTGGCCTGATTCTGCAGAGCTCAGGAGCACTCACATGCTTCAGAACCCTGTGCCCATGCCCGATACCCACACCTGCCTCTCACTATTTGGGTGTCTACCATACTTCAACACAAGCACCCAAGGAAAACATGACACAGAACAAGGCATGGGAGAAGATCATGGGACCATGGATAAAGACCTCCCCCCTCCATACAGTATGTCCCTGTGTGCAGCAGGTACTGTACCTTTATGCTCTTACCTTTTATTTTATTAACTAAGTAGTTCTGGGAATTGTACCTAGGGCACTGCAGATGCCAGATAAGTCCTCTAGTGCCTGAGCTACACCTCCAGGTCCCTTCTATTTTATGCTAAAATTCTTGACTTGGGCTGGGTCCCTATGATCCCAGTATTTTGGCAGATGGAGGCAGGGGGATTACTGTGAGCTTGAGGCCTTGGCTACTGTATGAGGATATTTCAAACCGATACATTTGTATTGGCCAATTTAATTTCCGAGGACAAGGCGAGTGAATGCTCGACTACATTAATGCTTGCCAACCCTCTGCTCCGACCCACCTAATACACTCCAGGTCTCTCCAGAGAACTATCTGTCCTACCTTTCTCTATGTGACTCAAACTGTCCATATGTCAGAAAAAAACTTGTCCAGTTTCCATTGCTATGACAATGTGCTTGAATCTGGTTGTTTATGTGAGAAACGGTTATTTATTTATTTACTCTTTTATTTAACATTTTGAAATCAAAGATGGCCTGTGGGGACTCCTATTTTCAAACCCTTCCCCCTTCTTCTTTGCATTGATTAACCAAACATATCAGACTGTGAAGTCAGTTCTCACCAATGGCAATGAGACAGGGACAAAAGACAGAGGCTATTCTGGCCCCAGTGTGCTTGCCGGCCTGGCTTGGGTCCCAGCGCATCCTTTCTGCAGGAAAGAAGTCACCTTGCTGAGTTGATTTTGCACTGTCCAAGTGTTCCTTTGTACAACACGAAGAATAGTCTTTGTTCTAACAATTTATGAAAGTATGCATTTAAACTTTTAAATTTTATTTAATTTTACATGAATGCTGTTTTGCCTGTGTGTATGTCTGTGTACCACATGTATGCCTGAAGCTAAAGAGGCCAGCAAGTTCATCAGATCTCTTGGAACTAGAATTGCAGATGGTTGTGAACTACCACGTGGGTGCTGGGAATTGAACCTGGGTCCTCTGGAAGAACATTCAGTGCTCTTAACTGCTGTCACTCTATTCCTAAAGCTGATTTTAAGCCCATACTTTTGGATCCTGACAGTCCAAGCAAGATCTGACAGCTTTGCTTAAGCCTCTAGTAAGGGCCACTCTGCCTGCATCACAACATGGCAGAGAGACAGAAATGGAACCTGTCACATGCAGACAACCTAAGGATGTGGACTCACCTCACTGAGTAACAACCTCTTCCCACCAAGAATGAACTCCCTCAGGGAGACACCATTAGTCTCTTTGAGTCAGGAAGGATAGGGACAGACAGACAGATAAGAGTATAAGTCGTAAGAAGAGCAACTTAGGGACCCAGAAACCCAGTCAGTCCCCTGGGCTGCTTCTGATCATGCCAAAGGTTACACAACTTCCCTCCAACAGACAAAAAAAATTAATTACCTATGACAGATAAAGAAAGCCACCCCTTTCAGGAATAACCCCCCCCCCCGTTGTAGCAAAAATCCCCTGGAAACCCTTCTAAGAACCTGCAGGACTTCCTGAGCCCGCATGCTTGCTGGAGCTCACTCAATCTGAGGAGTGCACTGAAGGATCTTACTCTGCATTTAAATAAATGTATACCTCTAAATCTTCCTCAATTCTTTTCCCAAGATACAACCTCAACATCCTACTATGGGAGAGCCTAGACAGTCTCCCCAGTAACACTTTCTAAGAATCACAGTATAGTCTCCATTGTTAAGTAGCTGATCTGATACCACAAAGCTTGGAGATGGGTGGGTGGGTGGGTGGACTCTGTCATAATCAGCAGTTTGTAAAAGCAGGAACTGAAACTTCAAGACTGAAGACTGCTCTCAAGAATGGGATCTCCAGCCCTGGGTGGAGAAATGACATTCTGAATTGCCCAGAAGGTCATAAGATTATTATCTGGCAGGAGGAAGCTTTCTGGTAAAGAACAAAACCATTGTGCCCTCCACCCGTAACAGAATCCAAATGGGTCTGTTAATTACCTAGAGGAAAGAAAGAAAGAGAAAGAGAGAGAGAGAGAGAGAGAGAGAGAGAGAGAGAGAGGAAGAGAGCTAGAAATATAAAATCTATATAAAGTACACACAGTGCACTAACGCCTCTGGCCACTGTTCACTCTCAAGCTTTGAGCGTGCTATGCCACAGAACCTGTCACCTACACTAAGCCTGGTGGCTTATCTGAATTCTTCCAGTGGAGATCAAAAGGACCAGGGAGCTGAGGGGACAGAGGGCGATCTCAATGACACACACGACTACCTTGCAGTAGGTCCACTTCTTAATTGTGCAGCCATCTCTCAACATTGTCACACTGGGACTAAGCTTCCAGTGCACAGCCCTCAGGAGGACAAGCTGCATCCAAACCACACTATGGCCAAGTGACTAGCAAAGACCATATCCAAGCTGACTGCTAGTAAGGAATGCAGTCAGTCCTACAGCACAGGGGATTGGTCAAAGTCAGAGTGAGCTTCTGAATGTAATCTTCCACCAAGGCCTCTAGTAAGGCACAGGGTCCTGGCAGAACCCGACTTCACCTTGCCAGGCCTTAGGTAGAAAACGCAGCCGAAGAAACTATAAGAAGGCATGTGTTTGTGTGTGTGTGTGTGTGTGTGTGTGTGCGCGCGCGTGTGCATGTCTGTCTGCCTGCCTGTCTGTCTGTTTATAGAAGGCTAGTATGATGGCTTGTAAGGAGCGGTTAAAATATTCGCCATCACTAGATGGCGCTGTCGTTCTGAGGAGACTTGCAGGTAGCCCGCGAAAACCCCGAAATGCATTGTGGGTGTACACGTCTAATCACCGCCCATTCCCGGGGCACACCAACCAATGGAGTGCATGCTGCCCCGGGACTATATAACGCCGCCATGTTGGGTCCCGCGCGGTTCTCCTTCTTCCTTCTCTATCAACAACAACATTAAAGCTGAACTGCAAAAGAAGCCTGCCGTGTGTCCGCGTGTCTTCTTGCCGGCGAGAGGCATGCGCGCCGCACAACTGGTGCCGAAACCCGGGACGCCGGGAACCTTTTCACGCCGCGGAGAACCCCGCCCACCGGGCGAAAGGCTTCCGTATTTGCAGTGGCGGGTGAGCTTGCTCATAGTATGCTGGACTCTGAATTTCTAATGGGATTGCTTGCGGGCGATACACTGCTAGGAATCCTCCTAGCAGCCATAGTTACTGCCCGCCTCTTTCTGGTCTTATGTAAAAGAGACATAGCCAATGACCAGGAGGCATCGGACGTTCGGGACAGTTTACTTGAGCCAGAGCGGGACCAAAAGTTAGGAGCGCGACCAAAACGGAGAGATGCATCTAAAAAAAAGAAACAGGCCTCCCCAAAAGAGAAATACAGAGGGGATGAGAGTGGGGGGAAAGTATGCCCCGGGAGAGAGGACAAAGGAAGGCGATCTTGCACCACCTAAGGGCAAGATCCTGTATCCTACC
>CM052709.1:31983936-32078936 GCA_028551405.1 Uromys caudimaculatus
TGGGAGGAGGAATTCCCTCACAGAGGCGGGGAGGGGGAGCGGACACGGGGTTTCCAAAGAAAAGGGGAAACATCGGAAATGTAAATAAAGTATCAAAAATAAAAATTAAAAAAAAAATAAAGAAAATATCCAATAACAATAAAGAATTCTTTCCTTGACATTAGGGCTTTCTCATTTTTCTTGGGCACCCCCTCTGTTTTATGGAGGCTTACCAACTTCCATGCCTGACTAAAGGGTATGACTTTCTTCCTTCTCATTTCCCTCTTCCTAGAAGCTGGTGGGATTTTTCAGCTTTTCTGTCTTGATGGTTTTCTTTTAAACTCTAAGCAAATGGCCTTTGGTTTCGTTCTTAGTTTATTTTTAATTTATTTTTTAATCAACAAGACTAAGAAGTTGAAAAGTGAACCCTGGTTCTCCAGTAACATAACCACATTTTCTGAGGAATTTTAACCACTAAATTACTATAAATTGACCACCTCAAGTCTGTCTAAAAGCTGAGAATGTTCTTGAATGAATGCTGAAACTCTTCTTTTGGTTTATATTTTTTACTGAATGTTTGATCTTGTGAAAGTAACAAGTTGTTCTTTATTTTCTTATAAAGTTCCAAGATGGCCTTTTCTCTGGATGTTTTGTTTTGACATCTATTTAATGTGCCTTGCTCTATCAGTCTGCCATGCATGCGATTCTTATTTTTTGCTTTTGTTAGGTGAGTTACCCAAGAAAGTGTTGTTCATAGTATAATGAGCACAAGTTCCAAAATGGAGGCCAATTACCAAAGAAAGATCTTCCTTCAGCTCAGCCGCTGGTGGCTTTTATAATGTTCGTTGACCTTGGATTTTCTAGGAGTTTTGAGTGGCTCTGAATCATCTCTTCTGCTCAGATTTAGAAATAAAACATTTTCTAAAGCAATTCAAGGGCATATTTACAGGGCATATTTTCATCCTTAAAGGATGGCAGGAGTGCAGGCAAGCTTTAACAGAGCCCAACTTATCATTTTCGCCAATCTTCAAGTTTCTGCCTTTGTAGTCTTACCATTTACATTTATTTTGATCAGGCATATACAATCTTTTCCTATGAAGGTTAAAAGTTGTAGTGTAAAATCTGCAAATGTATTCTCCTGGCCTACTGGCCTACTTTTGAGTGCTTCTCCTCCCTTTCTGTTTCCCTGGGCTTTTGTGGTTCTTGGGCTTGCAGACAATGGGCATCCTGATCGCGAAGCCCATTTTTTATTTCTCCTTCTCTCCAGCATTTTCAGTGGTGCTTGGCATATCATAGATATTTAATAAATATTTATTGAAATTCATTTTAACCCTTTCAAAGTTTCTTTTGCTTATGAGTCAATGTCCCTCAGGTTGTAAAAATTTTATCCCCAAGTTTTTAGGATGGAGAATGAGATACAGCATGAAGGTTAAAACAAAAACAACAACAACAACAACAACAACAACAACAACAACAGCAACAGCAACAGCAACAGCAACAGCTACAACAGGGGCTGGAGAGATGGCTCAGTGATTAAGAGCACTGACTGCTCTTCCAGAGGTCCTGGGTTAAATTCCCAGCACCCACATGGCAGCTTATAACTGTCTGTAACTCTAATATCTGATGCCCTCATACAGACATACTCACAGTACATAAAATAAAAAATAAATTATTAAAACAAACAAACAAACAAACTGCAACGACAGTAACAAAAACCAAAACCAAATCAACAGCTTTTGTTTTGAGATGGCATTTCATTGGAAAGTATAATGTTAACAAGAGCCAGCTTTTGTGTTTTCTATTCTTTATGAGTGAAATAATAAACAATCAGACAAAAGCACCATCCAGGCCAGCAGACAGATGAGTGGACCTAGTCTATCAACCTCTCACATGGACCATTTTGGTCCACATGTCCCTGTTAGACTAGATAATTCTGATCAGCAGCTAAGAGTTGTATATTAGGTTCATTAAGTGTCTTGAGGATGGATAGACAGAAATCTCCTCACTATGAATCCACCTTCTGCGTGAGAACCCTAACCCCCATCACAAACTTAGGCATCTTTTTCTTACTGCGTTGTTGTCTACTGCAGCCACAGTCACAACAACAGGAAAATACTACTTTGTAAGGAGCGGTTAAAATATTCGCCATCACTAGATGGCGCTGTCGTTCTGAGGAAACTTGCGGTTAGCCCGCGAAAACCCCGAAATGCATCATGGGTGTACACGTCTAATCACCGCCCATTCCCGGGGCACACCAACCAATGGAGTGCACGCTGCCCCGGGACTATATAACGCCGCCATGTTGGGTCCCGCGCGGTTCTCCTTCTTCCTTCTCTATCAACAACAACATTAAAGCTGAACTGCAAAAGAAGCCTGCCGTGTGTCCGCGTGTCTTCTTGCCGGCGAGAGGCACGCGCGCCGCACAATGGCTCAGCTGGTAAAATGTGCTTGCTGCTGAGCCTGGCAACCTGAGTTTGATCCCTGGAACATACATAATGAAAGGAGAGAACCGACTCCTACAAGATGTCCCCTGACTTCTGCAGGTGTGCCACAGCATGTATACATATACACATATACATACCCACATATACATATACACATGGATGTATAAAATACAGACATATAAAATAAAGAATTAAAAAGTGAAAATCAAAGTCTTGTAGAATCATTTCCTACCTTTCTACTCTCAAACACACCAGGGCAGCTAGAGAGCAAGGCCACCTTAACACATGCGGTCTGGAGAGTTCACTGTGTGTCTGCTTTGTGGTGAAGACAGAATCCTTCCACCCGCCCACCCAAGATACAACATCCAACCGCTGCAGATATAGCTGTTAGTTCTCAGGGCCTGGGGCCTGGACCACCCATCACTCTTGGGCTTTGAACTTCACCACTGGATCCCTGAGCCTCCACACTCTAAGATGTAAATGTATACTAGCTTAAGCTCAGAACATCCACTGCTAGCTCTGTTTTCCCCTGAGCACCCGATACCCTACCTTCCTGTCATTTGGGGCACGCAGAACAGGTTCTATTCAAAGATTTTATTTTGTTTTATTTTAAAAGGGGGGGTAGGGGTGTGTGCAAGTACTGATGAAGGCCGCAGAACGATGGATGCCCTGTTGCTGCTGTTGCAGGAATTTATAAACTGCCTGACACAGGTGCTGAGAACTGAACTCAGGTCCTGTTCAAAAGCAGTGCTCCTTAACCACTGAGCCATTTCTCCAACCCCAAGTAGTAGTCTTTTTAAAATGAGGCTGGAGAAAGGGCTCAAGCAGATAAAGGTCTGAGTTTGAATCTGCAGAACCCACATAAAAGCCAGATGCATAGTGCAAGTGCCTGTAAAATCCCCCTGTCCCTACAGGGAGATGGGAAGTGAGAAAGGCCAGTGTGCTGGTGTGCATGGCAGTAAACAAGAGAGCTGCTATCCCAAACAAGGTGAAGTATGAGGATCGCCTCCTCAGGCTGTCCTCTCCCCCCACACAGATACTACAGTATGCACATGCCCACATTCTCACACACAAGTGCACTATGCACACATACACACACACACACACACACACACACACACACACACACACACACACACACACACAGCGCCACTGCATTTGTTGCAGAATTTGAACCCATGGCCACTTCTGACACCCTCTCTTCCTCTGCAATGAGACTCTAAAACCATCTTCCCCTCTCTCCGGCTGCATGGCATGCCTGCCTCTTCCTTGCCCCAGCATTAAAATGTTCCTGTGATTTCGGTTCCTCTCACTCCACAGGAAGCTTGACAAGAATGAGAAATTATCAATGATACGGAGAGGCAGGAGGTGGGAATCCATTTTTAATGCCCACGTTCCTTCTCTTCCGTTAGAGAATCAATCCTTGCCACCAGAATTTCCACCATCTATCACATCCTCGTGGCTGCCAACACACCGTAGGAACTCGGTATTTATTTGTTGAATGAATTTTTCAAAAGATTTCACGGCTCATATTTGAAGTAAAACATGGATGTCAGATACAACAAGATGGAATTTATAAAAGAAATGTTCAGACAGATTAAGTCACATTCTCCCTTCAGCCTTCCTACAAGCCAAGCTGGCTAACCTTAGTAGGCCCTTTCTTCTAGAATGCATGCCTTGAAGCTGTCATGGGAAATCTACCCTCCAGTGGCAAACACCCCTGTCCTAGTTAGCATCCTCTTTGGTCTCAAAGAGCTTGGATTCCTGAAAGTGTTGTTAGTCTGTCTATAACTCAGTCACAGCCAACAGGATCTGAGTGAAACTCAGCGAGTGCTTCTGAAAAAGGCCTGACTTGCTGGAAGTATGGACACAAGGAAGAGAAGGAATTGTTCGTGTTTGTCATAGTTACCGTGTGTATGCGTGAGGCCTGGGACCTGTACAGCCACCTTGTGACTAGGGTCAGAAGGGGAGACAGGACAGACAGACCAAGGATGAGGAGCAGAAAGGTTCCCAACTCCGTGGTGGTATCCTCTAACTGTTGAAAAGCCTGACTTTGCCACCTGTCCTTACCACACTCCAAGCTTGTTGCTCTGGGTGATAAAGTGAAATTATATTCCTGAGAAACCACTTCTAGTTGGCCTTCCTGTGGTGAGCAATCCTGATGGACACACAGGGGCCATAGACTTGTTCTCATCTTGGAACTTCAGACCCAGGTTTCATCGGCCTCTCCTTCCCATCGCACCCCTCACCCCAAGCCACACGATATTAGAAACACATGTTTTGAGATCAGACTCTGATGACTCCCTAATCCCCGGCTCCCTTCTCTTGCCTCGACTACCAGGTTTTCCAGACTCTTCTTATGTAAACACACTGACAATTTCACTCTGCAGCAGCCTTGGAAACACATCCATGTGCTGGTTTCCCAGGACAGCTGAATGTTGGCAGAGCAAGTGCCGATTACACACGAAGCCCTGAGTTTACGCCCCGGCACTATGAAGTAAACTAATTAAGCCTGTGAGACTGGCAATGGTTTTCCTCACTGGCAGCATCATACTACATGGAACTGTTGGTCAGAGTTCTGAGAAATGACCAACCAGATGTCCACAGCCACACTGCTATCTGTATCTATTGAGACGGATTTCTGGAGAACTGGCTCCCATGATTATGGAGGCTGGCAAATGCATGCTTTCCAGGGGCTGCAAACTCCAAGACCAGATACTGCAGCCTAGTGGAAACAGAATTTCTTCTGGAGAAGAGTTCAGGCCTTTAGTTGCTAAGGTGAGGATCAGCCATACTCTGAAGGGCTATGTACTTAATAACCCCCTGATGTGCAGGCTAACTGTATCTGAAAATACCTTCACAGCAGCGTCTAGCTCTTTGGACAACAACCAGGTAGCATAGCCTAACCACACCAACACAGAATAGCGCCAACAAAACAGCCTGTGCGACTCCGTTCCCTTAACATTTCCTGTGGCCCTTCTTTGTCAGCGTGTAATACAAGGTTGTAACAGCAGGGACACAGTGGGGACAGGGGCACTGCAGCTACTGATTCTTTTCTCTCCTTTATCCCCCTCACTAACTCTGCTGAGATCGCACCCTTTTCTGTACCACCTTATGGACAAATGTATTTGTTTCTCTGGGGGAGACAAATGTGAGAAAAGCATTGCTTACATTCTCTAAGGTTCCTCTATTCCAGTTGAACAATCCCTAAACCACAGCTCTTCGGTCTACATAACTACGGTACCTTGCTTTGCTACATGCCTGCCCTCCCCACCCCACTGACCCTAAGGACGCCTGGCCAGCAGAGATGTCCGCTGGTCATGATCACTAACATTCTTTAATGTATTCACTGTATCCTTGGCAACTGACAATTATGAACCAGAAAGGGAAACTTTTCTCGTCCTCTGGTTTCTAGACTAGAGACCCCTCTACAAAATCCCATCCCCATCTCAGTAAAAATCTTGTACTGTCATTTGGACGATCATTCCCTAGCCTGTCCTTCATCCTCTTTGAAGACCTTAGAAATGGGAGGTATGGAATTGCTAAATTGGAGGTGAGTACTTCAAAGTTTAATAGATGTTGGTGACCTGTCTTCCAAGGCATCCTTAACTTTAGAGATGAGCCCTACCGTCCGTTCGACTGTATAATCCAAGACACTGGAGTGTCATGATCAAGGTGATGGGGACACAGGATTGGATAAAAGCCACTGTTCTGAGAAGAATGCCAACACAGACCTGAGGTTCCAAGAGCTCTGCCAGGCCTCCTACACCCTGTGGCTTGCTCTAGAGTGGGGAAGGACAGAGTTCCCACTGGAGAGAGATTTGTATCTTACTTTCTGGGGCTTTCATAGGAATGAAGATTCACAAAAAATCATCTGAACCACAGGGAAAAGGCAGAGATCTCTTGACTGTGGCAAACAAAACTATGAATTTAAACCAAAACAGTTTTCTTGGAGAAAAATCATGCAATAAAAAAATATGCCAAAGAATTTGAAAAGAACAAATATTGGCTCTTTTGTCAAAGCCAAAAGTGGTAAATTCTAGATGCCACAGAGATGGAAGTTCCACTCTGGTAAATTCATGTGGTAAACCCTCACATGAATATTTAAAGAGCTGGTTGGGTGCCTTTACACACGAAGACTGATGCCCATACCTCCTAAGGAGGTCACAGAGAACAAGAAAGCAGAGCCATGACATTGAAGCCGGGATTTTGCTCACAGGAATGCATCTCCTGTGGTCTGTCAGGACTACCTGGAGTAAGGTGGAGATCTACACGTGGATCAGAAAGCATGTCTGAACCGATGCAGTTTGGTCCTCCTGGGAGCCAGGAGACAAGTCTCTGGGGCGGGCCAATGGGTACTGCAACCTTGGCAACCCTGGGGTCACCTGGCCGCCAGCATATACACGAAACCGTCAGAGACACCAAAGCTGGATGGCCTTCCAAATGAAAGACAACTTAACCCTGACTTGAAATGTCTCGACAGAAGCCAGGTGTGAGGGGGCAGGCCTGTAACTCCAGCACAGCACAAATACCTGGAGTTCAAGGACAGCCTGGGCTACAAAGGGAAACCTGGTCTTGAAAAGTAAAGGCTCAGTAGTGTTTACGTAGGCCCTGGTTTCATCTTCTAAACCACTAACCCAATGAACTGATAAACTGCCCAAAGAGTTGTTTGTTTGTTACTTTGTTTTTCACAAAGAACTAAGGCAATCCTTTTGGAGGCTAAGCTAAATTTTCAGAAAACTAAGTCAAACTTTTTTGAAGGCTAAACAATTTGCAATACAAGCTTGAGATCTGGAAGGAAGTCACGAGCATCCAGGTCACTGCCACCAGATCTCTCTCTTCAGTCCGAAGAAGCCAGTACTGTACCCTGGTGTGCTTTACAAATGGTGATGTGGGATTCCATCCAGGAAACCCCAATTCAACAGCGCTGGCAGACAGATGTGGCGGACAGATGTGCATTTGGTTCTTACTCCTTTACTTTAGCTGACTTTTCTATAAACGTACTAGCTAGCCACTGTGCCAATTGTTATCAACTGTGCTTTTCCAAGGTGCTGGGGCTAGAACCCAGGGCCTTATGCATACATAGCAGGCAAGTGCTCTACCCTTGAATGGCATTTACATTCATTCTTCTTTTTGATATGGGATTTCACTAAGGTGCCTGGTCTAGCCTTAAACTCTGTAAACCAGGCAAGCCTTGAACCTGTAATACTCTTGCATCAGCCTCCTGAGTAGCCAGGATTACATTGAGACCTGGCTCATACAAGCTTTTTCTACCATCTTATATTCGTATCTAGCATCAGACATCATGAGAAGCACTGATGAAGTAGAACACACGCCAGGGAAAGGGCAATGTTAGAACTTACGGATGTGAACGAGAACTCCTGGGAAGAGCCCATGTCTGCAGACACAGGCTGACTGATTAGAACTGTAGTATTGTGGAAAGCCTGGAATGCCATTGCTCCAGAGGCTAATCCTCTTATCTTTGGCTAGCTTCCTTGCCCACCTGTGTTAGAACTAACATCCTGAGATTAGTAGATAAAAAACTTTTAAATTCTCTTAATTCAGCAGGGCCCTTGCTTCATCCAACCCTAAAGCTGCCAATGTTAGCATTAACAGCTAATAGCATCCTAGGCTTATAGACTAGCTTCCTCCATCTTGCTATGACCTCTCTGGTGGACCCACCAATATATTTTAAACTTGTCCTAATGGCTTTCTTTGTCCTGTAAAACTAAAAACTTCACAAAACTGCTTCCAGGTTGGAATATGGAACTTGTGCTCCCAAGCCATGGTCTCTCAAAATGGCTCCAGAACAAAGTCTCTCTTATTTCCTTTAAGATGAGAGCTATGGTTTTTGTGTTGACAATGGTGTCTAGATTCTTCTGGGCTACCACATCCAGACACGCAGCCTCAAAAAGGCTCTGTCTTGCTCTGATTTGTTCTTTCAGCCAACTGCCCCCTCTACTCAGACTCTAGGTTGAAAATCCCCCCACAAATGTCCTAGGGGGGCTCTCTTATCTTCCTCCCAGTACGGCCACGGCTTTACAACTAAAGGTGACACAACTGTTGTCTCTTTCTTTCTTTGAGACGTGGTTTTAGTACACAACCTGGCTACGTCACCCCTGGGAATTTCTGTTGTTGTCCTCACACACTCCCTGGCTAAAATTCCTTCTAGACTAAGACCAAGGCAGTAGGTGGAGACTCGTGTCAGGAGTAACAGCAAACAACTGATGCTCTACTGTTTAATAGCAGCTCTGTGTGCCAGGGCCGTCAGTACAGGTTCTCACTGTACTTTCTCCTTGTGGGAGGTTTTAAAACAGAGTCTTACTATATAACCCAGACTGGCATTGAACTCTGAGCAATCCTCAAGCCTCACTCCCAAGAGTCAGGATTATAGGTCTAGGTCACCATACCAGACTAGAGTTTCTTCTTTAATGTCTCAGCTCTGAGACATCATTGCCAGCATCCACTTACCCAACAGAAAAGTAGAAAGAGAAAGGACTTGGTTTCCCTCTCTACACTGAGCAGTTGAGCTGGGAACTGGAGGGCCACGCCTGCACAGGTTCCTGGGCAGCTTCCTGCTCTTAACAGGTTGCATTGTCTCAGGGCTGAGAGCAGTCAGCCAGGCTCCATGGTGAAAGAGTGTGTGTGTGTGTGTGTGTGTGTGTGTGTGTGTGTGTGTGTGTGTAAAAGGAAAGCAAAACATAGTGACAGAATTGGAACAGGGCTGAGGGCAGGGTCGGGAATAAAGGAGCAGGTCAGATCTCACCAGTGAGAAAGAGAAAAAGCTGACAATAACATCTCAGAGTCATGTAACAAGCCTGGCAGAAATGAGAATATTCTAACATTTGTGTCTCTCAATCAAAAACAATGGGCACCAAGAAAATAGGAACTCCCCCAGGAATTTCATGCTGGGAAGGAAAAGGCCCCAGTCAAAAAGGAATTTTTCTCCTCAAAAGAGATTTCACACAAATCTAGGTTACCGCTTTACAGGACAAGACGGAAGACCAGGCCGTGATAGACAAGGTGGGTGGGGTCACACCTTGACCAGGACTGATCAGACATTAGACGGTGTCTTAGTTTGCTTCCTATTGAGTGATAAAGGTCACTATCAAAAGCAATTTGTGCAGTAAAGGGTTTATTTGACTTCAGTTTACAGTCTTTCAATGAGGAAGTTAGGGCAGGAGCTGGAGACAGGAACCAGAAGGCACAAAATGAAGAAGAGGCCACAAAAGAGTGCTGCTTACTGGCTTGCTCCCCATGGCTTGCTTAGCTAGTGTCTTACATACCTCAGGACCAACCTGCCCAACCTACAGTTGGCTGGGCCCTTCCACATCTATCATCAATCAAGTAAGTGCCCGCAGGCTTGCCTTCAGTCCAATCTGACAGGAACATTTTCTGAATTGAGGCTCCCTTTTCTCAGATGACTCTAACTTCTGTCAAGTTAACAATAATCTAAACAACACAGACCTTACTTACCTTTTAACTCTCTTTCCAATACTACCACATTGAATAAATTTCATGTTTTTGTTTGTTTGTTTTTTCTGGATTACCCTATTGATCTGTCTCTTGTAATTGATCTGACTCTTGTAATTGGCTTATTGAACACGGATGGCCAAACCTGGCTTGGGGCACGGGTTGCAACTCCCAACTTTTGTAATATCCAGAGCCCAGGAGGTTAGAGGCTAGCCTGGTAAGGACATTGCTTGTCATAAAAACAGGGTCAACCAGAAGGAAAGAGGAACTGTTGTTTGGAGCTGGGGTGGTGGTGGTGGTGATCAGTCCACAGCCACCTGCAGCAGCCTCCCTCAGGGCTGTAATGCAGGGAATGGAGAGCTCCAGAAGACAGCCTATATGTGACTCTGTAACCCCTAACAGACCTCAGATGCCAGAATTCTAGGACAGATGACACCCTAGTCCTCATTTCCCCAAGGAAGTTTACAGGCCCGGGTTACCAAGACATCTGAAGGCTACCAGTGGCACACCCACTGCCACCATGAGTATAATAGATACACCTTAAATAAATGTCCCTCCACCCCACTCTCTAAGTCACTCACCAGCAAGACGCCTTCCCCTCTTCCTGGCAACGCAATACTCCCTCCTTCTCCTGCCAGGATTAGAGGCAGCCTGACTGCAAATACATACTACGACCATATAGCACGAGACCCTCCCCTTCTCAAACCTGTAAGAAGGGACCCCACTCTCTCGCATGGGCCTGAACTCTGCTCAGAGTCCCCTCCATGTTACCCACCTATGGCATGTATGTCTATGGTGCTACTAACTATTCTAATAAATTTCTTATCCAAAAGGATGAACTGCCTCAGTGTCTCTTTGACAAACCCATCACCTTTCAGGTACCTGTCCAGGCTTAAGGAGGAAAAAGCTTTCTATTGGCCAAATAGTGGTAAGGGAAGATAGAGCTAGACTCAGGTGGCATATACAGGTTCAAGGTCACCCACGGGTCCCAGAGAGGGGCTGACTATGGGCCAGAGTGGGTGTCTGATGGAGCCTCTTCAGAAGGCCAAGGCTTCTGCAGTCCTGTCCCCAGCGGAATGCTCACTGTGCTGGTAACAAGCTGAAAGGGTAGGAATCCTCAGAGTTTCATCTTTCAACCAGCAGAGGCAATTCACCTAACAAGGTAGTATACATGAAAATTCTTGGGCCTGGCCTCAGATACTGTTAAGAGACTGAATATTTTGTGCCCTACCTAAATTTATCTCAGTGAAGAACTGGGGCCTCTAAAAAGTAATTATGGTTAAATACGGTCACAAGAGTGGGTCCCTGATCCATTAGGATTAATTTCCTAAGAGACACCAGAGAGCTCATTGGCTCTTGCCCATAAGCAGACTCAGAGTGAGTAGCTGTCTACAAGCCAGATGAGAGCCTTGAAGAGAAGCAGGAATGGAACCCTGACCTTGAGCCTTCCGGTCTCCTGAAAGGTCAGAATCCCATCTGTGGCATTTTGTTATAGTGTTTCTGGATGAAAGGGAACCTCTAGGGTGGGGTTCAAATATCTGTGCTTGAGAAACTCTGCCTATGCCTTAGACACATGGTCACTCTCAAGAAACACTGGTCTAGTGATGGCTGAGACAGGCTTAAAACATCCATACTTCATGGTTGGAGAAAATTAAAGCGATCTTAGAGAGAAGACTATCGCAAAGATATGGAACTTGGATTCTCCTACCCAGAGCCAGTGGCTCATGGTCATCCCTCTTCAAATAGACCCTGAGGTCCTAGGCACAAAACTTAACTGTGAAAACAGTATTTACCTCATTTGCTCACTGAGAACTGAGAGCTCCTGTTCATTTCTTCCAAGCATGGCTTGCAGAAGCTGACCAGAGACGCTACCTCTGAAAACCTAACATAGCTCTTACTACGGCAGTATTATGAACAGGCCTCTTTATATCATTTGTGTTTACGGTGATATGAAAATTAACAGGAGGTGACTCTCTTTCCACCCAGTGGTCTGACATATGCAAAAATACATGCTTTTCTTGTAGAAAGAGAAAAGTGGAGTCCTCCCCACCTTGGCGGCAGGATATAAAAGAATTAAGAGGGTCCCCCAGGGTTTACCCAGGTGAACTCCCTTTCAGAAGAAAGGCACAGCTGGGTACCAGCCTTGCCATCAGCTGGAGCAAGCCATGAAACAATCTCTCCCCAGACAAAAGCAGCAATGGGGCCGCTCTACACTTACTTCCAGGACTGTCCATTGTTCCACAACAATAGCGTCATAGCCCTGTGTGGTTTTGCTATCTTCTGTGGAAACAGCTTCAAAGATGAATACTCCATCTGTCAGGCCATAGAAGGAATCTGTAGAAAGAAAAACAACAAAAAAGCTGGTTGGGCGGGGGATGTACACTGTCTGTGGCAGAAGTCTTACAAACGGTAAAAATCTTCACCGCATTCATTAATAACCCCAATCAGAACATCTTTTCCGAACGTTAATTAAAGACAGCATACACAGCCGCAGAGTCTAGCCCCATCAGAATGAATGAGACTAATTTACCTCACGCTTTTGAATAATATCCTTGATTTTTATGAGCCCAAATTTCATCATCGCAATCACCATCAGATTCACGTGCTTACCTTCCTGTTCCTGCTCGTGTCAGGATGCACTGGGAAGAACTCACCAGGGCAGAACACAGCCGCTTACACAGATTTTAGAGGAGAACTGCACTTAGGTAAAAGAACATTTTTAAAAGGCAGGATAGACTGAAGACACCAGATCTGAGCTTGTCAGCTGTGCTCTGGGCATGTTAATTCTGGGGTGTACAGTGTGGTTGCTGCCAAGGATGCTGCCAGAAGCCTTGTCCAGAGCCAGGGTTCAGGAGAGGGCTTCCCAAATGATTTACTGCTGATTATGTTCCTGGGGCACTCAACAATCCTACTTGGGATGGTTGGTGTTATGTGAGAGTGCCTTACTGATGGGGGTCTAAAGGAACGCACAGCAGAGCCTCTGCCACCCACAACATGTGCCTTCTGCCTTCTTTTAGACTGTGGTACAGTCTGTCCTTGATTCATTTAGATGAGACTAAGAGAAAGAAGAATAATTTAATGCTGATGGCCTGACTCCAGGCAAGGGTCCCTTTTAGAGATGGTCTATTCATCTGTGAAACTAGGATCTGGACTGATGAGCCTTTTTGCCCTACAATCTGTTGTGCAAACATTGCTCAGTCTCAATGACCTGCTGAAGCCCTGACCCCCAGCTCAGTCTCTGCAAGGGTGAGAAGCTCCAGGGTGCTCTGCTTGCTCCTCTTACTCCAGATATGCACAGAGAGAGAGCCAGGCAGAGAGATCCAACCAGAAACAGAACTTGCAGGCACAGGGTCATTGGCTTCTAGCCTCAAGAAATGGGGGGAGAACTATATGCCGACTTATTACTGAAGCCACCCACCCTGGACTTACACACACACCACCCAGATTTTATGGATATTTTGGGATTCTGAACTCGGGTCCCCATGTTTGCAAAGCAAAAGCTTTGCCTACGAAACTTTCTCTAACACCCCCATTTAGTATTTTTTTTTTTAAAGTATTTTATAAATAATGCTTACAGATAAATACTCTTGACGGACTTTGATCATTGTTATGACAGACTAAAAGAAACAAGATGGGAAGGTGTCAAAAAGATGGGCTTTCTGGGGTAGGCACTTCAGACTTGGTTAAACTGCTCTCTACGACATGCAGATAAAATTCCTCTAAACACTGTCAGAGTTCTGCCACCCTCACACCTCTGCAGGCACCGAACATTTTCTTCCTAAAATTTGCCAATTTGATAACAAAAGAAACTGATTTTTTTTTTCCAACATTTACTAGTCATGGCGAATTAACATCCAGTTTGGGTTCTTTGCTCATTTCTATTGGGATTTTAGAGTTTTTAGGTATTGAGAAAAAAAAATTATAGGTAAATAGTAAGTGCAGCCCTTTATTTTTGTTGCTGCAAATAACTTTCTCCTGTTGCTGACTTTTTGGTTTTATTTGTGGAGAACATAAAAACTGCACATTGCTGTGTGCTGACAGTCTTGAGGCCTTCTCCTTGAGACTGTAGCAAGCACCGGCACTTCCACGAATGTCAGAGGGAGTCACAGGCTTTCTGGTTTGTCTCCCTGCCCTTTCTGTAACCAAGAAAATTATCACGATTGTGATTTATCTTATTACATGTTCTTTGCAAACAGTCATTGAAAAGTACCAGTGTTTCCCGGGTGTCTTGCTGGGCAGCCAGCCTAGCCAGAATGGCAAGGTCAGTTTCTGTAAGAGACTGGTTCAGAAAAATGGCAGAGTGGTGGAGGCAGACACCTGAAGTCAGTCACCTGCACGTACTACCCCCATACACTGACAGCCCTCTCCATACGCAAACACACACCTACAAATCTAAATAGTCATCACTGAAAATAGCTAAATAATCAAATTCTATATTATCCTAAAAAAAAAAATACCATGGGAATTTAATCAACAATATTAAGAAACAATATTATGGAAAAAAAAATACAGACACAAAAGTATCTTTTGGGCCAACTGTAAATTTGAAAACTTATTTGTGTGTCTGTGTGCACCTGTATGTGTGTGAGTGACCACAGAAGATTTGGGGCTTGAGTTACAGGCATTGGGAGTTGCCTGACAGGGGTGGTGAGAGTCACAGACTCTTAGGGTAAGGACACAGGTCTCAGGGTAAGGCAGCAACTGCTCCCAACTGCTGACCTCTCTCTATTTTGCTTTTTTTTTTTCTTTAAAGAAAAACATTTAGATTAATAAACTTTGAAAAAAATCAAAAGTGATCAATGAGTGGTAGAATTAAGTATAATTAAAATTTTTATGTTCAGTCCTCTTGCAAGATTAATAAAAGGAGCAACACAACATGAGTCAACAGATAATACAGAAAAAACGATTTCCTTTGTCTTTCTTCTATGTGTCTCTTGAAGGCAGAACTAGGCTCAGAGTTTTAAAAAAAAAAAAAAAAAAACAGGGGCACAACACAATAAAACTAACGTTCCTGGGTGAGGCCTAGAAATGAAAGACTGGACCTCAGAAGAGCAAGCGGGAACACCGTGCTCCTGCCCCTACTCCCTCCTTCATTCTGACATCTATTGAATCTGGCCATTATAGGCCAGCCGTGCTCTGGAGAGTTGTGAGCAAAATCCAGTTCCTGCAACCCTAGAGCTTACCATGAAGTGAGGAGAGAGGTTCAGTAACAAATGTAAAGTGAGGCGAGGAGTGAAGGCCATGGAGGTGGCTGTTTTTAAAGGGGGTGTTTAAACGAGGGCTCCCTGTTCTGAGTAAAGACATTATGGCAGCTTGCTCTGTATACTTGACACCATCTAAAAGTGTCAATCAGGGACTGTCTAGTTCAGGTTGGCCCGTGGGCGCTGGGGTATTAGCTTTTTTACTTTGAGGACAATAGAGCTGCATAATGTGGGCGGCATTATTTCCTATGCAGGGAATCCCGAAGTATCTAAGACTGCAGTGATCTAGAAATGAGCACAGGCATGCACTGATTCTGTTCTAGGCTCTTTACTGTAGATGTGTGTAATGTGACTACCTGCTCTGAGTTCCCGCCATCTTGACTCCCTGGCTAGGATGGACTGTAATCTGGCATGGTCAGCCAAATAAACCTTAGGATGCTTTGTCTGGTATTTTATTAAAACAGGAAAAGACACTAAGACATAAATGAATGCACTAAGCCAGCAGGTCATATGGATTTATAGGATTTGTGAGTTCCTGGCAGAAAGGGGACAGCCTGCATATGAATTCAGAGTTGGGGGCAGACAATCAGTGACAGATGAACTGCAGAATCCTAAGAAGAGATTTGGGGTTCGAGTGGGAAAAAAACAGTAAGAAGACTTCTCCAAATGGCTCAGGTAAAGAGATAACAGCAGGTGAGATGCAGAGCTGGAAGCCATGTGTGGGGTTGAACTTGGCCACCTATGTCTCTGTTACTTTGAAAGGACATGCCTCAGGTAGAGCCAGTTGGGTCCAGGAAGATGAAAAACACATGAAACAGCTGCCCCAGTGGAGCCAGTGAACTCAGGATTGGTTTGTTACACGGCATTACCATGGCAACTGCTAACTGATAAACAATGTTCAACCTAGATGAAGTGAAGGGGACCAGTGTGCTTGCTCAGCATGGGGTTAGTCCTTGTCTTGAATGATAAAGATGCTTGAACAGCCCAACTGAGCGATGACTATGGGAGTAATTCGTGGAGCACCAGGAGCTTTGTCCACACTCCTTTCATTAAGTCCCCCATGAATGAGCCAACTCCTACTTATACCCCAGTCTGGAGTCTACCATGAAATCTCCTCAGTAAGGGCCAAGCTTTCATTGTTGTCCCTGAGTATTAGCTTGTTGGCCTCCAAAGGACGTTTAACACAGATAACCAGGGAGAAGCATTCTACAGCTGAACAGCCTCATGGGTATTCTGGGGCTCCAAGGTCCAGCTCAACTTTAGGTTCTCACTAACACTCCAGGGGAGAGCCCCTGCCCCTAAGCTCCTCAAGATAAGCTTCCTCATTCCTGACGCATGAGTGTTCACTGCTGGCAGAGACACAGTAGTTCCTCCAGGACTGTATAGCACAGTGCACAGTTTCTCTAGACCTCTATGAAATGTCAGAAGTGGCTCTTTGCCTCTGCAAGGTCCATTTCTGTGGAGTCAACCAACAGTAGACAGAAAATCTGTGTTGAACAGAAACACTCCATTTTTGCCACTATTCCCTAAGCGATATGGCATAGCAAGCCACTTTCTCTGCATCTACACGGTATTAAATATTATAAGTCATCCTGAAGTGATTTAAAGTACATGGGGCTACATGTAGTCAGTATGCATATGCATCCTCGGATCTGAGGATTTGAGGAGTTCTCTGAACCAGACTCCGTGGGTAGTGGGGATACTAACCCATTGGCTTTCCAAAGCCTCTGGCTACATCTTCTCAGTGGAAACCCCCCAGCCCTTTAAATGCACGTACTGAGCTGTAAGTACTAAAATGCCCAAATCATCGTAAGTCACACGATGGTCTTTAGTCTGTCAACAGTACAGCAGAATTGAGACCCCAAGGTGGAAGAGATGAATAGGCTCCTCCAGATGCTCCCTCCCCCTGTGTCCCATTCCCCACCCCCACTGCCCAGACACTGCCTGTCTCTTCCCCCCTCCCAGGCCTGCTGCTCTACCTTGCTTTCCTGAGTGCAGAAGGCTAAATCACCTACTTGTCTAGAACAAAGAAAGTTCAGAATAGCTGTCAAAACTTGGTCATCTGTAACGGCGGCAAAAAACGTCAATGAAGTCTGGAGGAGAGAGAGCTGGGCTTTTAAGGAGCCATTGTTTGGATGGACGTGTCTCCTCTCTAGCTCCTTGTCTTCTCCGCTCAGCCTTCCTGCGATGTGCCTCAACCCGGGTGTAAGCAGGACCACTTCAGAGTGAAGCCTCCTGGTGTAAAAAGGTTAGCATCCTCCATGCTATGGAAAGCATTCTATCCTCACTGTGTCTTTCACTAAGATGCTTTCCTACGGAGCACAAAAGCTATGTGCCAGGGCACTGCATAAATATTTGATGCTGACTTTTTGGCAAAAGGCCACCGTAACATTCCACGCTTGTGATTTGCAAGAAGGACGTGGGAAAAGATCCGCCACACTATCTCTAGAGGAAAATCCTGTGTACAGTTCTCGTCTGTAGACCGTCAAGTGCACATCCGAGATAAGACTGACATTCTGGGATGTGCACTCCTGGACAGATGGTCAATTCAGTTAGTCTAGTCTTTGCTGGTTTATAAACTAGAGTTACTTGATTGTTCTTTGAACAATCTAAGGTAGGACTCAACTGTCCACATTCAGAGGGCCCCTATTTTCCACTTTATGTTGATTTCTGTTTATTTCAGGCATGGCTCCAGCCTACTCTCTAACTCAATAACCATATCTGCATGGGTAGTTATGCTGTCATTTGATCTCCTTCGAGCATAAGCACTGTTGAACCACCCCCAGATCACCACTGCTGCCTTCTCTTAGTTCCCCCACCCCCACCCCAACCTTCCTTGTGATCTGGGCCTGCTACCTTCCTGCATTCTTATTCAGAGGGCCAGTGACGGTATCACTCCCCTTCTGTCCACAGGAAGTAGCCTGCAAGTTAAATGTCTAACAGACCAGGTAAGGATGTATCTTAATCACTGCCCCATTGTGACGAAATATCCCAACTAAAGTACCATAAGGGACAGGGCTTGTTTGCCTTAAGGTTCAAGGTTAGTCTACCATGGGAGGAAGTCATTGAAGTAGGGCTTGAGGCAGATGCTCACACTGATTGCATTCTCAGTCAACCAGCAAAGAGCAATGGAGTCTGCTCAGCTCATTTTCTCTCTGTTCTATACAGTCTAGGAAGGATCTCAAGCCAGTGAGTGGTGCCATTCCCAGCAGACAGGTATCCCCACCTCAGTGAACTTAGTCACCGCAATCTCCCACAAGCGTGGGAGACATTTCTCCCAGGCACCTCCAGATACCATCAAGCTGACAACTGAGATTGATCATCACAGGAAGAAACACTTCGTGGGGGGTACCCTGTTAGACATGGATCAGTTTCCCACTCAATCCTCCCACAGAGAGTAAACCTAACTCTTGTTCAGTGTATACAGGAGGAAGGCCACAGAAGTTAAATGAGGGGTAGAGAGATGGCTACGCAATTAAATCAATTCACACTTTTCCGGGGGGGACCTGAGCTTAGTACCCAGAATGCACATCAGGTGGCTCGAGTTCCAGGGGATCTAATGCCTCTGTCCTCTATAGGCGTTCTCTCTCTCTCTCTCTCTCTCTCTCTCTCTCTCTCTCTCTCTCTCTCTCTCTCACACACACACACACACACACACACAACTTAAAAAATAAATCTTGTTTTTCAAATTAAATGATTTGTACATGTTTATGTGTATTGGCAAGGCCAACTACATAGGAAATGTAGTTCAATTCCAGCCTAAGGAAGTATTTACTGAGCCACTCCAGGGAGCAGTGGTATCTGAGGAAACAGGATTGGGCAATGGATTAGTTCACAAGATCCTGGCTACTCTGTGAACACTGCACCATGCTCCCTCTGCTTTGGAGTTTCAGGTTCAGGAATTAGGAACCTAAAAAACATAGGGTGCCAGCCCTGAGTAAGTGTTTACAAGGTATCTGTACGAACTATTTAGGATACAAAGACATTTTCTTTGAAATACATATATTATAGTTTAGATGTGAAATGTCCCTGGAAGCCTCATATACTGAAGGTCTGATTAACAACTGGTGGGGCTTTAGTTAAGCAACTGGGTCCCATGAAGCTGAGGCTTTCTCAATCGATTGGTCCACCGATCCACTCATGTGGGGTAGGTGGGGGGACTGAAGAAGTGGAGGCTTGCTGGAGGTGGGGGCATGCCTGTAAGTGCTGACCTTGTCCTCAGACCTTCCGAGATGCAAGATGCATGAGGTGAACAGTTTTCCTAGGTCATGACCTCTGTCCTGATGCCTCCCCACAGCTCAAAGCCCCAGAGCTCGCCAGTCATAGACTGAGCCTTAAAAGCACAATCTACAACAGACCCTGCCTGCTCATAATGCTTTACTCAGGGGAGCTGGGACAGTGATGGAGAGTTATCTAGGCAGTGTACGTATCTCTAACACGTGTAGCCTGCCTGCCTCAGATGACTGGATCAACTTGGTATCCGAAACAGTGGCATAAGAACCCACCATTGCTTTGACTGTGTGGCTACTTTGTTTGTTTGTTTGTTTGTTTGAGACAGTTTCTCTGTGTAGCTCTAGCTATTTTGGAAGTGTCTGTGTAGACCATGCTAGGCTCAAACTCAGGGATCTGCCTGATTGCTGAGATTAAAGGCTTATGCCACCATGCCTGGCTTTGTCTGTCTGTCTGTCTGTCTGTCTGTCTGTCTGTCGGTCTGTGATGGCCAATCTTGGTCATCAACTTAACAGGCGGGATCGGCTAAAACCCTGCTGCTGGGAAGACCCAATGAGGCATGTTCTTAAGCTGATCATTGGAATCAGGAAGAGGGACTCTAAGTCCAGGCTATCCCTTCTGATGGCATCCCATTTGCCTTCTGCCTGCTAGCCCTTACCCTCACTGGCACGCTCATTCATCTACTGCTGCAGCCTGCATTTAACTCAACTTCTTCAGGACTCCAGAGACTGAAAAGCAGCAGCCCTTCAGCAGTCTTCTCAGCCCACAGGCCCAGGGCAGGCACAGCGAGACATCCAGCATCCTGGACCGACAACATCCAGCAGACCAGCTGAATGATCCGTTCTTCCAGAGACTCTGGCTCCCACAAACTCGGGTGCAGCAGAGACCTCAAGGAGTCTCAGGATGATTTATTTCTTCAAAAGAGCAGAAATAGGGGCCAGAACAATGGCTGAGCTATTAGGAGCACTGGCTAGTCTTACAAAGGAGCTGAATTTGGAAGCTCCCACATGGTAGCTCACAATCATCTGTAACTCCAGTTCCAGGTAATCCTGGGTCTTCTTCTAGCTTCTATAAGCACCAGATATAGATATGGTATACATACAAACATGCAGCCAAACACTTATACACATAAAGGAAATTGCTTAAAGGAGAGGGTCGGGAATAGAGACACACTCAGTTAAGATGACCCATAGCATTGGGCAGTGGTGACTCACACCTTTAATCCCAGCACTTGGGAGGCTGAGGCAGGCAGAGCTCTGAGTTTGAGTTCCAGGACAGTCAGGGCTACACAGAGAAACCCTATGCCCCTAAAAGACCCCCCTGTGTGACGCAATGGACAAATGGATAGAACATGTCATCTAGAATATATTCCAGTCAAGTCTTCATTTGGATAGCCTGTAGAACTACCTTCAAATTTATAGGAAACAGTGGCTAGAAAAACAGGCCAAAATACCGCCAAGAGGCACTGTTGAGTAAATCACTGTAGGAAGTCCTTTGGTAGACATGAAGCTGTGTTCCCTTCTAGCACCTGGTCAATGCATCGCTGGGCTGGACTCTGCTCCAGTAATCAGCTGTATGGATAACTTTGAAACCCAGGGAGTACTGAGGCCAGGGTAGGAGAAGAAGTCAGAGTACATGGAGAGCAAGACGGAGGGTGCAGAGAGCACGGGGGGGGGGGGGGGGGTTACCCGGAGGAAATTGCCACAGACAAGTAAGATAAATGGGCCAGCCAGGAACATGGGGCCTTGAAGAGAGCTCCAAGGCAGGAAGGGGAGAGAGAGTAGTGACTATATAGCTTCGGTGCCCACTGACAATGGCAGGGATTTGGCAGGCCCAGAGTCAGGCTCTCTTCCCCCCAAGAGATCGGCTACCTAGAGTGTCTCAGATGTAAGTGTCCAGCCACCCACTGACCTTGCCCTTGGCTTCTGGAATCTACTTAACTCTCCACCCACAACCAGCTCAGCACAAGGTTGTCCCTTCTCACCCTTCTAGAAACAGACTCACTGGCTGGAGAGCCCCCAGTGGCCCACCACATGCACTGCAAGGTAGCCCTGGGGGGGAGGGGGGGAACCAGGGCAGGAATGCAAACTTTGACATGGAATGAACCTGTCAACATTCTGGGAAGGTAAAAATGGTAGAAATAGCTACAGTCTGACTATTATCTCAGACTGAGGCCTTACCTTATTTGCAGGACAAAGTTTTCACTAATATTGTATCTCTGTGGAAAATACTTTTAAAGAGGAATGAATACCCATTTAAAAGTCATGACAGACAAATTGACTCTCCCCCCAGCCAGGTTATTAGCAAGGACGCTTAGCATGTCTTTTCTTTTCAGTTCTGGGAAAAGGTCAGGCGCCTGTTTTTTCCCTGGTGGGTGGAACCCCTCAGCTTGTTCAGAGCAGAACCACCCTGGCCACTAAGGTTACCCTGACACCCTCTCCTTGCAGCAGAAAGGCACAGTTAAAGCACCACCTTCTGAGGTCTGCTCCAGGAATTCTGCCCCCAGGCCTTCAAAGCTCTGCCTGCACAGAGCCTCCACTGCAGAGGTTACGGGAGTCACTGTTGTAGGGATTGTGGTCACAGGGGACATTTCATAATTTGTCCTCAAAGATGGAACACTAGTTTGCTGTGCCTAAAGCCAGGGGAGGCTAGAACATTTTACACTTGTGGGGCCAATGTAAAGCCCTAGCAAATCTCTGAGCTTTGTGTGCAGGATTGGAGAGGGAGGTGAGGAAGAGCCCAGAGGTCAACTCATCCTAGATCTTTAAGCTGTCTTCAAGACAGGATCAGTGGCTTTGGGAGCTTTGGGTATTCTCTCTTGGGCTCAGATAATGGAGCCAAAGACATCCCTTCTGATGTTCCAATTTTGCTAAGAGAAAGGCAATTACCCAGTAGCCTCCTGAGTAGCTACTAACAGCTGTTCATCTTTAAGGTGTTACTACAATTAGTCATAGGTTTGCTGAGGAGAAATGTAAAGCCTTGTCTGGCTACCTAGGCAACAGAAAAGGAACAGCTATTGCCAGTGTCCCTAAAGAAGCAGGAGTTGATGGGGTCCTCCCTGGTATACCCAATACTGATGAGGTGGACTGGAAACACCCACTTCAAGCACCTCCTGCCCCTGGTGTTTTATGATGCCCTTCCAAACAACCCATGACAACCCCTGCTTCTGAGGACAATGGAGCCACCCAAAGGGGACTTCCTTGTGCATCAAGGAGTTACTAGATCTGCCGCTGGGGACTGAAAGTTAACTAAATATGTCCTCTAGATCTGCGCCCTCAAATCCACTAGCCACACAGAGCTATTCATATGTAAATGAACAAAAGTGAAATGAACTAAAAAATTTAGTTTCTAAGTCAAAGGTGCCCAAGATGGCTGGTGGCTGTGGGAGAGCATAATCCAGAACATTCTACCATCGCAGAAAGTTCTACTGGGCAGCACTGTCCTAGATGCTTTTCTTGGTGGGTCAGACATTCCATGTTATTCAACTGCTCATCATGCCTGCTGCTGCTTTAATGACCCCTTGACTATACCACTGAGAGTCAAATAGAAACAAGCAAGGACCTTACAGTCCAAATTGAGACGTGTCTCTGCGTTGTCATCGTCTCAGGCTGTGAATCATCCAGAGCCTACACATTCCGAACTGGAGCTCTACTCTAAGAAGACTTACTTCACAGATAAGACTGCATCCAAACTCCACTCCCAGCCCTGCTCCTGTCTGAGACGCCACACACCATCAACCCTGTAGTCAATACCTTGTCAGGCTCTGCTGGGATCCACAGTTGTGTCACACCTCACTTCCTTGGGCATTCGGCCGACTCACACCCCTGTCCAAGCTGGTACGCCAGCCCCACACCCCAAACTGCTTCTTTGTCTTCAAAGGTGGCCATGTTACCCCAAACCCTTTCTTGGCTCAAAAACATTCCCCACTGTGGACAGACTTTCCTTCTGCCTAAAAGCTGACATCAAGAGTGCTATTTCACGAAGCAAGGCCCTAGAGATGAGCCCGCTTCTAAGGCAGAGTACAGGAACTTGTGTCCCAGCAGCAGCGCACTAGAGGCAGGCACTGCCATTATTTCCAGCTGTCAGTTCCAATGTGCTGCTGCTGGTACTTCAGACTGCAACAGTGTATACAAACAATTTGCACTTCTGGAGTGGCATCTAAAAGGGGGGGGGGGATTAATAGTCCCAGAGAGTCACCTTCTTAAAAGCCTCCAAACCCACCATCTTCATTCAAGAAGACACTGGGTCACTTCAGAGGGACTAGCCTTCATGAGATCTGCCCGAGATAATTAGAAATCAAATTCGGTGTGTCCATTGACTATGCGGCTTTCTGATGGAGGAGGCTGGAAAGAAGAGCCAAGGTCACAGGAACAAGAAAAGCGGTAAAGCAATTCCTACCGTTGGCCATTCCAAGCTGGAAGACGGCGTTCACCAGCACACCACCTTTCCGGAAATGGTCACTCATGTGCTCCAGCCAGCTGGCGTCCAGACTGCTCACTGTCTGGCCATTCTTGGAGACCTGGAGGGGGATGGTGACGGGGTAGTACTGTCGACATTTCTGTTGGCTCTTCGGTCTGTTGAAAAAGGCGAAGATCTCCATCTCTGTTGAGATTCACAAAAAGGATGGAGAGAGAGAGAGAGAGAGAGAGAGAGAGAGAGAGAGAGAGAGAGAAAGAGATTAGCTCACAGGACCAATTTGCTAAACTGGGTTCCATGGAATCTCCCTGGAGCCTGAGAGTAGTATCAGCTGTGAATCCCTGAGGCCACACTCTTGCTGGATCATAAAAATTCATTTTCAGCAGTAACTGTGGCTGCTTTCAGGGAGGAGGGCCTCAGAGCTTGTGCTTTGTATGGAGACTGCTGGCTTTTGTTCTGAGACAAGGTCTCATTGCATTCCAGGCTGGACTCAAACTTGCTATACAGTCAAGGATGAACGAACCTGAATTCAGAATCCTCCTGCCTCTGCTTAGCAGGCACCTGAATTACGGGGATATGATACCACACTCGGCTTACATGGTTTTGGAAACAGAACCAAATCCATGAATGTTAGGCAAATACTCTCCATCCCTAGATGGAACTAAGTTTTAAATCTGAAATATAATAGATAACTTGGAATTAATTTACATTGTTAAGCATCTGGAAGAAGTATATTTCTCGACAAAAGCGTTTGTGAAGTAAATGAAAAAGTCATAAAAGGGTGGGGGGGAGATTCATAAAAAGAAAAAAAAAAAACCCTACTTCTCTAATTCCAGGAACCTTTTTACATCCCTGAACTTGCTATTTATAGACTGCAGGAGAGTTTCCTGGGGCCAAACCCATAATACTCAATCAAGTACATCAAGTACATTGATATGTAAAAATAAATATGTTCCTGTAAACGGGGGTTCCTGCCTGGAGCAGCAGGTCAGTCCAACCAGCCAGGCAGGCCCTGGGTGTGAAGCTGGGAGCTCTCCACTCTTTCATTTATAGCCCAGAAATCAATAATCCCTAGCAGCCCGCCGCTGACTTGCACCTGCTGTTTATGCTGCCAGCCACGGTTAGCTGGAACCGCTGCCAGGAGCAAATACCTGGAATTTCAATATACCCTGGAGAGTCTATTTTTCACCATTCATTTAGCCCAGCTATCAGAGCCGGCCCAGCTTAGAAAGCTTTGCTTGCACAGGCTCCACAGGAATATGCATCGGCTGCCAAAACATCTTTTCAAGTGGTAAGGAAATCCCCACCATCTTTCAAACAGAAAACTTAAAAGGTCACATACAATGGCTGGCATTGGGGAGAAGCACAAATCATACATGTGTTCAGAACATAGGACGACACTTACACTTACACTTTAGGATCCCAAATTTCAGGATTGTGCCATATGGGTGCTATCTAAGTACTAGTTGGTGTGTGTGCCTGTGTGTGTGTGCTCTCATGTGCCTGTGGTATGTGAGTGTGTGTCTGTGTCTGTGGTCTCAGTCCCCCCCCCCACGACCTTACATGTCTCATTTGTTGCTTTTTGTCTACTGTCTTGAGATTCTCAGCATCTCACTAAGCTTGTCATATCAGGCTAGACTGGATGACCAGAGAACTCCCAGCTTCTGCCTGTCTCCATCCCTCAATACCTGGTTTACAGGCATTTGCAGCCATACCTGGATTTTTACCTGGGTTCTGGGGATTCACACACAAGCCCTCATGTTTATATGGCAAACACTCTTATCTAGGGATCCAACTCCACATACAATGATTTTTTTTTTTAAAAAAGAAACTGGCTCACTTTCCTTTCTTTAAATAAAAGGATTTTAAAGGAGTTTGCTTCTTGACCACAGACCAAGCCATTCCTGCTTGCTATCCTGGGACATTAAGTTACAGCAACAATCAGGTTCATCCTCAGAACCTTGAAAAGTTTCTCTTGTAGGAGCTGCATTGGAAACCCCCCAGCCCATCTGGTCAAGCATCAGTGAGGTCCCTGAGTCATGAGACCTGCTAGCACTAACAGCTGAACTGACAGGGAGTTTCCTCAAGCTATTCCATCCAACAGAACCAGACGATGTCGTGCTGATGAAATGGGATGACACAGGAAAATGTGCAAGGCGAGGAAACAAGTCAGCGATTGAGACTAGGGCAGGAATAGCTGGGTGATGCGGCGTCTTCCGGTCCTAGGTGCCTTAAGTTCAGCAAAAGCAGCCAAGGAGGAGAAGAGTCTGACCTGGTGTGTCTTTGGATCCTTCAAAGTAGACCCTCCAAGCTTGGCCATGATGGCAGCTGACACTGCTGTAGTACACATCATATGGGTTGGCTGCCATGTGCTGCTTGGGCTCACTGAGAAGCTGAGTCTGCCTGCCCCCATTTCAGACCCAAGCATGTTTGTCTCAAGTGTCCTCCAGGAACAGTTGTCTGGGAAGGGGGCTCTTCTCCCAACTTTGTGACAGGGAGGAGGAAAGAACAACAATAAAGCTGGAGAGTGAAACACTCTCCTTTGAGAAGAGCCAGATGCAAACTTTTATCAACAGACATTACTATTGCTTAGCCCGTGACAGGAATGTGCCCACAGCAGAGATGCGGAGCCAGTCAGCCATGGGAAGCTAATCCATGGAGAGGAAGCTCAGCTGGAATTATGCCTGCCTGCGCCAACTTCCTCTGCCATTTTCTGTTAATGTTGTAAGTACCTGGCTTAATAATGTTTTGTTGTCTGTCTGTCTGTCTGTCCATGTACCAACTTACCTATCATCTATTTGCTGTTTATTCTTTTACTTTGGCTTGCTGCATTCTTAATAAACTCACCCATTCAAAACCAAAATTATGGCTATTATAGAACATTCTGCAGCGTCCCACAGAACAAGAAATAATGAGAGAGAGAGAGAGAGAGAGAGAGAGAGAGAGCGAGTGCAGGGATAGAAATGAGGAGATGAAGCAAACAATGGCCGTGTTAATGAGCAGTTACCACAGGGCGGCTGTGGCCTCATCAGGGACACAGGAGCGCTGGGTCAATGTCACCTCAGATGCATCCACTAAGGACAAGACAACTGAGGTGCCTATCCGCTTGGACCGAAAGTCACTCCTGAAGAACTGGCCAGAGCTGTCCACAGCTTTGGTCCAGAGCACAGGCCCTATAGTAAGCTACACTTAGGCACAAATGCAACAAGAGTAATTGCTCAGAGCTGCTGTCCTGCGAGAAGGAAGTGGGGATTTGGTCGTGGCCACAGCTGGGAGCACTTGAACACACAGAAGACCATCTTCACTCACAGGGTACAATAAGAGCACCACTCTCCCGAAAGCATCACTCAGCAGAGAATGAGTAAGGCCAAAATTACAAGTGAAGAGGCTGTGGTGGTGGAGGGAGGGAAGGACCGCCGTGTAAGGCAGGAAGGGCCGGCAGGATCCGTGCTTTCCGGGCTCCATCCTTCCTAGCAGGCAGGGCGGCAGCCAGGAACAAGTACATTTTTCAGGAAGAAAGGAGAATGCCGCAAGAAGAGCCACAGAAGAATCAGCAGCCATGGGACACCGGGAGAGGCCTGATCTCAGACACACAAGCCTTTCACCAGCTCCACTCACAGGGACACCAGTCGAGAGAAACTACCCCAAAACCACGTGTTTCCATGCTCGCCTGTCCCCCAAACTCCAACACATTTTGTATGTGAGCAGGGACCAAGGATTCTGAAGAGTCCCAGATTTGTTTAAATGTTCTCTGTTGCTCTATTACTCTACCTTGACCCCAGCTGGAAGATTTTTCCAGATGTGGGAAAGTCCCAGAGGAAGGCATTGTTTCTGAGAATGGCTGAAGGACGAGGCTGGCAGAGCAGCCAAACAGCACCAGACTGTCTTCTGGTGCTGCCCTGTGACATGGGGCCTCACCACATTTCATTTAGAACTCTTACACCCTCCAAGGACCCTGTACCATGGTGGGTGCCTTACATGTCTGTGATAAACATGGACGTGATAAATGGAGAACATGGAGACCCGGGCTGGGGACTGGCCAACCACTGCTAGGCTGATGGTCCTTGCCATGCTGTAGGCAAGCGGGCAAGGAAAAGGAATGCTGTCTGAGCTCCACACCTGGACCTGAGTTGAGCTATAGTGCAGATGGAAGCCTGCAGCTTGTCTGCATTTATGGAACCAGAGAACTGGAGCTCGTGAAGGAGTCCCAGGGATGGCTGGATTTCAGTGTCCAAGGACAGCTGTGGTTCGGAGGAAACAGAACTGAGAACTGAATCTGAATTGTGGGCATCATAAGCCAGACTTGGGGTAGTCAGTGGAATTGGAGAGCCGGGCATAGCTGGGTGAGGACTGCAGGATACTCAAGTCATGGGCAGGGCAGCTAAGATGAAAGACTTCCATTAAGGTAGGGCTATTGATGCAGTGATGGGAAGGTCCACCACATCCCTGAACCTGTGGAAGGCTGCTCACTTCTCGCAGGCTCGGTGCCAGCACAGGACGCCTCTGGGCCAGCATGAGGCCACCCGACATGGCAGCAAAGGAAAGCAGTGCATGTAAAGGCACAACCGATGGTAATCAGCTCATGAGTACTCGGGCATAGGTACCTCAGCCAGGCGTGCCCTCCCACCGTACCTGACACTCTCAACTTCCACAGGAGGTTCAGGTGTATCTCTCAGAATCCCTGACAGTGAGTGGCAGAGCCCGGAGTCTTTCCGTCCTCTCAGACCCTGGGCTCATGCCCCAATCTAGTAAGAGGTTAATTTACTAGAATACAAAGTAGACGCTGGTGGCCGCAGTTGGGGACATTTGTTCATGAACTCAGTGGGAGCCTGGAGACATGGCACCAACTGGCTCGGGTGGAGGAGACAGAGCAACAAGGTCCAACTACCTCCATGAGCTCCCGGAAGAAAAACACACAGCATAAAAGCTTCAGGCCTCAAACCTGACTGCCTGGCACCTCACCCCTGCTCTGGCTGACACACCCAGGTGGTTCTTGCTTTTTGATCAAAGGTGTTGTAAGGGGTACTGGGGTATATTGCACAGTGACCTCATATCAACAGGACGTCCCTAGACAAGAAATCCAATTAATGAACAAGAATTTCGAGAAGCCCAGTCATTTTCCCGGTAGCTCATGAAAGCCCACTGTGAACTGTCCCCTGACTGGACCCACTGCTAGCTGCTTCCTACACAGGAAACAGATCAACAGAGGAAGAGCAGGGGCACTGAGGGAGGCAACCTCTGGAATCTTTTTAAATTGTCTTGCTGTGCTTGCAGACCTGGCAGAAAGAGGCTTAAACATTCAACCTTCATAGGGGGCTGGGGATGGGCTGAGAGAAAGGCAGGCAGAGAGCTGAGCAGGGGTACGGGAGGGTGAAGCTCCGGCTGGGTGCTATGTTTTCAGGGCAGGGCAGTGAACAGACGCCCCAGGGAAGGGAACAGCTAAACTCCCTAGGGAAAGGCTCAGGAGAGAAGCTAGGGTCAGATAAGGGCTTTGACCTGTGGAGACAGGGGCCTTGGATGTCCAGCCTTCAGGAAGGGGACATTCCTTATCTGTGAGCTGGGAGCCAATGTAGCATCTCCTGTCATAGTTGTGGTGAGGGTAATCGAGATAACAGCTGGGGAAAATGGGACCAAGGCCTACCAACTAATTTTATTTTATTTTATTTTATTTATTTTTGGTTTTTCGAGACAGGGTTTCTCTGTGTAGCCCTGGCTATCCTGGAACTCACTCTGCAGACCAGGCTGGCCTCGAACTCAGAAATCCACCTGCCTCTGCCTCCCAAGTGCTGGAATTAAAGGCGTGTGCCACCAATGCCCGGCTTACCAACTGATTTTAAAAAGCTGGAGAGGGAAGGGGAGTGCTGTGGTTACTTACAAGGCAGGGTGGGGGCTGATGTGCAGAGAGAGACAGCTGTCTATATGGGGAGACTAAAATGGGCCTTGTGGCCCAAGTCCCTGGCCTATCCCCAGCTGAAAACCTCCTTCCCACTTGCTGTTGGATTGAGGTCTCCGTGACACATTAATTAACCCATCAGTGCTCAAAGGACTTGAATTTGCAGAAGAGGACAAAGGCCCCAGGAAATAGAAGCTGCAGGCCAAAGTGTTCTGGGCATTACTGGAGGGCTTGGTTCCAATCTTCAGCCATAGTAGATCCTGGGCAATGGAGAGAGAGAGAGAGAGAGAGAGAGAGAGAGAGAGAGAGAGAGAGAGAGAGAGAGAGAGAGAGAAAGAGAGAGAGAAACAGGAGCACAGAGGAGAAACAGGGAATTGGACATCTGGAAGGGTCCTAGGAAAGGCCTCTTTGGGTTAAAGGTTAAAAACAGAAAGTGAACCTTCTTGAGGTCTAGGGGAAAGGTGGGTTCTGGAACACAGGCTCCACACTCCTGACAGACTCTTGGGATTAGCTGTCTCATTTCTTCTTAAAAGCCAGGATTCTGTGAGGAGTGGCACTATGCAGCCCGGGCCCTGAATAATAGCTCCCATGGGGAAGTTAGTGGCAGGTATCTGGACAAGACTACCACCTCGCTAGCAGGTGTACACAGACATTGGTTTCTTACCCATGGTGCTGCTTGTCTCCCGTGGCTGCTATCCCTTCCTCCTGGGTTTCATGCCTGACCTTGGCCCTCATCTTCCACATGGTTCCACAGTCACCCTCCTCAGAATTAAGCATGCTCAACCCCCAGCCCTAAGATGAAGCTTCCCAGGACCCTAACATCAGATCTAAATCTGAGCTACCATCAGGGTGAGAGAGTAGTCTACCTTAGTGAAGTGAAAAATCATATCAGTAGCTCCAAACCAAAGATCAAAGTCTTGAATAAATGATAGCTCTACTATATCTCAGAATTGAGGAACACCCCCCCCCCCCCCGAACTTCCAGGGAAACCCTGCCATTAGATCTCAGATCTGGTGGTCCCATAATTTTCTTCTCCAGAAGTACTGACGTAGCAAAAAATAAATAAAATCAACTCACTGCCCCTGTTGTCTAAGTACCCATATCACTTGCAAGAGGCCATTTCAAGCACTAGCTAATATAGAGCAGAAATGGTCACTGGGGACATGATATAGAAAGGTCTAAACAGATGCCCTAATGTGGCTTCGTGGGTATTCTACTGTCAGGCAACTCATGGTCACCTTCCAAAGGCCAGAGAGGCCCCATTGCTAACATAAGGACCTCACACAATGGATGCGATCTCAAGGCAAAAGTAGAGAAAAGGAGACTATGAGAGTTACAGAAGGCTTTGGGAAGTCTTTCACTCTATTACACTGGAAAGCCAAGTAGAGAGGTGGCGTGGGTGGTCTTATGCCAGGGGTGCCAGCTCCCAGCTGGAAGTGGTAAGACAGCTCACCTGAATCATAAGATTTCATGAAGAACAGAGAGATGGCCCCTTTAAAAGATGGCACAGAATCTGCTAACTGGGAAGTATTAATAAATGCTGTCTGTTATGGATGGGTTGTTATGTGACATCATCAATGCAAATGGCCATTAGCACTGACAGAGAAGACCCACAGAGGTGACAAAGTGCTTTCTCCATGGTGCCCATCTGTATGTGCTTCTTGCAGTCAGGATCTTTCCATCCGCACAAGCAGACCCACTACTCTTGCATGGCCTACCCTCTCGGCTTTCTCACTTCCTGTTTAGGCAGACAATCAGAAGCAGAGTGCCCAAGCTCCCTGGAGAGTGGTTCACACTCTCTGTGGGTGTGAGGGTGGAGAAGCTCCTGGCAACCTGGGAGCACTGACTGAGACTATTTCATCTAGAAGCCACTTTTGGAGTCCCCACAAGTCAGTTTCGTTGGGCTCACCCCACACGGTCCACAGCTGCAGTGGGTGAACAGCTGTGCAGCCCAGATAGCCACTTGATAAACTTTCTCTTGTTTGATGTACTGCTGTGTCTACATACTAATTTCATTTCCTTTTCCCTAAGAGGCCTCAGGGAATACTAAAAAGCCGTTACCCTCTCTTTAAGCAGGTCAGAACTCCTGGCATTGACACTTACTCCTGGAGGGCAGCTCTTCATGCCCATTTGAGGGGTCACCCTCTGATCCATCCATTGCTGGCCTCAAACTCCGCAGTGGAAACTCGCCAGCCTCATTCTCTTCTGAAGGAGAGGGAATGCCAGGCCGATGGGCACTGGGCACCTCCCCTGTGGATCCTGTGTTGGGCTCTGGTCTTCGGTTCACTCCTGCAGTGGCAGCATCCATATCTGCAGCCTTTGGGGTATCATTTTCCAAGGATGAATGGTCCCCAAAGGTGTATTTCACATCCCTGGCATCTTCAACACTGCTGGCAACAGGCACAAAGCACCTGCTGCCTGCTGAGCTCACAGAGAACTGGTACTGAGGCACCACGCTAACGAACTTCAAGCCACGACTTGCGGCCTCCTGTACCTGGGAGACAAAGGAGACAAAGGTAATCTTGTAAATGGGACAGGGCCAGACACTGGGACCACTGTGAATTCCTAGTGTTAACACAGGCTGTGGAGGCCTGAAGGGGCAAGTCAGGCCTGGTGGGTCTCACTGTTGGAAACACTTAAGCATTTGGTTATTTATTAAAGATTTCTCTCTCTCTCTCTCTCTCTCTCGCTCTCTCTCTCTCTCTCTCTCTCTCTCTTTCTCTCGTGTGAGTGTATGTGTGTGTGTGTGCTGTTACAGTTATGAGCCTCTTGACACAGATGCTGAGATCTGAACTCAGGCCCTTCGCAATACCAGCAAAAAGTTTTATTGCTCAGCTACCTCTTTTTTTTTTTTTTTTTTTTTTTTTAAGACAAAATGTCACTATGAAGCAAGCCTCAACTTGCCTTGAACTAAAGATCCTCCTGAACCTACTTCCTTAGTGTCATATTCTCTTTTTTTTTTCCTTCTTTTCCTTTTTTTTCCGTGTGTGTGTGTGTGTGTGTGTGTGTGTGTGTGTACAAATGTATATGTGTGCACTTGAGTATAGAGACCAGAGGCCAATATGAATTATCTTTCCTTGATTGATTTCCACCTTTATTTTTGAAAAAAAAAAAATCTCTCAACAAAACATCTATTTCTTGAGGCTGATTGACAATGAGCTCCAGAGAGCCACAGCTCCGGGACCCACCCGTGTCTCTACCCAGCACCCAGCAGTAGATTACAGCATGCATCGCCATGTTCTGTTTTTAACTTGGGTTCTGGGGATCCCAACTCAGGTTTTGTGGAAGGTGCTTTACCAGCTGAGCAGCTCCATGAATGTTTTCATTTTTTATGAGCTTGGGGAAAGGATCTGGAAGAGTAAGGTCAGACAAATAGAATTTGAAGGAGGAAGTCCACATGGTGACAGCTTCTATTTTTCTCCTCCACGGCCTGCTTCCAAACAGGCTTGAGTACTAACTCAGTACAGCTGCTCTGCAAGCTCTCACTGCTGGGTGGCAGCACGTGATCCTAAGAGCCTCCTTTTGTAGGCAATACTCTAGGCATCCTTCCCAGTACTGCCTGCCCTCAGGCCTGAAGGAAGCCATGGTACCCCCAGAGCACCCACCGCTGACCCACAGCTACTACTAGGCCCTCAGATCCCCAAGTCCTGGTATATACCATCTCATGCAAGGAACCAGGAAGCTATTCCCTCTCACTTCCTGAGCTCAAAAGAGGAACATGACCATCTATCTACGAGGTATCTTGTGACACATGAGCTTTCCATGAAACCAGCCCCAGGCAGTTGAATTTAATAAGAAGGACACTGAAAGAAAAACTGGAAGTAAGAGCATAATGAAACCAAGCAAATCAGCCGAAACTAAGAGGTGGTCTTCCGGAGATTTCCCCTGGCAAGGATGCTCAAGTCATGGGACCAACGAGCAAGAAGGAGAGCCTCAGAGCCATGGAAATCTTCGTCTCTAATTGCTAAGTGGATGATCTCAGGAACCCTCAAGGCTTCTGCAGTGCTCAGCTATAATCAGGAATCAGCAAAAAGTACCAGCATGGAGCTACTGGAGAAATGACCTCTGCAGACCCCCTCAGACCAACCACTCTAGGTTACAACGTGTCATCTTGGTTCCACACAGAAAATCCTAGAAAACAAGATCTCCAGCAATTGCAGATGTACATGGCAGTCTTTTTATGAAGTCTAGCCTGAACCAGACAAGGCACTAGCATAGTAGACCGACTGTGTACCCACTATGGGCTGGGCACTGTGCTGACATTTACACTGTGTTCTGTGTATCATTGTCTCCATTTTAGGTGAGGCCTAGGGGTGAAATTTGTAAGCTCATAGTGGGGAGCCAGAGTTCACAGCCAGGCCTGGGCCAGGGGCCTCTCAGGGCTTTAGTTCTGTGTATGTCTGCCATGTACCCTGGGCTGTTAGTCAGCTTTCTGTCACTGTAAGTAAAACCTGAGGAGAATAACCTCAGGAAGAAACACAACTTGATCTTGGCTGTGGCATTCTGGGTTTTTAGTCCTGGGAAGGAGGGGAGGGGGGCAGGGAGGTGGATAGGCAGGCAGACAAAGAGACAGAGACACAGGGAGACAGACAGACGCAGAGAGACACAGAAGGAACACCTGTACTCCTTACCTTTCTTTATGCCCCCTTATTCTACCCAGACCCCCAGCCAATCCAGTGGTGTTACCCACAGTCACAGCGTTAGCTCTTCTGGAAAGGCTCCCCTCACTACACCCACAGCCACGCACGCACGCACACACGCACACACGCTCTACCATCAGCTAGGTACCCCTCAGTTCAACCTAAAACAACCATCACTATTATGCATGCGCACAGGCCTACTACTGGCTTAGAGGATTCCTCTTCAAAGGTAGATAATGAGAAAGCAGACAGCTCACCACAGAGAAAGCAGCCCCTTCCTTAATGGAGGTTTACAGTGGAGCCAGGCAATGGGAGGGCATGAAGGCATTCAGAAAGACTGAGCTGGGTGTTCCCTCAGTGATGTGGAAAATCACAGTGGGTGCTACAAACTTTCAGTGCCTTGGTGCCATCTATAAGCAGAAAAACCAGGAGTCTCTCATAGCAGACAGCATATGGTAAGTGCACAGATCAGGGCCTAGCAAAGGTACTAACTAGTGTCGGCCATGATTCCTGGACTCTTCTGTCAGTCTGGACCTTTGGTGGCCACACAGAGACTGCTGGGGCCATCAGGTAGAAAGAGAGAGGTTCTGCACTCAGTCCATGGTTACCTCAGACCCTTGTTCCCTGAACTACTCTGTACTGAATTTATTCTCTTAGCCAGTGTTCCCAAAGCGAGGTCCCTGGGCACCAGTGTCTCCTGGGAATTTGTGAGCATTGTGGATTCTCAGATAACTCATACCTACTGAGTCAGCCATTTTGAGTTGAACTCTGTAGTTCAGGGTTCTGTCCAGGATATCCTTGTGTCTGCATGTTGGAGGGCCCTCTTCAGCAGGCCTGGGGTGTTCTGCAGTTATGTTCACAGTGATGGGGTGCTGGTCTGTTGGGCAGCCATGCTTAATGCATACCTGCAGGTGTGTGAACATCTGTAATGCATGAATGCTCATGTGCCTCCACTTTCATTTCTCTCTCTCAGAAAGTCATCTGACCAAGTCTCTAGTCAAGCAGAGTCCTGTCTGTCTCTCATTTATTTGTTCTTTTAACATCTTCACAGAACAAGTCTCAAATGCTTAATAACGGAGGGCATTCTGGGTATTGAACAGGGTTCATCTAGGGCCCCCAGCTCTCCTCAGCCTCACTTTCTCCTGACTCTAGTCACGTAGCTTCAGCATTGATTATGCTAACTCTCCCCACGTTTGTGCCTTACTCCCGACTGCCCTTGCACGTTCTGACCAATACGGCCAGTGAGCACAGCTGCTGGACCTCTGAATCTGGAGACATGGGTCTCTCCTTCCTCGGCTCCTTCCTTCCCTATCTACTACACACACATTCCACCCCATCCTCCCAGATCCATCGCTCACCATGCTGTGTACAGCGAAGGTCACCTTCCTTCACCTCTACATCTAGACATCGTGAGGACATCACACCTTGCCACAGTCTCCAAGAGCCTGAGATTGAATCAGTATGAAGACCAAGTTGTGAATAATCTGGTCACTTTAGCTGCGGAGTTTCCAGACTACCACGTGCACAGACACAACCGTAATGAGGCAAAACAGCAATTAACACTGTCTAACTCTTCTACGAAGTGCGTCTGCATGCATTCTATTAGGCCTCTAAAACAACGCCTTACAGCAGAGGAAGCCTGTCAAACTTCCCAGAGCTCAGAAGCAACACCTAACTCATCCTGAATACCCTGAACCTGGACTGAAAGTCTTTCACTGACATAGCCCAGCCTCTGCCAAGATGCCTACGGGATGCCAGTCTAACTCCGTGTACACTTGCACCATCTCTACCCTCACCTCTGCTGTTTTTGGACTACTGGGTAGGTAGGTATCAAGAGCTAAGCACTGCCTTTTGGATGGAGCCAAGACTTAATCTGACACTTTCTATCATGTTAGAAAAATTTCCATGGTAACAGAATCAGGATGTCAAAGAAAAGATATCTTTTGAAATTTAATTATATAAGAGTCTCAATTTATTGAAAAAAAAAATCAACTTTGGTTACATAGTCAAGGAATAATTTCTCTCTCTCTCTCTCTCTCTCTCTCTCTCTCTCTCTCTCTCTCTCACACACACACACACACACACACACACACACACACACACACACACACACCATTCCCAGGATATCTTAGATGAACTAGCGGTTAGTCAGTTTTAGAATGGCTATCTATATTTAGAGTGCGTACATCAGCCACAGCGAAACCACTGAGAACTGGGACATGGGTCAAGTTCACTGTATAAGTCATAACAGCTGCGCATAACATGGGACTGTTATCACAAAGCCTCTGCTCACACATGAGATCGATGGGACAAGCCACACAGTGCCACAGGCAAAGGTCAATGACAATTTCAAGGCTGTCATCTGAACCTAACAAAAGAGGTTCCACAGTTAATTTTGTCACCCTGTCTATACTATGGTGATCAGTTGTTTGGTAAAATATTATGCTAACTTAAATGTTGCTAAACCTGTAATTTAAAGGTGTGATTGATATCCACAACAAGCTGACTTTACATAAAGTAAGTCAGTTCTGCAAAGTAGTGGGCCTCAACCAATCAGCTGAAGGATTTATGGCCATGTGTCCTATACATTAACTCCAGGACCTAGGGAGGGGCTGGGTGAAGCCAAAGGGTCTCAGTGCTTTCTTCTGCCCAGATAACGGACTCTCCACCCTGTGTTGAGAAAGGCTCCAAATTGTTCATGGGAAGTTAGAGCACCAGCTGATTGACTTGTTTTTTAACAAATTATTGGAGTATCTATCTATATGATGAACCCGATGAATGCCTGTAAATCATCAGCTAATTAACACTGAAAATTAAAAGTTACTGCTTAAAAAACATTAAAATAGCTTTTTTTAATCCAGTAGAATAGCTACTAGCCATATGTGTCTATAAAATTAATTCACATAAAAATATTCAATTCCTTATTCATTCATCATGACAACCCTACTGGTTGGTGCATATCTAGAAGATTTCTGTAATGACTGAAAATTCTACCTGATATATAGCTGCTATCAAACATGATACATCATATTAAATGGCAAATGGTGGAGGCCTGGAGAATAGGCTCAGTGGTTAGGAGTATATACTGATCTTACAGATGACTAGTTTAGTTCCCAACACCCACACCTGAAACGGTACAATGATACAATGTGGTCTTCTGGTGTCTGCAGGCACCTGCACACACACACACACACACACACACAATATACACACAATTTTTAAATTTAAAAATACAAAATGATGGAAAAAAGTCTGAGGCATCTAATATACCCCAAATGCACCTTAGAAAAGACTACTGTCCACTCTAATCCTCCTCATAATTCATGGACCCCTGCTGGGGACCTCGACACACACCTTAAGTTTTCAAACAGAGCTATGAAATTGTGCATGTCAGGACTAGGCACAAAATCTGCTGTTCTGGGTCGCACAGTTTCCATGAGTCTTTACGGTGAATATTTTATCACATGCACACGGCCCTTCCCACTTTTGTCACCAAGGCATCTTTCTGAAAAGCCAGTCTCAAAATAACAAGAACTCGAGCTCTCATCCGAAGCTGCCTGTAGGGGTGTATTAACACTTAGCTTCCTAACCGAGTGCTTTGCCAGGCACTCCTGCATGCACAGGAGCAGGCCACGAGGAAGAACCACAGCCATGCGCGGTGGTGGTGGTGGTGGTGGTGGTGGTGGTGGTGGTGGTGGTGGTGGTGGTGGTGGTGGTGGTGGTGGTTTCTATGTGACCCAAACTTCTAGGAATGAATCTCAAGCAACACTTACCCGTTCAGTCAACCAATCACCTTTTTCCTGCCATGAATCCCTACTGTAATGGATAGGTCTAGGTTTTAGAGGAACAAAAATGGCCCTGCTCTTCCATCCTGTGTGTCATTTCATCTGAGAAACCCTAAAGAGTTAACCTTTTCATTTTTCTTGAGCTGCCTAGACTCAATTTGAGACGCCTCCTGCTAGTTCTGAGATCCCCGGTGGGTTGCATTTGATCCTCTGCTAGTCAGGGTGAGTTGGGAGAAAGCAGAAGGCATGCTGTAGTAGCTCAGCAAACTAAAAACAAAAGGAAGGAGCTAGAGGTTGCTCACTGGTCAGTGTTGGAGTTGATCTGGTGCTATGCATACAGATGCTAAACTCTGAACCCCAAGATCTGTTTGCTGTCCAGAGGAATGCATTCTCATAGATCCTGGCCTTTGTTGTGTAAACCTTGCTCCCAAATTTAAAGTTGACTGGTTAACTTAAAAGGCTGGACAGGGCGGGGCAGTGGTGGCACATGCCTTTAATCCCAGCACTTGGGAGGCAGAGGCAGGTGGATTTCTGAGTTCGAGGCCAGCCTGGTCTACAGAGTGAGTTCCAGGACAGCCAGGGCTACACAGAGAAACCCTGTCTCAAAAAACCAAAAAAAAAAAAAAAAAAAAAAAAAAAAAGCTGGGCAGAAGAGAAGTAGAAGGAGTTGAGGCTCCAGGGCTTAGGGCCAGAGGAAGGCAAACATGAGCTTCCACTCTATATAGTGGGTAGACCAAGAGCTTGGCTTAGACCTGGAACAGCCCTGCCAGAAAACATCCTCCACCCCTCTCCACTGCCCACCTCTACTTGTTGGCATCAGCATTCTTAGCTATGGCAAATTTCTTCATAGCAAAAAACATGACCACTGCCAACTTACCATTTTGTCTGCCAATAGCTTAGACACTAGTGACAAAAATCGTAAACTTCCTGTTACCCACAGGGAAATGCTGCAGGGATCTGGCATACTGGGTTCATCTACAACACAACCCCTACACCTAGGGCTCGAGAAAAATCGCAAAGATGCAAGGGCCAGAAGACCGGGGCATCTGCTCTGGTCTTGCCGTGACAGAGACGCCACATGTAAACTCAACAATATGGTTGCCTAAACATGACCTGCATAATCCCAATGCCAGTCCACATACAACACAAATCGGGGAAATCTCACAAACCTCCACCCCAAAATAAAAAGCTACAAGAAATTAATAGCTGCTAAGAGAGGGAGACTCCACCCTCTCAAGGATGAGTTCCCTGATAGGGTATTCAATCCCAAATGGTCAGCTCTGGATACCTATGCTTGTATGAGCAACACTAAATAGAGGTATGTGTGTGTCTGTCTGTCTGTCTGTCTGTGGGAATATAAATTATATACAGTACTCATGAATGGAATTATCAAAAATTAAACTTTTAAATTAAAAAAAAAAAAAAAGAATCTTAGAGAAAAACTCTGGCCAGGCTTAGGTCAGGTGCCCACCTCTGGGCCAATCAGTACTGGCCAGGTTGCAGGGTGGTTACCAAGGAAATCACACAGCTGAACAAAGCAATTCTCAAGAAATATTGTTTCAAGGTGGACAAAATAAACTTGGGTATTTTTCACGTATACATCATGCGACGAGAAATAGAGCTTGAAGTTTCTTCATGACCAGCTTATAGAAACATGAACGTCAGAGTAGAAGAGGCAAATGCTACAACAGACAACTGATATTTAGGGCAAATAAAGCTGAGTAACTAAATTGGTATCTAGCACATCGACATATTTTTGGTCAAAATTGTTTCTGCTCCAGTACTCTAGGGAATTACTTGTCTGGCATAGACAGAGCATTTATCTGCTTCCCAGAGAATGTGCAGATCTCCAGCAGGTCTGCTCAAGACATTACAAACACTCTCTGGAACCCAGTGCCTCCCAGTCAACTTGGCCGCCGCCTCTGACACACTCCTACTGGTCTAGCACTCGCCCCTCAGAGCTTGGCCATCTATAGAGCTGAGCACACATGCTGTTGAATCAAATATGTGTCATACTTTAGTTTGTTTCTTTTGTCTGAATCATAGTGGTATAGCACCTTCCCCCACAGCTGGAATCTGTACACACAGAAATGGTTTGGAGCTAGTCACAGTGAACAACTGAGGAAGTATCAGAAACTATGCAGGAAGAGCAAACACTGGATTCATTTTCTTAATCCTTACACCCATTGTCCTGGTTTCATTTCTGTTGCTGTGACAAAAACACATCAAGGGAAAAAGGGTTTATTTGGGCTCATAGTCCCAAGTCACAGTCCAACTCTGAGAAGTCAAGCCTCAAGCCAGCAGGAAGTTTCAACAGCTAATCGCATACAGTCAAGAGCAGAGAGAGAATGAATGCTTGTGTGTCTGCACTTAGCTCACTTCCTCAGTCCAGGAGCCAAAGCCCAGGGAATGGTCCCATCCATGTCCATTTACGTAATTAAGATGTCTTCCATCTTCCGTAGACTGGTCCACAGGTCAACTTGATCTAGATAATCCCCCATTAGGATTTGATTTTCAGGTGACTCTAGATCATATCAAGCTGATGACCAAAACAATCATATACATGCATTTCCTTTTAATACTCATGCTGCAGATTTGAAAACTGAGGCAGAGAGAGATGGGCAACTTGCCCAGTGTCATCCAGCAATTAGTAACAGGGCAAGTCAAACTGAATCCAGGCAGCCTGGCTCATCAGCACTTTAATTTACCACAAGCACTTATTACCATTACCTCCATTGTATCCTATACTATGAAGCATCTGGGCTAGCTCTAAACGAGTCTAGAGTATTTGGAATGTGGACATTTTGCTCTATAGTGTGGTATCATGGCTTTCTAGCAGTAGGAAGACAATCAAGACTACATCAGGAAGTAGGCTGTATCTGCAGGATGAGGTGAAACAGCTTATCTGCAGGATGAGGTGAGCAGGTGGCAGTTGGTAATGGCGGAGCAGATGGGAGGGACATGAAAGAGGCTGGGAGCCTAAAGTCACAGTTCAGTACCTTCTCATAAGAGCCATGCCCAAGGGAAAGGGTGCAAGAAGTACATGGATGACTAGAGAGAGAAAGAGAGAGGGGGAGGGAGGGAGAGGGAGAGGGAGAAGAGAGACAGACAGGAGTCTGCTAACCTGGAGACAGAGCTCTGGACTTTGACAAGTTAAACAGCTATTAATCTTGCCTATAGCAATTAATGATGCTAGGACTGAGACTGAAGAGATGACTCAGTAGTTAAGAGCACATGTTGCTCTTGCAGAGGACAGGAGGCCAGTTTCCAGAACCCACATGATGGTTTACAAACCACCTGCAAGTCCAGTTACAGAGGGTCTGAAGTCTGCTGACCACCTTGGGCACTAGGCATATAGACAGCACACACACACACACACACACACACACACACACACACACACACACACACACACTTTAAAGAGATTTTCTAAAATGATGCTAGCATGTCAAGAATGTGCTGGAATATGCCAAAAAAACCATCATGGAGTTAAACACGCCCAGGAGGGAAGGCCCAGAGAGCTTTTCTGAAGGGTACACAGTTCACTGAGCTTTCTCGTCCTTGCCTAGCACACCATCTTCTTCTTCCATCATGCTCCTGCTATGACATCCTTTCTCTTCGCCCCAGGCCCCTCCCACAATGGTCACGTCACTTTCATGCATCCAGGGCCCTAAGAAAGGCCAAAGCCTCCCATATAACATGGGCAGATCTGTAGACAGGCATTTTAGACTTCTTCTTAGGGCCTATTTTCCTCTACACAATACATCTACCTTTTCTACCCTCCTAGCCAGAGATAATATCAAAGGCAACCAAAGTGATCTTCTAGTCAACCCCAAGGACTTCTCTGATAGTCTTCATAATTGTTATTATTGTATTCAGTTTATATCTGAAAGAAAAGTGCTTTTTCATTGGGCTAAAGAGGGGAAGTGTAGAGAAAATATCTTATGTCTGTATGGATGTGACACCTGTCAATAATAAATTTGATGGTCTATGGCTTAGGTAGGAAATAGGAGGTGGGACATCTGTAGATAAAAGGGATTCTGGGATGGTGCCAGGTGCTAGATATTTGCCAGGGAAGATGTGACGAGTACAGACACATGGTGTTTGAGCACAGGTAACCAGCCATATGGCAGAATGTAGATTAGAATGAATGGGCTATTTTAAATTATGATCTAGTCAGAGAAGACTCTAGCTCTATGGTCAAGGTATTTGTAAATATATTTTGAGTCTGAGTCTTATTTCTGGGAGCATGGGGCTAAGAGGAAAAATGACTTAACTTTTACATATGGTGCCCTACATTGGGCGCCAAAATGTAAATATTACTTGGGAGTTTCTTACCCCACTTTGACTAAATAGTTCCCAAATAAAAGACAGAAAAGCTTTTATATTTATAATAAACTTTAAAACACTAGAACTGGGTAGATATCAAACCTTTATGCTATTCTGTCTACTTCCCTGTCAATAACCCCAAAATATTACTTGCCATGTTCAACCTGGGTAGCTCCTACTCCAACAGGCCAGCTTTCATGATCATGTGCTCATGACCCACCTACCCCATGGTGACTTCTTCCTCCTTCTTCTTCATCTCCTGGTCCCTGCCTACAACCTCAAGCCAAGGTATCTTCAGCCCTGCTTACCTCTCTTCTGCCTAGCTGTAGGCATCTTTATTAACCAAGCAGGGATACTTTAGGAGGCAAGGTTTACACAACAACAGACTTCCCTGTTCTCTATGACTCCTGCATCAGTGTGTCCTTGGACACTTCTGAACCCACCCACACTGATGGCTTTTCTCCTTCATATACTAGCTCTTCCCACATGACATATAGTAAAGGCCAGCCTATCACTAAACGTATATGGTATATGGTTCAAATGGTAAGGATTTTCCTCACAGTGGTGAGGCCCCAGGCTCAATCTTCAGAACCAGAACAAAACAACTGAAAGAAAAAAAGCCAACGAACAGCAGCAACAGGAAGTGGGCCCTGCCCACGCCTCACTGAATGTCTCCTGAATGCCTGACTGGTCTCTACTTCCAAATCTGAAACCTACGCACAGCCATCCTGTGGCTTCTATGTTGCTAAACCCCAGACCCTTTCCGGTCCTACTACCCATCCACCTCTCAGACAGGCTACCTTCCTGAAGTGCTCCCCCCAGGCTCCACAGGCCTCTTTGCTGTTTTTATTCCTCTATAACCAACGATTCATAGCACTCATATCAGCTACTGTGGTTTGTGTGTGGGGAAAGTGGCTTGCTATTAACTCTCCAACAGATTCCAACTGCTAACTCCACTCTGCAGAGCCCAGCCCTTTAACCCTCCAGAACTGGGGCTTGTCCACATCTGAGGCCATGTCCCAGCCTCATTCACTCCTACCATACTCATGAACCTGGCTTTTCTACCTTTCAAAGCCTGTTCCTCTTGAAGAGGGCTCAGCACTTGCAGACTCCTCCATCTTGGATACTGTTCCCCACAGGGGTCCAATGACTCGTGCATCAACTGAAGAAAAAGCACTTTGGGGACAGCAGCTTGGCTTTTTGTATTCTCTGTTATGTCCCAGCACCTGGCCATGTATGTATATGCAACAAGTACTCAAACATTTGCTTAAGAAAAGAAGAGAAAGTTTATTCTCACAATTTAAGGTCACAGTCTATCATTAAGGGGAAGCCAAGGCAGGAACGTACATAGCCAGTCACATCACATCTGCGGTCAAGGACAGAGAAATAAATACATGCAGGCCTATCTTATTTGCTTTCAGCTAGCTTTCTCCTCTTTTGGAGTGTTCCTGAGTCCCTATCTAGGGACTGGTGCCAGCCACAATAGGTTTGGACTTCAATTAACAATCAAGACAACCCTCCAGACAAGCTCAGAAACTCACATGATCTAAATAATTCCTCTCTTCGTGATTCTAGGTTTTGTCAAGGTGACAATTAAAGCTGATCACCATGGGGACTGGGTTGGTTAGATTGTGTGTGTGTGTGTGTGTGTGTGTGTGTGAACTTGACACAGAGTCACCTGGGAAGGGAAAACCTCAATTGAGAGTATGTCTTCATCAGATGGCCTGTAAGGGGACATTTTCTTGATTATTATTGGTGTGGATGGTGCCATCCCTGTGCAAGGGTTGTCCTCAGCTGTAAGACAAAGCACGTTGATTGAACCATGGAGGATAATAGGAAGAGCCTGGGGTGGTATTGCACACCAGTAAGCAGTGATCCCTCCATGGCCTCTGTTTCAATCCCTGCCCTGATCTCTTTGTGATGGACTGTGACTGGGACATGTAAACAAAAGGCACCCTTTCCTCCCCTCAGTTGGTTTTGCTCAACAATTATCACAGCAATAGAAAGCAACCTAGAATAGAAGCCAGGAGATTTGAAAGTATGTTCATATGATATTCTGAAAACCTACATATTGGTTATTGCTAGCTTCTTTCTCTGGTTTTTGAAAAGTCTTTCTCTGTAGTGCAGGCTGACCTATAATATACTAAAGTAGTCCAGGCTAGCCTTTGACTCAAAACCCTCTTGCTTCTGCTTTGCAAGTGCTGGGGTTACAGGTGTGCAATACCACCCCAGGATATTCCTCTCATCCCTATAGCAAAGGGAACTCAGACCCAGATAACTGCAGAAGTTTCAAGGCTCAAGGCACTAACTGTCCTTAACAACTCAAGTCAGTCTTCAAGACAAAGTAAGTGGCAGCAGTGTTAGCTGAGTATTTACTGTCAGTGGGAGCAGCTTCCCAACCTTGGCTTTGTGTAGAAGAGGTAACACATTTCCTTAAATACCCCTAAACAGGCAGCCAGCCAGCATCCAGAGCTGCAGAGTCAGCAGCCCCGATTTTATACTTCAGTAACACCAGTGACCCCCAAGATGACAAGCTGGGGGTCTCTGAATATCAAGGGCTTATTAGAACTCCAGGGAATTTTCTAGACATCTATCTTTGGAGTCTTCATGGACGTCAAACCTCAGCAGTGAGTTAAATGAGTGAGGTAAAGAGACACGAGTTCTGAGAGTGTGAGCAGGAGCAGATGCTCGCCTTTACACCTCGCTGCTTTAATATCCAGTCCTGTGACTTTCCCCCAGCGTTCCCTCATTTACACAGACTTCCATGACATTACTAAAAGACACTTTAACAAAATGTTGAGACTCTGCAGTTGGGCATCATTATGCTTGGTTTAACCCTTGGTTTAAAAACCTATTTTTTTAAAAAAAAAATGTTTTCCCTTGAGTCCAAATATACGATGTGGCCTTAACAAAGCCTCGATGTTCCAGGGTAAATGCCACCATTAAAGTAGGGACTTGGAACTGGTTTCTATTATGATGTGTTGAAAAAAAATTGCATGTTTTATTGTTCCTCTGTAAATGCCTGGGGAACAGGGGGCTGGTTTTGGAAGATGGAAGTGACTTGAGAGAGTTTTATACACCATGAAGATGGAGGTCCTTTTGTGTAACAACAGGCTATTTGAGGGAAGGAGCCAAGATCTGAGATATACACAGTTTAAAAGATTATTACAATGTCTAGTAATGCTTAAAATTAATATTCAACTTATTTTTAAATATTTACATATATTTAAATTGAAATATAATTACATCATCTTCTCCCATTCTGTTTCCCATGACCCTACTTTGCATGTTACTCTCTCCTGCGCCCTCTTACGTTCATGGCTCTTTTCCTTTCACTGTCATCAATAGATATAAGTATAAATGATAGATAAATAAATATAACTTCAGTATTGCTTGCATGGACGACTACTTGAGAGTGGATAACCAATTTGGGGGCTTATGCCCGGGCAGCTGTTCCTCCCTTGCTCAGCAGTAGTTGAATACTCCACTTCTTAATTTCTTTTTGTTTTGTTCTATACATTCTATTTGACTCTGCACAGCCTGGGCCTCACCTAGGAGAATGGACTGAACATGACTTCATTGCATCAGAGCCCCTGTGTGTGACAAGTTGTTTTCCCCAAGATGGCCACAATCATTTCTCTCAACCCCGTGTAGTGAACCAGAACCCCCATCCCCACACCAAGAGATGATGTCTTCAGAGGTGTCCTGTGCTCCAGTCAGTGTGGGTGTCTGTGACACCTCTTCAGTGAGTGAGGTGGAGGATCATGTAACATTTGAGGCAGATCATACAAATTCCATGAACTTGTTCTTTTAGGGCCTGTCATGGTTTAAGTAAGCAGAGCAACAAGAAGCATCCATCTTCTAGTCATGAAGATACCACACCTGAAGGTAGACCCCCAACATCAGGCCACCCAGTGGGAGCTCATGTGGCTCCCTCTGCCCTACTTGAAGACTTTGGGGCGAACAAATGGCTGTTACTGTTGTAAGCCAATGTCTGTAGGTGGCAGATACACACCATAAGACCTCTCTGCCTCTCTGTGTCTCTTACTTCCTCCCCCACACAAGCAGCACCCTTCCTTGGTTTTCTGAGGCAGCTTCTCACTTTGTAGGCCAGCCTACTGAGGTGGGAGATTGCAGGCACGAGTCACCACACCCCACTTAACATCTTTTGAAATACAAACATCCAAATCCTCCATAAAAGATTGACTTAGCAGTACCTTCTAATATGCAGAAATGTAAATAAAGAGAATGCAAATGTTCCTCAGGAGTGGGCCTTCGGCGCTCTGAGCAAAGTCATTAGCCTCTCAGTTTGTGATGCTGCAGCCAAACTGTGGATGCAGGTGGATACCCTTGAGATAAACACACTGCCCCGCACTGAGGCTTACACTATTAATAGGCTCGGGAAACTCCTAGGCAAACCCAGGCTTGCTTCTTGTTTATCACAAGTTACAAATGTGCAGCGCATGAATTAATGATGATGTATTATTCAAGACTGACAGAACGGTGGAACTGTACCTACCTTCCCAGGCACCGGAGGAAAAGAACAGGTCACAGAGCCTCTGAGCTCCAGGCTTAGGCAGCACAGAGAGAAGCCTCCATTACCCTCCAGGGAGTGGCTCAGTTAGAGATACAACGGCCTCATTCAAAATGGGAAGTCATTGAAAGTAAAGTTTCTATACCAAACAATGAACAGCTCCATCAAACACTGCTTCCACCGGGAATGTGTCTAGATATCTTCTTTCTCAAGTTTTTCTATATTTTTACATAGTTTTATACATCTACTTCCCATATCCTGCATCACAATTTTTTTTTTTTTATCCCTAGAATAACATCCCTGTCAGCTGAACCACTGCCATCCCTATTCCCCACTGCCTTTGCCACATGGGGACACAGCCACAGGCTGCCACTGGAGGTGTGGAGTTAGAAGCGAGTTACATGGGACTTTATTCTGCTTTCTTTTATTCCTCAGCTGCATGTGTAATAACGGGTGACTTTGGTTCTCTGGCCTTCTGTATGCACAGTGCCACCCCCACAGTGACAAACCTCCCTAGTTTTCATTCTTTGAGACACCAAAGTCAAGACTGATGTAACAAATGCTTAGACTTCTCTCACAAACAAATCAGTTGACTGACGGCAGTGACGGCAGTGCTGGCAGTGCTCATTTTTAAATTAAAAGAAAAAAGAAAAATTGGGAAAATAGTAACCAATTGAATTCTGATGACATCTGTTAATAGATTAAAATGCTAAAAATATCAACCAACAAATACTGATAGGGCCGTATGAAGGGCAGAAAGAATAGAAAGCTGTGTCCAGCAGGCTCATCCATGAGAGTCTGCACCACTGAGACCCAACCGGCCGTCATCTTAATCCCTGACCTCTGTAGTGACAGGAGGAATAATTTAAAAACTGGGAAAAAAGAAAAGAGAGGAGAGGAGAGGAGAACCTACAGGGAGTGAAATCCTGTTTCCCTGGCTCTCAAAACTCTCAGAAAAGATGCCAAAGTCAACAGCTACAGGAACGACTGCTTCTAGTGTTGGGGAGATAGCAGCAGGCAGTCAAAGCACTGCCAGGATCAACTCACTCCACAGAGAAGACACCCCAACCCTCGCACCTGGCTTCTCCACTCATCTTTTGGATGACAAGTGCCTGGCGACAGGAGGCTTCACAGAGGGGGTGTTGAGCAACACTGTAAACCCCCGGCTCCCACGTGTATTCCCTGACAGTGCATAATTAGCACTCAAAACATGATTGAGATCCATCTTATCAAAAGTCCACAGACATACTGATAGAAGTGATACATATCTCTGTTGCCACCCGCGCCCACTGGTGGTAACAGCAAACACTGTAACCAGCCTGCTGCAAAGTATCAAGTGGGAACCTGTGACACCTAACTCAGCCACCTCCAGTGAGGGCTGACTGAACTGCCAAGCGCCCCAAACGCTGACTAGAGAGGCTGTGAGTTACAGAATAAAGACACTGACTGTCTTCACTGCCTCCTGCTGCACTTTCTTGATGTCACCTTTCAACTTGTTCCTACCCAAGGAGGAGGCACTGCCAGCCTGAGAAATGCACGGCTGTCACTTTTACCCTTCCCCACCTGTGCTGAGAACCTTGCCATCAGCACAGAGAAGAGAGACACAAAGCAACCAGCCCAGTGAGTAAAAGTAACAAATGTCTCAAGAGCTGACAGGGAGACAGGAACTACACACAAATATCTGTGATCCTAGCGCTTATGACACTGAAGCAGGAGGATCTCTGCAAGTTCAAAGCCTGCCTGGTCTTGAATGAATGAATGAATGAACGAATGAATAAAATTAATAAATAAGACCCAAGTTAAAAGCAATCAGAAATACTAGAGTAAATAGAGGTAGAAAGACTGCTCAGTAAGAATTGATGGGGTGGTACCCTACCAGTCCTGCCGTAGGCTACAGCAGTGAAATCAAGTGAAGCCCACCCCCACTCCCCTGCATCCCTCAACACTGTATATGCCTCAGCTATGAAGATGGATGTCTGCTGGGCCTCGTGGGGGTTGAAGGAAGAGCTGAGGAGGACAGAAAGGAGTTGTCAAACGTCTGCTACAGTAAAAGGAGCAATGAAACCAACACCGGGGAAGGATCACTCTTCTTACTGAAAGAAGAGTCAATAAAAGGGAAGGGGGCCCAAGGCCGTGATGGCTACCCTAGCAACAGAGAACCACCGAAAGAACGGAGGGACACAAAAAACGAAGCCAGGCTGGCCTTGTGAAGAAACATGAGCACCTGCCCACACTCCTGTTGCCTTTTCCAGGCAATCAAGAGTGTAATTATCTGTGGATTGTTTTATAAATTCAATTCTTTAATAACTCTAGAGACATTTTTTTTTCCAAAGAGGGAATCTCTTGAATATGTCAGGGCTGAAACCAGCCAGTCTGTCAGTCTGTGTAGGCTCTGTAGTGTATGTGTGTGTGTGACACGAGTGTGCATGTGTGTTGTGAACGCATGCATGCTTGAGAGCACAAGTGTGACTGCAAAATGCAGAATCCTACCCTCATCCCACTTCTAAAGTGAGAACGATTTTTAAGGAGATGAAATAATTTCCTCTTTTATGCTTTTTACAAGGAGAAGGTAGTAGACTGTGGAGCCATGCTGGGTACTGACTGCCTGTCAACATTCCACAGGTGGGAAGGTTTTATTTGTTTTGTTTTTGTCTTAGCATAGTGTGGCAGTTTGCATGAGATGTCCCCCATAGGTTGAAGTGCTTGAACACTTGGTCCCCAGTTTGTGGTAGGTTTAGGGGGTGTGGCTTTGCTTGAGGAAGTATGTCAGTACAGATGGCTTTGAGGTTCCAAAAGCCATGAGAAATATCAAGTTCTCGCTCTGCTTGCTGCTTGTGGCTTGAGATGTGAGCTCACAGCTGATCTAGCTACCATGCCTGCCAGTTGCCACGCTTCCTCACCACGATGGTGACAGACTCTTGGCCCTCTGGAACTGTAAGCCCGAGTAAACCCTTCCTTCTGCAGCTCAACTCAGTCATGGCGTTTGCCACAGCAGTAGAAAGGTAACCAACACTTGTCCTACGTGGCAATGGAGAATCAGAACACACATTTGATACGTCTTTAGTAGTTTAAATTACTTCTAGCCCATGTTGTTTTTAGTCAATGTGTTTTCTAAACAAAATGTCTCCTGGTGTTCCCTCCAACATCTCTGCTTATGGTGGCCCAGTTTTCCTAATAATTCTCTTAATGTTCCGTGAAAGATAAAAATTAGTTGAGGAGCTAGGGCTCAGTGGGCAAGAGAGCTTGCTGCACAAACGTGAAGACCTGAGCTCAAATTCCCAACACCATGTCAAAGGTGGGCACAGCAGCGCACATTACCACAGTGCTGGGTGGGGGGCAGAGACGGGGACTCTTGGAGATGGCTAGTTCACTGAAAGACCCTGTCTGAAGTCAGGATGAGGAAGAAAGTGTCATAGCATAATACCCACACATGCAGGCACACGTTACACACATCCCCCTCAGGCACGGCCCCCCATCATCTGAAGACACTGGTGCATGAGATTCTCTTCAGGAATATCTGACTCAATCTTGAAGTAGGAATGCCATTGGAATGAGTCTTTAAGAAATGTAACACACAGCTTTTTAAATTTTTGATGCATGTTAGGAATTATGAACAACTTGAATGTCTGTGCACTGATTCCCAGTGCAACCAATTACAATCTCAGTAATGGAGAAAAACAGCAGGCACCAGGTGCACAGTGCAGATATATGCCCATACCCCCAACTGAGTGGAAAGCAGAGATAGGTGGACTGAGTTCAAGGTTAGCCTAAGACTCTGACTAAATAAGTAAACAGAGAAGGCGAGGTGAACTTGAGCAAAGATTTGAAAGAAATGGGGAAAAAAAGTGAGCCAAGTAGTTATCTGGAAACAGAGCATAAAAATAACCTCCACTGCCAAGAGTTAGACCAATAGTGAGTAACTTTTGCAGGCTGGCACAACTAACTTGAACAAGAAGGCAGTATGTTTAGTCCTTACACACACAGGCACACACACTCAGACCTGGCTGGTCTCACCCTGAGACTCTAAACATGACTTTTTAGAAGAGAGGCACTACCCATCAGACTTCCTAGCCTCTCTCAGTTCTGTGCCCCCTGACCTGGAACCTCAAATCCCTCGTTGGGAAGAACACACGAATGAAGAGAGCTTGAGTTAATTTATTAAGTGGCTTGAGAGACAACAAATACAGGAATACATTTAGTAAAAGTTACAAACTTCCTATAGCATGAAATTCATAAAGCAGTGAGGGAAGGCTATAATAAGCTTTCTTCAGATAGCTTTTACAAAGGCAGCGTGGAGATTCTTTACATAAATTCAAAGGGACCGCTGTGACCTGGGCGATTGCCAGGCATGGAGCAACAGAAGACGCAGGCTAGCCCAAAAGGATCCTCCAGCCTCAGCCTTTCAAGTGCTGGGATCACAGCTGCACCCCCCATGGCAAGTTCAGCTCATTTGTGCTGACTTCCTTACTTCACTCGCCGATTTTATACTGGCTTCAATAAAGAGGACTTTTCCCCTTTATTTTTTATAAAGATCGACATAGAGCACATGATTCCTTAAGAAGACTTTGCATTCACAGAAAGATGAGGTCAAACATCAGCTGGGTGTTAGATGTACGAGCACATGTGACACCAGACTGTCCGGCTGCCACCGTAAGGAGGAAACTCTAAGAATGTGAATCCCAAATGATATGTGTTAAGCATGTGAAGGTGATGTCTTTATCAGGCGTCCCTGTCATCTCTCAGATTACAGAGTCACAAGACAAAAAGATGCACTAAAAAGGCACAGTATAAACCTGCTCCTTGAAACACGGGAAAAAATGACTCTACTTTTATAAAATTTGTAGAGTTTAAAATATACATGTGTCACGGGAATGGGTGGGCGGGCAGGTGGGAGGTGGTATTCCCTCATAGAGGTGGGGGAGGGGCAGGGGATAGGGGGTTTCCAAAGAGGAGACCTAGAAAAGGGGAAACATTGGAAATGTAAATAAAGTATAAAAAAATAAATTAATTAATTAAAAAAATATATATATATATATATACACGTGTGTAGCCAGGCTGGTAACTAGTAGCAGACATGTGGCTGCTGGGGATGTATCCCTAAAAGGTTAAACGTTAAATGGAGTGTGTGGACACATGCCTGTAATCCCAGTTTTTAGGGGGCGTAAGCAGGAGGATCAAGAGTTTGAGGCCAGCCTCATCCCAAGACCCTGTCTCAAAAAATAGCGACAGGCTGCGACTGGCTCCAGGACTCACTGCACATGCGTGGAGACCCGAGCCTGGGTGTTCAGAAGCGATGTAGAAACCAAGTATGGCATGTGCACCTGTCAGGAGGATCACAGGCTTGCTGGGCAGCCATGGTAGATAAAATGGCAAGCTCTAGGTTCAGTGAGTGAACTGTAATAAGGCGAAGAGCTATACAGGAAGTCACCTCATGTCGGCCTCTGGCCTCCATGAGTGGGCACTCAGGCACCTGCAGTCTCTCACAGGCACCCTCAAGTTACGTATTAAAAGTGACTCGAAGCCAATTTTTCCTCTGAGGAAAACTACATTTTCTTTATTTTTTTCTGTCTGAACACACATGTTCCAGGCTGTTCTAAGTTTCACTTCTCTTAAGACAGACACTCAAAGTCACAAATGACCCAACTCAATTTAGAAAACTGGAAAGTGTTTAAATGAATAAATTTATGCAGCACTGTCAGATGTGGTCATGAGTATAGGAGCTATCTTTAATACTATCAAATTTTAATTTATTAATTTAATGTAGGTACAGTAGTATAAAATATTTTGCTACTAACACACAGTTTATTGTGGGATATTTCAGTTTTACTAAAAATTTAGCATCTGGACTGACATGAGATACATCTGATATCAGATTCTGAAGAGTTCATTTGCTTAAAACAGAAGAACAGACAATAGCCCATAATTTGCTGGAAAGGTAGTATTTGCCAACACTCATTACATGAAATATAGTAGTGAAAGAATTTCATTTTAACACTTATTGTGCATGTGACTGAAATCACACTAATGCTCACACCACAGCCTGAATAAATGCCAAAGAACAAGCTGCTTCTCTCCTTCTACCGTATGGGACAGAGGGATCAAACTCATATCCTCAAGCTCCGCAACAATAACAACATCAGAGACCAAGGTGGTAGTGGGCATCAGAGCTGGAAGAGCCGATATGTGTGAAGATATGATTGGCATCAATGGCACATCCTGGGCACCCACTGCTCTTGGTTGTTCAGCGGAATCTGGTGTGGGCCTGCGACGGTGTAGATGGCATTTGTTTGACCACATCTCCAGAAAGACTCTCCTCTCCTTGCCCTACTGTGCTCTCATGTGCCCCCGACTGCTATCACTGTGTCCCTAGCTAGACTGGAGGGTTTTAGGACGGGCATGAGCATGGGACATGAAGGGGTTCCCTAAGATACTCTTTGACTCTCCCACCCAGCAGGTCCTCACAGACCTACTCAAGGAGACAGGGTGAACTCCGACCCACCGGTACTCCATTATACAGAGGAAGAGAGATGAGGAATGAACCCCCTCAGGAGGAATGAGCAAGTTCATGACCTTCGCCCCCATGGTGGGTGCCAAGGGACTTCAATGACCTCTGGACAGAACAGGGAGATCACAGCCAACAAAAAAAATACCAGGAGGTCAGAGCTGCAGGGGAGGTGGGGTAGGAGAGGAACCTCCTAAGAAAACAGAAGCCTCCAGACAGCAGCCAAGCCCCCACCATGAACTTCCAAGTCTATTCTAAGCCTAAAGCTCCCTCCTACTTCCTCCAGTCTCAGAGGAAGAGCTGTTCTATCTATTCCTATACAGTAGTCTCTGGGGTTACCACCTTCATCTCCTGTGACATGTATTCTCTGTGTGTCTCTGTCTCTATCTGTCTCTGTCTCTCCCTCCCCCCTCTCTCTGCAGTGCCAAGTGCCAAGCCAACTCTGTTCTGCCAGCCTCTAATTCACTTGCTCGGCACTGAAGACACCTCATTCTGGGATTCCAATTTTTTTTCTCTTCTCCCAAACCCCAAACCCTCACTTTGTTCCACTTTTTAAAAAATGCCATGGTTCTCGACAAACAGGACTGAGACGAGGGCATGGAAGCCTTTTTTATAGAATTTTCTTTTCCCTCAGAGTTGGAGTGTTGTGCCAAGTCAAGTCAGACCCTGGCTCTAGAGAAAGGCTTTGTGGCTAAGAGTACTCGCTGCTCTTGATAACGACTGGAGTTTATTTTTGTTTTGTTTGTTTATTTTCTGTTGCTGTGATACACACGATGACCAAAAACAACTTGGGGTGGCATAGGTTTATTTGGCTTACACATCTTGATCACAGTCCATCACTAAAGGACATCAAGACAGAGGGCAAAGGCAGGAACCACATAAGGAATCTGCTTGCTGGCTTGTTCCCTCTGCCTTGGTCAGCTCTGTAGGGCTCAGCCCAGGCCACCTGCCTAGGGATGGCACTGCCAATATGGGCTGGGCCCTTCTGCATAAATTCGCAACTACGAAATGCCTCACAAAGATATGACCATAGGCCAATCTGATATAGAAAACTTCCTCAGTTGAGGTGTCTCTAGGTTTGTGTCAAGTTGAGAACTGAAATTGTAACAAATTCCCAGGTCTTACATAGGCAGCTCACACAGGAAGAGCAGACACCTTCTCTGGCCACCAAGGGAACCTGCAAACACGTGGTGCACATACATACCCTCAGAAAAATACACAGAAAACCAATCTTCAAGAGAATAAAATTGACTCTACCTGTTAGCTTTCTGTCTAAACTCCACCCCACAGTTACCTGGCAACAACCAGGTATGCTCCTCTCCACAGTTGCCTGGCAACAGCCAGGTGGGCCTGGCCCACTTGCCTCTTCTCTCTCTTATCTCTTGCCTCTCTCTTACTTCTCTTACCTCTCTTACCTCTCCCCATTCCCTTCCCCCCTCTCTCCACGTGGTCATGGCCGGCCTCCACTCCTCTACTTCTCTACTCTCTCCCTCTCTCTGCCTTTCTCTGCCTCTACTGCCCTCTTAACTCTCCTCCCCATGCCCTAAATAAACTCTATTTCTATACTATACCTTTGTGTGTGGCTGGTCCCTCAGGGGCAAGGGATGCCTGGGCTTGGGCCTACTGAGGCACACCCTTCCCCCACACCTACCTCCCCATACCCCCATAGAATATATATTACTTTATTCTTTTTATAAACACATCACTACCTGTTTGTAGAAGGCTGAATACTCACTAAGCTCCCAGTAAGCAAGCACTGGGCCATCTTTGTCCTACCTGTGTCAGTCCTGCCATTCTATTCAAATTTCACCAAGAACTTCAAAGCTATCAGGTCATCCCCTTAGCGAAGCATCAGCAGTGTCCTCTGTCAAATGCAATCCAATGAATATCCGATCACATGTTTGCCCTGGGCGGGGCAAAGCTCAAGGGCCCCCCTGGTCTCCCTGCAATAGCTGTTCTCATTCAATGTAACACACTTAGTTCATGAGTGGTCCTACAGGTCTCTGACTCCATCGTCATGGAGTGAATCTCAGGAACAAGGCCTAGTACCCTGAGCCTGGGGGCAAAGGTCACCTGAACCAGGAAAAGGGAGTATGGCCTCCCGTAGACAGGATGAGGGAGCTTTGATCCAGAGAAGCTGAGCACAGTGACTACACCTATGACCTCTCAATCCTGTATATCAACAAAAGTGGACTGTGAGGGAGGGGAAAAGAAAGGGAGACAAGAAGACAAGACATTAATTTCTCTGTTTCTTCTTTCTTCTTGTTGCTTGGAATTGGGTCCAGGGTCTTGCAGATACTAGGCAAATGCTCTCCCATGGAACTGTAGCCCAGTCCTTGAATTTTGAGACAAGAGTCTCACAATGTAGCCCAGGCTATCCCTGATTCTCCTCTCCTGCCTTAGTCTCCTGGGTGCTAGGATTCCAGGATCTGCCATGACCCACCACTGATATTCTGCTGTTTCTAGTATTCCTGCTCCGAGGCTCCCTGGCATTCCCAGTATCCCCACAGGAAATCCAGCTGAACTGGCTACAGCAAGACTCTTTCCCACGTGATCAAAAGAAGTCCACCCATGAAGAGAGACCACCTTTGTCTATGTTTGCCTACGGATCTACCTCACAAGAGACAGAGCTTGGCCTTGGGTCTTTTCACATTCTTGCCCCCACAGGCATAGGGCACTAGTGACCTCCCCTTCCTACTTCGCTTTAAAGAGCCTTCTTTGAATACCACTCCTCTCAAGAAACTTCTCCGTTCTTTTGGTTTCTCTGCAGCCCTCAAATGCCTCTTTTTCCTTGGGAAGGACAGATCCAGGTAGGCCCCGCTGTTCAGTAACCCCAGGTCCAGGCAGAGCCTGCTCCTGCCAGCTCAGTGTCCTCTTTGAAGATGTGTCAGAAGCAGGTATCAGAAGACTATGAAGTGATCCTGAAACTGCAAAGAGCTTTGCACACTCAATCCTCATTTACACATGAATGTTTGTGACATTTGTGAGCCACTATCCAGCTAGGACAAGAGGAAGTTGTGTCACTGGCTCCAGCCTCCCGCTGCCACCACTTTGAAGTTGGGTCAATATTTGGGTGCAGTAAAGGCCCCTGCTCCTCTGGCTTGCCCTGAAGGTCTAGAGAGAGTAAGAGGTCTGAACATTTTTATGAATGAACATGCAGGCCTTTGGCCTCCTCCACTCTCCTCTGGGAACAGGCTATGCCTGAGGGCCTCAGTCAGCCCAGACCTACCCCTAGGACAACAGCTGAGTCCTTGCCCCAAGGGAATTCAGGGGACATAGTCATTCCCACAGCCTCCTTTGCATACTTGGCTCTGGGACTTGGAAACAGTCTTGCTAGGCCTCCCAATACTCTGCATTTGAAATGTTCTGTGGTCCACAGTCAATCATTTACATACAGGCCAGTTGGCTGACCCACTGCAGGATAGGAGAGGGAAAGCAGAATGCAGTACCCCAGATTTAACCACACCAGAAAAGCACTCAGAGAACTCTGAGGGGCCTGTGATCTCTCTAGATCTCTGTATTAGAATTACTGAGGGGGAGGGGACTGTGAATTATAGCATGCTCCAGAGAAGATGACTTTATTTTTCCAAACTGAGGGAAATAATAAGGGCTCTTCCCACTTCTAGTCACACTTTCTAACCAAAAAGTTCCACTAATATAAAACATTTGGTGGGAAAATATTATTGAGACATTGTTCTTATGGGAGAAAAATCAGCTTGGTTTGCTTTCAACTCTAACATGCAGAGAATATGAGTTTATCTCACTTGATGGGACAATAGCAAATGGGCTGATTACCATCTTATCTGAAGACACGTCTATTTGGTAAGGGAGGAGGGGGTCCTTATCTCACACAAACAATGACGGATTTACAGCAATGACAGCAAGCCACAGGAGCCTGGGAATGCCTTCATCTCCTACCTCAATAGCAATGAATCAGAAAATCAACCCACCCCCTTCCACTAGCAGTCATTATTTATCCACAAGGCCCAGAGTTTTTATTAAACATATAGAATGAGCAGGTGCAATTATAACCAATAATTGAACGATCCTCAGACATCGGTGCCTATACACTCACATATATCATGAGTGGGAAAAGAAACTGCTGGGATGAGCGGGGAAATTAAAAGTTAAGTAGAATACAGCTAACTTCCTCTAGGGCGTAGACACTATACAAATGTTGCACTGAGGAAGCACAACAGCCAAGTAACCCACAGAGCAGGGTACCATTTCCTGAACATCTAATGCAATGGGTCTGCCACACAATGGTCTTGTTTGGTTAGGGCCACGGCACTTATGGCTAGGTTACAAATGAGCACACTGGAGATGGCATAGAAAGCCTCTCCCCCCACAGCTTCCCCCCACACCCGCGGCAACCTCAAGCAACCAAGTTGTAATCACGTGACCCCCACGCTTCAGGCCATTAGCAATTGCATGCTAAATTCTAGGATGTCTTCTAGGATGTCTCTATCCAGTTTGATTAGAGTATTACTTGCAAAGAAGATGGCCCTACTAATGTAGATACTTACGTGTCTAGGAAAACACTGTGTCCTTGCATCTATACAGGTGTGAACACAAACAAATCCACCTTCATTTCCAAATAATCATCTAAATTCTACCAAAGTCGAAAAGCCCCTCATGGTTCTAGTAAAATTACCTAAGTGTGACCCATGGAGAGCTCCTCTGGCTCTTGGTCTGGGGCTCCCTGCTCCTTCCAGTGTGAGTGATTACTCCCAGGGCCTTGGGCCTTGGACACTCAACAGATGCAGATGCAAAATGAAGGAAGAGAACAAACAACCCTTAAAGGAATCTCATTTCTCCACCCTTCTGCAAAATTCCTCATAGTGTAGCACTCTCTGCTGAGAGCTGGCTCTCTCTGGCCTCTTCTGGTCCCCCCACTCCCCTTCACGTGGCCTGTGTATAATGCTTTGGTCCCAACTGCTCCCACTGCCTCAGTCTCTCACCTAAGCTTGGAGACACCTTGACCTGTCCCAGCACAGCCATGTCACCAAGTAGTCCTTTACCTCAGCCCCAGCAATTCCCCATCCCTGGGTCACGCAGGCAGCCTCTGCCACCTGGGAGTCAGTTCGGCTGCTTCCTCACAGCGACACTCACCCACCATGCCTACCCAGTCATCAGGGTCACAGTGAGTTTGTGCTCTGCATCCCAGCACCAAGTTCTATTCCTGGCTCAAAGTTGACAATAAGCAAGATTTACTAGAAAATCCAGTCACTAGCTATGTGGACCTCAAGTGGCTGTTTGGACTTGCGTGGGTCAGTTACAGTCAGTTTCCTTGTGGCATGTCAAAAAGGGGCTGCAGGTGCCACTGTGGTACCTTGAGATGATAAAGGCAATGAACAATTCCCATTACCTAGTCACATCAAAGCTGCCACAATATCATTGCTCAGCATGTCGCTCACATGCCTATGATGGTGTGAAAAAAACCTACTGAGTGCCAGTCAACAAAAGTATGGCTCCTCTGAGTGAGCAGAGCATAAGACTCAGTTACAATAACTATTACTGGTTTGTGTCTAGTATACTATACATTTTCTATCTTTAATTTAGAATGTACACTCTACCCTCCCTCTGTGTGTGTGTGTGTGTGTGTGTGTGTGTGTGTGTGTGTGTGTAGGAAATTTACGATAAAACACAGAACAGTGGGAGATGTGGCTCAGTTTGGCAAAATGTTTGCTTAGAATGACCAAGATTCTCAGTTCAACTCCCAGTACAGAAACCAGACGTGGTGATACATCCCATAATCCCAGTGCTGTGGAGACAAAGGCAAGGAGGATTAGAAGTTCAGGGCCATTCTCTGCTACATAGCGACTTCCTATCTCAAAACAAAGCAAAAGATACATGCTATCCCAGACCTGCCACAGTGCACAGGAATGTTGCATGACGGTCTGTGCATACAGATTAGTGCCAGGACTCTCTGAACGTTGCCTAGGGCCCATAGCAGCACTTGAGATGACTACATAAAAGAAAACCTGATGCCCACGAGGACAGAGCTGAGCCCCACTCTGGAGCACTGACGTTCCTTCTGTTGCAAATGTCATGCAGAATTCAAACAGTGCCTGTGACTGGATGTGGAGATACCTGTGAGCATCTCCAACACAAAACAAGTTCAAAACCAAGCATCACTTCTGGGTGGCAGGCAGTCCCTGCAGGTAGGCAATGTTTCCTGCTACAATGGCATGCCTATGTCCACTGACTTGTTCCCAGGTCAGAAAGGGAAAGGACAACAAAGATCTCCCAGGACAAGGGAGAGGTAGTGTTGGAAATTGGTTCTAATGCTTAATTCGGCTCCCAAAAGCTGCTTCCAGACCTGAAGGCCCCTACCCCAGTTGGCTTGATTGGTAATAAAGAACTGCCGTACAGACATTGGCTGGGCAGGGAGACGAAGGCAGGACTTTTAGATTGTGAGGGCAAGGGGCCGAGAGAGGGAGAAGAGGAGGAGAATCACCATGACTTGGAGGCAGAGGGATCAGATTTAAGAGCTACAGGAGAGAAATCTTCCAACAACATAGGTGGAAAGGGAAAGCAGCCCTATGGGGAGTGGGGGGCTGCCCAGAAGATAACAGGACAGCAAAGATAAAATATAAATTAGAAGGTATTAATCCAGGAATACCAGAGGGGAGTGTTTGCTAGCCATGGGGAGGTTTAGAAGTACCCAACCATTGAGCTAGTCAAGGCATATCAAAATTAGCTGGTGTGTGTGTGTGTGTGTGTGTGTGTGTGTGTGTGTGTGTGTGTCCTTCATTCATGAATCCAGAGCTCTGGGGCAGGTGCTGTGCCTGTGTGAAATTCAAGGGTTTGAGTGTATGTTCATCAGTGAGCCTGTAGGCCTGTAGGCTGGGATCCAACTCCAGCACTAGAAGACAAGACACAGGGTTGCCCCAGCCTCAGCAGAAGAGCCATCTTGTTCCAGAGTCATCTCCAGCTGTTCTCTTGCAGCATGGCTAACTGGCTACCTGCTCTCTAGCACATCCATTTAGGCGCCTGCTCTGTGAGCTGTTCCTCTTGTCTCATTGTGGTGCTTACCTTCTTAATGAACTCTGGGATGAGCTTCTGGTCTGCCAGGTGTTCTAAGGAGGAGCAGTAATCCAATTCCAAGATGTAGCCTTCATTGTGAAGCTCAGCCTTCTGAGACCTGGAGAAACAGAGAATGAAATTTTGCACAGTCTTCTTTTATAAAAAGAATCACAGGATAGTTAATGAAGCCTCCAGATCTTTCCTGAATGTAACCGACAAGACAGCAGTGCCGGAAAACAAACTGTGGTAAACAAGACACGCACGGATGCATGCACACATGTACGTGCACACTTGCATGTGGCTTATAAAGTAGACAAAACAACAACGTTTGGGTAGAGGGAGGTCTCATGTAACATACTTCCATCTTCTGGGAAAAGACTTAACAACAGACACACACAGCCAATCCCAGCAGTGGCCTCTGCATGGAGAGGTCTTTCAGGGACAGATCTTGGGGCAACAATGTGGGGCTGATTAAAGGTGATGTCAGCTTCATCTCTGAAGTCTTCTTTTTCAATGAAGAAATTTAGAAAACAACATTCAATGAAATTTAGGAAACACTTTCAACAAAGAAAACAAATTTAGAAAATGAATTTGTAAGGCCACTAAAGGGCTCAACCCCTACCAAGGAGAAGCTGGCAACACCTATCAAAATAAAAGATAAATCCAAGACAGTCTGGGGTGGGCCAGTGAGGTGGCTCAGAAGGGAGAAGCATTCGCTGCCAAGCTCATTGTAATCCCTAAGACCCACATGCAGAAGGAGCAAACTGATTCCCACAAGCTGTCTTCTGACTTCCACATGTGTACAAGAGCATGCATGAATATGTGTGTGCACGTGTGTGCATGCATGTGTGTGTATGCATGTATGTATGCATCTAATAGAAATTAAAAGCCTAGGAGGCAACTCCAAGCAGAAATTCTGGAGAAGCAGAGTTTAATGGAGGGTGGTCAGAGTTACAGGCCTTGGCTTTTGGCATGACTACAGAGGCTTGCCAGCATGCCTGGTTCACCCCACCCACTGATGGCTGAGCTGGCTGTTCCCCCATTCAGACTCACTCTGACCCTGCACACAACTGGACCATCCATCAGGAGAAACATGGGCAAGTAGCCACCAGAGAGACTCCACTCATTCACAGTCATCTCCCTGTGGACTTCTGTGTGGAAACTGCCTGCCCCTGAAAGCTGCATGGTGTAAGAAGCTGAAGGAGTTTCTTGGACCCACCAGGCCTGAAGCAACATGATGTACGGAGAAGAATCAACACAGGATGTTGCCCAACCTAAGTGGCTGGCCACAGGGCTCCTACCACATGCTCAGATGCTCTGGCCCAGCTGAGGACTGAGTAGCCTTCCTGGCACGATGAGGCTGCCTACCAGAGGCCGTTCAACACACATACACATGCACACACACACACACACACACACACACACACTCATATAACACACACAATCACCACACACATCATCATCACATACCACACACACACACACACACACTCTTATAACACACACACACTCATATAACACACACACACACACACACACACACACACACACACACACACCACTGCATACCACGCACGCATACACAGTCACATACCACACACACACAAGTCATCATCACACACACCCAGCACAAACAGTACAGTAACTGTGAATTAATATTTGTTATGACAGTTTAAAAACGAAGGTCCAAGGTTTCCATGTACTATGAAAAGCAATTTATGCTTCCATTAACCATCTTGGTATGATTTACATAAAATTTAAAAGAGATAAAAATTAAAGAGGATTTGGTGTCCCCAGGTGTGAGACTGTGGTTCGTTATGCAACCTTCAACAGGTTATTTTTATTTCAGTGCTTGCTTCCTCTAGCATATCCTTTCTGAGGTAGCATAGCGTCTGAAATGTAAACAAATAAGCTGACTTCAAACCAGTCCATCCGGAATAAACTGATTCTAACAGAATTATCTGACTCAGAACCCAGTCATCTTGTTTCGATACTTGGCCATAGATTTGACCACGTTCTTACTTCTTCCCTTAGAATTTCTAAGACAGAAAAATCCAGATCTTTGAAAGAGACTTAGATAAAACATATTGTCATCTGTGTTATGTAGCATCTCAAATGGCAAAGACTAAAATAGAGGACGAGAGCTCTAAAAGATGTTTGGTCCTACTAGCCTAAGGAAGGGCTTTGAGCTCAATCCCAAAACCCTTGTAAAAATCCAGCCTTGGCAGAATTTATAATCCCAGCACCAGGGACGCAGAGACAAATGAATGCCTTCAAATCCCTCAGTGGCCATCCTGCCTAGCACAACCATTGTACCCCAGGTCCCAGTGAGAGACCTATCCATAAATGATAAACAGTTCATTGATTAACACCCAATGTTGATCTCATCACACACACACACACACACACACACACACACACACACACAGGGGGGCACTCAAGCACACAAGCATCCCAGTTTTTGCACACATGGAGACAGACACCAGATACACATGGTTATTTATAAATGGCCATTAAGATTATAATCTCAGGTCTCAGTCCATCATTGAAGGGAATACAAGGCAGGAACTTAAGCCGCTCGTTGTATCACATCCACCGTCAAGAGCAGAGAGAAATAAATGCAAGCAGGCCTACTCACAAAGTGCTCTCAGCTACTTTCTCCTCTCTTAGTGTTCAGGGGCACCTGCCCAAGGACTGGTGCTGAGCACAATAGGCTGGCTCTTTCTATATCAGTTAACGATCAAGAATCTGACCTAGGTAATTGCTCAACTGAGGATCTCTTCTCAGGAGATTTTAAGTTGTATCAACAGTTAAAACTGCTAACACAGCAGAAATACCACAGAATTTTAGACAGAAAGTACACTCTTTTTTTTTTTTTTTTTTTTTCTTGGTTTTTCGAGACAGGGTTTCTCTGTGTAGCCCTGGCTGTCCTGGAACTCACTCTATAGACCAGGCTGGCCTCGAACTCAGAAATCCACCTGCCTCTGCCTCCCAAGTGCTAGGATTAAAGGCATGCGCCACCACTGCCCGGCGAAAGTAACACTCTTCTGTGAGCCACTTGGTATGACATAACATCACAGAACACAACCATTTCAGTCCTTGAGGAGGAAGACATGGGGACATTCTGTTCAGAAATGCCCTCTTGGAGGACAGGCCTGGTAAGGCAGCTGAGCAGGCACAGCCTAAGATGGTGGTAACAAGTATGCTGTGTCACTGAAAACCGCCCTGGGGTAAAGAAGTGGCTCCGAGTAGGAGCCTCCAGGAGGCAGGGTCTGGCCTCCAAGGGAATCACAGTGTAAGGGGACAGGTATTCAGTACAGCCAGCTTCCAAGCAAGAAGCAGTGACCAGAGTCTCCTGCCATCATCCTGTGAGTGGGAAAATGGTCATATATAATCCCAAAAGGCCATGTGGTCTTAGAAAAGAACAAGGGAAACACCTACCTTCCCCTAGCCTGGAGCTCAGATGTCTGGACTTCTAGAATGGACAGAGAGATGTGGAATTAAACACAGGAAAACAAAGGTCACAATGTGATCCTTGTGGGGACATGGGACTGACATAGCCTCCCAGGTTGTCCTGTTTGAAAATTAATACCACATACATCAGAGCCTGGAAAAGTTGGGGGACACACTATGACATGCGTTTATTCTTCCAGGATCAAACTTCAAAGGTGGTCTTGTAGTCCAAAAGCTGAAGGATCCAGAACTAGCTAGAAAGGTGTCACAGCTACCCTAAGCCTTGGGACAGTTTCCTCAAACTTCCTGGGCTTCAGTTGCTTTCATGGTAGATAGGACTGTGGTGAGTATCTGTCTAGTAGAAAGGCTACAGGGGCAGGATTATGCAGCCCTCCCAGGACACAGAAAACAGAGCCTTCAGTCAGAAGTACAGAGAAGTTTTTGAAGGGCACTGAACACAGATGTAACATGTCTTGATCATTTTAAAAGGACCCTCCCCTTCCAGTTTGAGGGGCAGCTGGGAGACGATCTCAGTGGTCCATCCAGTCAGTAGATGCTAGCTTTCCAAGCAGTCTGGTAATGGTGAGAAGTAACGGGTTCTGACTGCCTTCAAGGTAGCATCTTTATAATACCCAAGAGACAGGTTGTAGGGTGTGCAAGGAAGAAAGCAGATGAGATCACCCCAACGGATTGCTGCCCTTGCAGTTAGAGGGAGGAGTCGCCATGGGGAATGCATTGGTTGGCACAGGATTGGCAGGGGAAGAAGACTGACAATTCCATTTCATCAATGGTAAATGTGACATATCCAGATGACATCTACATAGAAATGTCTGCCAGACAGTTATACATTCAAGTCTGAAGTAGGGCTGTGACTCAGTTTGCAGACTGCTTGTCTATCATTTGTAAAGCCCTGGGTTTAATCCTAACTGCTGAGTGAACCAGGCATACTGATGCACACCTGTAATCCCAGCACTCAGGAGGGGGAGTCAGGAAAACCAAATGTTCAAGGCCATACTCAACTGTAGCACAAGTTCAAGGCCAGCCTGAGCTACACAAGACTGTGTCAGGAATGGAGGGAGAGAGGGGGGGAAGGAGGAAGGGAGGGATACACACACTCTCCGAGTCAGGTGACTGGAGATTTAAAGGTCCTCAGCATCCACATGGTGTTTAAAGCCTGAGACCAGCTGAAATCTTCCAGAATTCTCAAGACTCTCCATTCTAAGAGCCCAGGGAAACAAGAAAGAGATTATGGTAAATCTACAAAAAGGAGCTATCTGAGGGGACTATTTTCTGGAAGTCAACTAAGGCAGCTTGTTGCTGAGGATGGGAGAAGTTGCTCTGTCAACTGCTTGCATGAACAAACTCAGCATCCTCTTTAATTTGCATATTCTTCTAAAATCACAATTCAAGGGCACAGGTCTGAAGGTCTTTGTGTGCCTTTAATATCTGAGTAGTCTCTTAAGTTGACAGACTGTCAAGATACTACACCAGATTGGTTCAAGATACCGGGGGTCCTGTAGAGACAAAAATGCTTCTGGACTGTTTCCTAGAAGCAACCTTGGGGAAATTTAAGGGACCTCTCCTGTCTGTCCCTGCATAGTCCTCTCATGTGTTTGTGGCACTTGAGAGTAGAGGGTATCTAACTTCAGCCGCTACAAAGGAGTCATCACAACTTGGGAATTACCCTTTTCACGCCATTAAAAATACACATTTCTAAGTAAATCCTGTTACTACATGTTACAGTAAATGTTTGAGGTGATTGCGGGCAAAATAGGGAAGCCATGAATTCTTCTTACAAAGTAAGAATAACTGGTAAGCTGAGCTCATTTGGGTCTTTAGAGGGGGCAAATCTAATTTAAAATTACTTTAAAAAAATCTTTAAAAATGATCAACTATTCCTTTAAGTAATAAACACATGGCAGAGAGCTATGATACTCATGACTTTTAAGTAATAAAAGTGTAACAGATCTTACTTTGGTATCTTAATCTTAGGTGTCGTGACCTAAGTCATTTCAAAGAGGAGTCTTAGTTATTTCCCTTTTCCTAAGCCAGAAGGCAAAGCTTAAATTTCAGCCATAAAAAGAAGAAGGAGAGGTTGTGTAGCTCGCCAGCAGAGCTGTCTTTGTTCTGTCTAGAAATAAGCACAAGAAGCAGAGACAGAACCAACTTAGACTGGAGCACTTCTCCAGCCAGATGAGAAGTTATTCAGTAAATGTCAGTTGTCAAAAACAAATTCTTTATCTCTGGGAAACAGGAAGAGAGGTTAACAGTCACCCATTCCAGCCAACCCTTTCTTGTCTTTCTTCCTCCAAAACAACACCAGGATAAATTAGAAAGGTCAGAATAGCTATTTTTGGTTTTGTTTTATTAAAAAATAGTAGAGAAAGAAATGAACCAGCTATAGATCTGCGCTGGTTATCTTTTGTCAACTTGACACAAGCTAGAATCTGAAAGGAGAGAACCTCAACTGAAAAAAAAAATGCCCCTATCTGATTGGCCTGTAGGCAGCTCTGCCAGGGCGTTTTCTTGATTAATGATTGATGTGGGAAGGCCCAGCCCACTGCAGGCAGTGTCACCCCTGGTCATGTGGGCCTGGGTTATATATGAAGCAGGCTGAGTGACCAATGAAGAGCAAGCCACATGGGGTTGATGGCACCAAGTCGGATACTGCCCTTAAGAAAAGTACACTGCAAGAGGTAGAAAGATAGCTTAGGAGTTAAGAACATTCGCTGCTCCAGCAGAAAACGGGTTCGATTCCTAGCACTGAACTCCAGCTCCCAGGAATTATTCAATGCCTCTGGTCTCTATACACATCTGCACTTCGTATACAAATGGGCACATGCAGGCTCACACTCACATACGTGTGCACACACACATTTATAAAGAATAAAAATATTAAAAATAAAATAGACTATATTCGAACAGAAGTATGAGGTTTATTTCTACTGCCTAGGATCAGGAAGTACTTCTTTTTTTTTTTTTTTTTTTTTTACTTCTTGAATCAAGGAGCAGATGAGCAGGGTCTAGGACTGGCTGGAGATTAGTCACAGGGCCACAAAGGATGAAAATGGGTGACATTCTGGCTAGAAAACAAGCAGATGGAACAAGGTGGAAATACAAGTCAGTTTGGCAAAGCTCCATGAGCACAGGTGTGCTTGTTACGCAGCTATGCCAGCAGTAGGTAGCAGATTCATGGATTAACTCACAGTTAGAACGAGCCCAGGGAAGGCTGTCATTGGCGCCTAGAGCAGTAGATGGGGAACAAGTGGAACTTCCCTTCATCCCAACAGGAAGTTCAGGGTGGCATCACATTAAGCCGGTGGCACGTTGTGATGTAGGAAGAATGGAAAGATTTTCAAGGAGAGAGTAGTTAGTAAGAAATCTTAGGCACTTCTTCACCCTGTCTTCAGCGGCTTGTGGGAGAATAATAAACCAAGATGTTCCTAAGATGCTTCTGGAATAATCAGGGGGGAAAAAGGATTTTCTATATTTAAAACAAAAACAAAAACAAAAACAAAAAACTCCCAACTATGAAATGAGAGCAATGAAGGTCAAAGTTCCCCTAACACTACACCGAAGGTTAAAAATGGAAACAGAATGGTTAAAAAGAAAGAAAGAAATCTCCATGGATCTTAAAGAATGCAGCTATAGGAGCAGCAGGGGAGCCCAGGAGGAAGCAGGAAGGAGATGTGCCCACCAGGCTACTGCCCCTTCTGACATCCCCTGGCCCTGCCACCAGCAGATACTTATTCTGTCAAAAAGGTTTGGTATCTATAGGAACATTCTGGAAATGATGACACCATCACCACACACTCTCAAGGAGCTGTGTGCTGCCAAGTGGGTGTCTGTTACAGGATAACATCAAGATACTACACCATTACTTTAGAGAAAATCTTGCCACATCCTGTCTCAGAGCTTACGGTTAGGGCTGTCTTTCTGCTAGATAAACCACCTAACGACTAGTTTAAGGCCTTGGCTGTTTGCCTTGAAAGGCCAAAACTGTAAACGAAGATCCTTTATCTCAGCTCTCTGGGATACAGGAAGGAGAAGGCTATAGCAAGAGGCCTGCTCTCTTGGGATCCTGCAGCCTTTCTCAAAAGACGAACAAAAAAATGAAAAGAACTAATGTCTCTAATAATGCATAATCAATAGCATTTTATCAGAAATGTAACACTGAGTAAAATAAAATCTTCCAGACATTTGCTAGATCAGTAAAAGGCCCACATCTGCATACATGAATAGCAAGGATAGCTACCTGTGAGTGGTCCCCAAGAGGTTTTATGGGTCACAGACAGCTGAGTGACAGGATGTCTTGGTTTGCACGTAATTACATTTTCCAGGTTCAAGACTGCTGCTATTTCCGCTTTCCTAGTTTCTCCTTACCTACACCCTGCGCCTGCCTGAGATGGGGCAGGGGATTCAAACACTCTCTATCTGCAGCAACCAATGAGGTCGGTACAGAAATGTGTCCAGCGCAACTCAGAGAATGGAACTTGCATTTTAAAGTCCCATCAGCTCCAGGGCTGGAGAGAAGGTTCTGGTGGTAAGAATACCGGCTGCTCTTGCATAGTACCTGGGTTCCAAGTTCCTAGCACTCATGTGGTAGCTCACAGTCTTCCATAACCCCAGTTCCAGGGACCCAGCACCCTCTTCTAGCTTCTGCAGGCCCCACATATACATGCAGTGTACAACAGACATGTAGGCAAGACACTCATAAAGTTGTTTTCAAAAACTAAGCACAACCAACTTTGATTCAAATGTGTACGTATGCTTAGCTGTCCTTACACTTGAATGTGCCCACAATTCATCTGGAATCTATCAAAGTGCAGATGCTGGTTCTACATCAGAGGGGAGCCCGAGAACCTGGAATCTTGAAGGAACTCCCTGGAGATGCTGACCCTGGACTGGAGATGCTGACTCCATGGCCACATTCAGAGCAGCAAGCCTCTTCCTCGGAAACCACAAGTCTGACCCTGAGGCTTCCTTTGGGTTCACTGTCTCCACATGATTTTAACCACACCTCCTTTAAGGAAAAGCTTGTGTGACTACGCTAATGTCTCACATATGCCATAAAGCATACAAACAAGCAGTCAGAACACCAAGGGGACGAGAGACAAGTGGAATAATTATCCTTGGTGGCCACAGGAAGCCTGCATTATTAAAGCTGGCATCTCAGGGTATAAATGTCCACTTGAAATGAGGCACACCAAAGGAGGGCATGGGATCCCATTACAGACAGTTGTGAGCCACCATGTGGTTGCTGGGAATTGAACTCAGGACCTCTGGAAGAACAGTCAGTGCTCTTAACCACCGTGCCATCTCTCTAGCCCCTGAGGCTCCTACTTAAATATAATGGAAGGCCGTGTATGTTTCAAAAAGTCTTTTCGGTAATTCTAAGTTTCTTCAAGTTAGATCTCAATATAACTCATTCTGTGCCCGCTGCCTCCCCCCCAAACTCTTATAAACATTAAGAGCTGAGGTAGCCGTTTCTATGTGTGTAGTCATTTCTATGTGTATCTAGGGATGGGTGACTAGAACAGTACTGTATTCTCAGTCTACAATCACGTCACAGGACTTCTAAAGCCATGTATGTTTTATGCGTTATCTGACATTTTTATACATATGTACCACACACTCCTTCCCTCCTCCAGCTATTTCTCCCTTCCTGCCTGCTGGTTTCTTTCCCCTTGTGATGTCATATATATACGGTGGTTCACATCTGCTGTAACTCCGGCTCCAGGGACTCTAACGCCTCAATTCAATGTAGGCACCCATCCCCTACTGCACGCATACACAATTAAACTTGCTATTAATTATAAATTTTAATAAATCTTTCTAAAAAAGAGAACATGATATTTTGTCTTCCTTCCTTCACCCTAGCATAATAGACCTTTTTAGCTAAAATAATTCACAGATCAACTTTTTGGAGATCTTAGCTGAAAGTGTTCCTCTGAACAAAGCCATTTCCAGGGAGCCCTTCCTGCTCCATACAGGATGAGCAGGTTGCCTAGACTACTGACTCCATCTTTCTCCTAAATTCTCTGAAAATAACTATAAAAAGCAGTGTCTGTTCCCCCTCTGTGTGGGTGTGTCTTTTCCACACACGCCACTGCTGCTGACCTAGCACAGATGTCTCAAAATGACTTCAAAGCTCTAAGCAAGTTACTTCTAACAATAATATTGAACCCCATGTTCTTGAAAATATGAGGCGAAAATTATCCTCAAATTACTATGTTAATGTAATTACAGTTTCAGCAGGTTTTCCTGTGACCTGCAGAAAATCACTCTAGGCTTCATACAAAAAAAAAAGAAAAAGAACAAAAGTGACCATGGTCCTGTTCTCTTACATGCTACATACATGCTACAAATTTATTGTAATCATTTAATATGATATAAGGGTTGGGGATATACGTCAGGTAGAGAATGTGTTTAGTAAGTGTGAGGCCCTGGGTCCGACCCCCAGCAACGGAGAAAGACAACGCAGAACCCATAAATTAAGGAAATATGTGGATGGCCCTGGTGCTGCCTGTGTTTTGATGTTAATTCCATTTTCCCAGGAGGGAAGGAGGAAAGAGTCTCATACTCCGGTGACTTCTTGTGAACCTTCCCCCAGTGAATAAAGGGACCAATCACTGGGCAAGCAGGCGGGACTTCCGGGTTGGATGGCGGAAGAGAGGAAGGAGGAGAGAGTTAGGGGTTTTTGGATGGGGATAAGAGAGGACAAGATGTAGCCACTAGTGTCTCCTGGTTTCAGTGGCGGATCCGCTAGGATTCACCACTGGAGGATTTAGATTTAATATGGCTTACAAGATTAGGATTCTAGTTGTTGCACCCAGTGATTGAGTTACCATTGTTTCTGAACTAAGTTTGTGTGGTGTTTTCCTTCACTTGGCAGTTCGACTGGGTTCCAGAGAGAAAGGTATATTGGCAAAGCATGGGATTGCCTGATGTGCACCACAAAGGCCATGGGGGTTTTGAAGCATGGGGCTGGCATGGTAGCGACCCACCAGTGGAACTTAGCGAGCTGGGTGGAGAGATTTTGGAGCTCTGAGTCAGGGAGTCAGAGTCTCCACGAGATAAGAACAGGCCGGCCATTGCCTGCCAGTGCACAGCCAGCCAGCCTGCTGGGGCAGAGAGTAGCTGGGTGTAGCGTGGGAACTTACCATTCTTTTTTAATATTTATCTCAACAAGGAAAGAAACAATAAAGAATCTTAGGGCTAGAGAGACAGCTCAGGGGTTATAATCACTTGCTGTTCCTTAGAGGACATTAGTTCAGTTTCCAGCACCCATGTTGGAAAGCTCAGTACCACCAGTAACTTCAACTCCAGGGGGAACTGATATCTGATGCCCTCTTCTGGCCTCCACAGGGACCTGCAATCATATGCATATATCCATACACAGACGTAGACACAAATACAGACACACACACACACACACACACACACACACACTCAAACATAAATCTCTTTGAAAAATCAGGAAGAAATCAAAACATCTATGGAAAGCCTAATCATAAACAACATACCATTTCATTCAGTGCTAAAATTAGGTTAATATAGTAAATGTTTTTGGCTAAGTTGGCTTCCTATAAAGGATAAAGGTAGAGGCCTGCTTGCACATAAATCTAACTCAAGCATTCTAAGCTGGAAGCAGTCTTGTTCACCAGCAGATGTTTGGCCAGGTCTGGAGGCAGCTGTGACTGCTACAAGTACAGGATGGGAGCGAGTTACCACCAACAGGTAGATGTCAAGAAGGCCTTGTGAGGCACAGACAGTGCCGCTCAACGATCCCATCTGAAATGTCAAGCATCAAGGTTGAAAAACTCTACCCTAACATGCAACCCCCAATCCTACTGCTAGCCCTAATCAATAAAAGCAGACAGAGTCATCGAGAATCTTTGCTCCTACACTCATGACAACCTGTGTGAGTGGCCCTTCTGGGGTTCTTGTTCTTCATTTCAGCTTCAAGAATAAAGACAATGCTGTATAGTGACGCCGTGTGCACGGGCTCTGTGGTAGTAGCTGCTCTTGTGACTCCCGACAAAGACGGTTAAGTCATACAGACACATCCTTAGTAGGCAAACAGGTTTTTCATTTCTAGTATGATCTGGGTTAGTGGGCACAGCAATTCTGGGGACTTGGGCAACATGGGTTTAAGAATGAACGTGCCAAAGGATGTACACGTATCATAAACTTCCCTCTGCAAAGACGAGCTCACCTCCTCCTCCTTTCAATTAAAAAAAAAGGCAACTACGTCAGAAGACCCAGAAGGCACCCCACCAGCACATGTTCATTTAGACAGAGTGGAGAGACAATAACACATTCACAGCCCCAGCACAACCCTGCAGAAAGTGACCAGACCCTGGCAGCCAGAGGCATGAACACCCCGAAGCTCCGAACAGTCTGTGCCAGTAGTCCTGTGTGTGGACCAGCCTGGGGATGTGTTGCCTCTGCTCTCTTCTTGTAGTCCCTCCACAGAGACAAATGATGCTACAGACCTGGTAGGATTCCAGACATTCCCTGAGGCCACTTCCACAAGCCCCAGGGCCTGCGAGGCCGAAGGTGGTGTCTTTTTACATTAAGAGTCTTAGGTACACTCCCGTGTGCCTGGCACCGCACCCCTTAGTACTGAAAAATCATCAGTAAGTCCTGCTTCGCTTTTCTGGGATATAAAGTGGAAAGTGGTAATAAGGGAAATAATAGTGTCTTTTTGCTACAAATGGTGTACATATGAAATCTCAGCTGAACACATCACAGTGTCTTCAACCAGTATTATAACAGAAAAACATCATGGAGACACATTGAGAACTAATTATGATACTTAGTACACACAGGGATGTAGCAAAGGACTCTCAGACCCTCAGAAACAGGTGCTATATGAATACTAGTTTCTAATTTGGATTTTAAAGTCTTTGTAGCCATGTTAAGTTCCACCTCATGGTGGATGAATAGGGAGGAAATGAAATGATAAACCTCCCTGCATGATATTTATAGCATTTACGTCTATCTTTCAACCATTTAAAGTATTATAGAAAATACTTGCATAGACTAGAAGGGTATTCACCATACTGAGATCTACAGGACATGCATCTGAAAGTTATTTCCCACCTGCTTCTTATTGTATTCCTATTGAAGATGTAAAATTTAATTAGTACTAGTGTTTAATTAGTACTACCACCCATAAGGTCCATCACATTGTCAAAGAGGGGGAAGAACATATAGAAAAAATAAAAAGTATGCCAGGAAGATTTAAAGTAAGATTATCCGAATTCTTAAATTCAGTATAGATAAGACATATTAGTTCAAAACCCTTTAATAAAAGTATCTGCAACAGAATTACTGTTCTGTAGGCACATAGTCATCAAAATTGTGTCCAGGTGTCCCCTCTGGCCCCTTCAATGCCACAGAATAAATCTCCCTCCTAGAGAACCCATTGTTTAAAGAGTGAGTGCCTTTGTAGGAGGAAATGGGCCTTATTTTATTTAAAAACAGACGCAGATACTTCAGAGTACTGTGGCATTCATATATATTTTAACATCAACAGGAAACTCCGAGAAAGGCAGTGCTCCTGCACCTGTGAGGAGGCTGCCTGCTCACTGCTCTCTGCCACTCTGGGATACTTGTGGGGAAAGACTGGAAAGCACTCGAATGCTAATTTTACAAAAATAAAAATAAATTGGGAAAGACCCGCGCAACCAGAGCCAGCTCAGAGACCAGGGGAGACGCGTCTCCTAGCAAACAAACGTGTCTCTTCTCTTCTCTCCACTTTGGACAAAGGCTGACACTTTGGAGGAAGAGGATGAAAAAGTGAAGCAAGACGTTTAGGGGTGTGGATTGGAAAAAGTCTTTTCCCTGGAGGACATGACTTGATGCTGGCATATTAAGGAAAGTGCAAACACAATAATTAACAAGGAATCCTGCAACTTCAACACACCGGAAAGGGTGTTGCTCCTGAGGGAACCCGGGAAATAAGAAGAATAAATTAGAGTAGGCTGGGTGATACTGAAGAGCTCCTGGGGGTGGGAAGGGGCAGCAGAGAGTTAATCAGGTTTGACACATACCTTGGGAAGCTGAGGAACCAGTGGGCACCCTCCCTATTTCTGAATCCACCATAATGAACCGCACACTGAACAGACACCTACTTATTTATTCTCTGCTCAGATTGCAGAAACAAGCTTCTAGCTTCCTGGGATATGCTGCTGTCTGGAAACAAGCCCGCTGCTGTGGCTTCCCGTCAGAGTAACACATGTCAATCACTGTCAAGCCCACATTAGACTCTTCCTTCCCCATGTGTGATTCTAACAATCAGTGAGCTCCAGGCTGAACCCCAGCCTCGAGCGTGAACATTTTCTAGGGCACACTTTGGTAGATGCTTTCGCCCTCTGTGCATTTCCCTTGATTATGAAGCCTCTCTCCAGAAGCCCTATAATTCTCCTAAGAGTTGAAGTAATTGGTAAAAATTAGAGCTGAAGGGACATGGAGTCCACTTAAAGGGGACAATGCAGCTATAATTTTTAAAAGAATTTTCCTTTTAGTTCCAATATAATTCTGCACTTTTCCAATTTTGCCCTTTTCAAATGCCAAAGAAAATGTTCCTGTTATCTTGTGGGCCATGAAAAGGCACCGTAATGCATTCATGCCCCACTTAAGGTCTACAAAGCATCCCCTTCCTGTGAAGGGCATCCTTTAGATGCTTCTTTTAAAAACTGAAAAGGAATACATAAACACTCCTGCTACAAAAAATCACTGTTATTCCTGCCTATGAAAGGTAGGTGTGTGTGTGTGTGTGTGTGTGTGTGTGTGTGTGTGTGTGTGTGTGTGTGGTGTGCATGTATACATTCTGTAATCTTCAGTCTATGCTATGTGGCTATATTATCAAGAGCAATTTGTAATTGATTTATTATTTTTTAGTGAATAATTGTAGCTAAATTCCAAGGTATGGCTTTAATATTTGACTCTTTAAAATTGATTTATTTTATTTTATATATTGGGTGTTTTTCTTGTATGTATGTATGTGCCCTGTGCACACTCCTGGTTCCAGGAGAAGGTGCTGGATCTCCTGGAATTGGAGTTGAAGATGGTTCTGAACTGGCCTAGGAAAGGCTGGGAACCAAACCTGGCTCTTCTACAAGAGCAGCAAGGACTTAACTGCTGAGCCATCACTCCAGCCCCTGTTCTTTAGAAAACAACAAAAAAGATTTATTGCTAAATTTTTATTTAAGTATATATCTACTGTGTGCCATATGTGTGAGGTACCAGTTCCCCTGCAACTGGAGTTATAGGTTGAAGGTCACTCAACATGGGTGCTGGAACCTAATATGGACCTCTAGAACAACAGTAAGCCATCTACTTAGCCACTGGGCAGACATCTCTCTAGCTCTGAGGGCATAATTTTATCTGGCTCCGTTTAATGAAAACTAATGAGCAATGCTCCTGGTACTCAAAGAAGTGATGAGACTCCAGAGACGGAAGACGATTCAGCAAAGAGGAAGGGGGACGCCAACAGGTAAAATACAACACTGAATTCTGAGAAATCCGAAGTCTACTGTGTCTGAAAGAGAGAGCAAGCCCCCACAAGGTATATCTTAGTTAGGGTTTCTATGGCTGTCAAGAGACAGCATGGCCACAGCAACTCTTATAAAGAAAAACTTAACTGGGGCTGGCTTACAATTTCATAGAATTAGTTCATTATTGTCATGGTGGCATGCAGACAGACATGGTACCTGAGAAGGAACTGAGAGTTCTACATCTTGATCTGCAGGCAGCAGGAGACTGTCCACTCTGGGCATAGCTTGAGCATCGGAGACCTGAAAGCCCGCCCCCACAGTGACACACTTCCTCCAACAAGGCCACACCTAATAGTGTCACTCCCTATGCGTCAAGCATTCAAACACATGAGTCTATGGGGACCATTCCTATTCAAATCACTACAAGGTACATGTTCAATATACTACAGTACCGTGTGCAGAAATCTCTATGGACACAAAACAGCAGCCAGAAGGATGTGTTAAAGGTAACATTAGAAAAAGAAAGATTTTCACATAAAAATCCAAACTTCTGGATTTTCATGGTGATAATAAGTGTGCAAAAGACGGTAATGACAGCACAGAGTAAGGCACTAGGTCTCTAATTTCCAAAGAGTTCTTAGTGAGAGGAGCTGGCCCCTGCAGGCGTCTGCACTGGCAAGCCTTCTCTCAGACAGACAGAAGGGACCCTAGAATTTTATACTCTGCCACAAGAGGAGAAACGAGGAGTAAGGGGTTGAGCATTTACTGAGGTTTTTCTCCTGGAAACTGAGCAACAAAAAGCCAAAAGAACAGCCTTTTTCAGCATCACTTGACACTGGGTAGCAGGGTTGGCTCATCAGGAGTCTGTGGTGCTCCTAAGTACTTGGGAGGATAGCTTGCCGATGGGGTCTGAGAGGAGAAATGCCTCAGATTCCAGCATATTGTTGATTCAGAATGAAACAGCTTACTATGTATCTCAGCAGCCAACTGCACCATTTCCAAAGGATTGTTGGCGTAATCTGGCAGAGTGGGGGCATGGCAGCCTAGGTTGGGCCAGCGATAGAGCAGGATCCAGTCAGCCTTGTTCCAGCTCCAGTCTCCAGCCTCTTCCTCCTCTTCTCCGTGGTCTGTGGTCTATACTCTGCTTTCTCAGGCTTCACGCTGTCCTGAGACAGGCTCCCTGCCTGAAAGGTCCTATCCCCTATGGCTGTCCCTATTCAAATCTACCCATCTCTCCAGATATAGTACTAATGAAGAGCTGGGCCTCAGTTTCAAAGTGGCTCCCCCACTGACAAAATCCTGCTAAGGATAAAACCAAGACCTACCTACCATTTTGACACCACCACAATTGTACATACAGTTTAGAGCCCATGCAAGGTAAGTTTCTTAAGACGTAGTAGGAACCTCTTTAGAGTCATCTTTATCCAGTAAAATTACACAACACACATTTATCTTCAAAATTCAATTTCTAAGGATGTTTGTTACATAAAACAATGTTAATTATCTTAGTCAACAGACAGATGGGCCAGAGACTGGTCTCCAAGGGAAGAAGGGAGTTCCCACAGATGCCTTTCTATTGACAAGCACTGCACTGTGCCAGAGAGGATTACACTATAAAACCAAACCAGCTTAGGTTCCCCAAAGGTTTCACTGCAGGGAAACTGTGGTCCAGTCTAGTCCTGAAGGAAAGCACCCCGGCTATGTAAAAGCACTCGGCAGCACTGCATGGTAACTTAGAAGGATTACCGGTTTTGACTAGATGCATGTTGTTGTCTGTATCAGCTTTAGCTCTCCTGTGAGCTTCATAACCCTAGGCCAAAGGGCAGCTCCCTACCAAATGCCCGGTCCCTGTTCCATGTTAGGTACAACTCTCAGAAACCTGAACCCAAGTAGCTTCAACCCATCAGTGGTGAAAAACCTATCAATACAGTGAACTAGCTTAAAACGAGCTCTGCTTATGAACTAAATAATACAGTGGCTGGGAACTGGAGCATTGTAGTACACTTCTCCATCCACAACTGTAAAAGCCCAAAACATGACATGTCAACAACTGACGTCTCTTAGCCTTGAAGATCTTTGGCAACTCACTCTAAGAAAAACTGCACAGAAAAAAAAAGGTAACTTCGCTACACTTAGAATTCAGACAAAATGTAATTATATTGTGTGTTTAAAAAAAGGAAACAATTAAGGAATGGGGGTACAGTCTTCTCACTTATTCAAAATCACAGCTATTCATGCTGGAGCCACTTCCCTAAGTAACGGCTTTCACTGGATTCGATACACTCAGCTCACGAACCATCCGCACAGGTACGCAGTTTGAGCTGCCATCTTAACACGAAATGACAGTTAACATGAGTTTCAAAAGAAACGATCTGAAATGTTTTTGTGGATTTGAGAGAAATCTGTCAGATGGTGGTGTTCAGGGGCACTGTCACTGAGCTGAATATTGCCTTTAGGGGAACTTGGTAAAGATTTTAGTTTATCAAGATGTTCTCCAGTTACCCAAACGGCACTACAAAACACTTCCACACGAGACGTAAGTAAACTCTTCCCACCTGGCTCTCGGTATTCCCATGTGCCCAGAAGTGACATCCAGGGCCCAGCAAGAGGGACCAGCAGGTAAAAGCTGCCAAGTTGGTAACTCAAGTTTGAGTCCTGGGACCCACACTATGGAAGGAGAGAACCAACTCCATCAAGCTGTCTTCTCCTCTTCACATGTGCATATACACAGACGTGCACACAAAGTAATAAAGACAAAATCACTTTAAATCTAAGGAAATAAGGCCCAGGTTAAAATATAGTTTCTCTTTTAGCAGGAGGGTAACAAGACAGACAAGTCGTGAGAGTTTTATCAACCAGACTGTTGGTCCCTGGGAAACAAGTGCTGTCTCTAACTAGGCTCTCTACTTCCCCACCAGAGAACAATGCCACAAGAACCCTGGGTCCCCCTGTTTTAGTTTGCTTTGCAGGTAATCTGTTTTACTAATCCAGAGGTTTGTGGCAACCCTGCTGGGCCCACCTACTGACATCATTTCCTTAACAGTTTAGATAATCACTAGCATCTTTTAGCAATAAACTACTTTTTAAACTGAGGTGTGTGCATTTTTTGAAAAGAACAAAACATATTGCTACTCTAAACTTACTAAGAATATTGCATGCACAGTGTATAGATAGCTGCTATATGCACTGGGAAGCAAAAAAAAAAAAAAAAGTGACATTCTTTATCTGTGATGTCCATTTATCACAATGGTCTAGACATAAACAAACAACACTTATGGTAATCTCACAACTTAGTAGGTATCTGTAGATGGATGGACAGATGGATATAAGCTTGAATCAAGTTGGTTTTTCTCTTTATATCATTACATACCCCAACGTCCACTTGATTGCCAAAATCTTTGTGCTCACCTACCAAGTTTTAAGTCGTCATTCTTCTGTGGTGGCTCTAGACAGCACACTTTATTTGTGCAGCCAGTAGAGCAGATAGATTGTTTCTCTAAATCTCCTTCAGTATGCCTACTTAGGAAATACTAACTAGGCACTCACTCCCTTTTCCAGAGCTAAATAATTTCACTTAACAGTATTTATGGCTGTCAGACGTTGGCCGTCTTTGCGAAAAGTGCTGCTTTATCTGTTTGTATTAAAAATTAATCACGCAAGCTTTCTTCTGTTTTTATTTCTCCAACTACCTGCGGATACAGCTTTGGGGCTTCTTGCTTGCTTGCTTGCTTGCAGTTGTGTGGTGGTGGCATGTTCCTGATGCAGAAACATACCGTTATTGCATTGGCCAGGAGAGGAAAGCACCTCTAAGAGTATTTCTTATAATGATCTTGCTTTAGCCCTCAGCCTCTCCGTTGTTCAGCCTACTACTGCCCAATAGCGTTCAGAGTGAAACTGGGAGATCCACTGGCCATGTTTCCTTTGGTACAGTATCAGATTTTTGCATCTTTCTTTAAAAAAAAAAAATCAGTTCCAAAGACTCATCACAAAGTTAATGGAGGCAGCTGTTTCTCTGTACTGGGAGAGGGAGGGTATCAGAGCCATCGATCAGTACACTGCACACCCTGGGTCAGAGAGTGACTCCAGCCGAGGAGGCCGCCATCCTCTTCCATGGAAATCCCTCCCACACACCAGTGCCTTGACCTTAAAAACCTTATTTTCTTCTCCGCTGTCTAACCCGCTGGCTCTCCTGGCTGGCACGTAAGGGACTAAATAGTGGCACCCTCACCCAGCTCACCTGAGTATATGACTGAATATGCCTTGCAAACTGTATGTTACAAACCTCTCACTATGCCAATTATAATATGGCAGGCTCAGAAAATTCCACTGATGCTCCCTGACACTCTACCACTTCTAGGGACCACATGCAACCTGGAACATGGGCCCTCTAGCCAGGAGCCTTAGCCCCTTCTTTACTTTTCTCTGTACCTAAAGCTGTCCCAGAAAGAAGAGCAGAAAACCCTAACAGTGTGGGTAATATATAGGAATGAGTCAGGTTCTCCACCCTAGGCACTCAAAGTGTGAGCTCAGCATGGTGTAAGCACCATTTGGGACCACACTGGAGATGCAGCATCCAGGCCTGACTGCAGACCTGCTGACCCAGAATGTCCTTTCACAGCACCCCTACCAGACCTGCAGACAAATTAGTTTGAGGGTGCTACTCCTGGTGCAGGCGGAAGAAGAGACTTTTCTTCATATTTGTGTCAGTGTGTTTGTAATATACATACTTCATCCAACTCCTGAGTTACCATCACCTCCCGCAGGAGAACACACAAAGAATACCCCTGAAATCTGACGCCAGGGGCCTTGTCTCCTCTAAACACCGAGACAAAGGCCAGCACAATAAACAGCTTCACTGGTACCTTGGGCTGTGCCTCATGGAACACATATACCACATAGAGAGCCTGTTTTGTTTTATTTCCTTTCAAAATAATAATGATTTTCCCCGATGGCTGTTGGGTAAAAAGGGAGGAGAGTGGGAAATGAAAAGACCTCCTTTAAGATCACCTGAGGCAAGAACACAGGCGTGGAAGATGGTTTCCTGGTGTTACAGGGCAAGGTTCCTCTGTCTTGTCTCAGCTGAAGCCATCTCTGAACCCCTCCCCTTTTCTACCCCTGCTGAGAAAGTTCTAGAAACCCGGGTCCGAAATGCCCCAGCTGATTGCATAGTTTTGGCTTCTGTTAAGTTGCTTGCTTGCTTTACTGCCCCCCTGCAACTGTCAACCTGGATGCAGTTTCTCTGCATCTTTGCATCTTTGCCTTTAAAAGCTCCCTGCACTCGAGGCTGCTCTGAGAGGAGAGTTTCTCTCTAGGAAGTTGCTGGTAGCTTAACGCAGACCCTCACTTTGAACTTTGGTCATGCCGCATAGTGATTGGGTCTTTACCCTGCAAAACTAGGAACAAATCACGATTCCCATTTCATGAGCTAACGATGCAGACAACATTATAGTTATCACATGTGACACACAATGAATGCTTCATTAACACAAGCTGTTGTCATTATATGCATACCCTGTGTGTCTGTGTGAATTAATACCACCATGGACCCCAGAATAATTTCCTCATGTGATTATATCAGATATTGATCCATGGCTAACAGACACAAAGAAACCAGTAAGTGTAGAAAGCAGACACCGAAAAGTGTCATCACACAAACAACACAGTGACCCAGAACTGTCACAACAACAAGCCTGGTAAGCCACTGTGAAACAAAGGGAAGTCCATTTTGTCATGTGACCTTACGCCCACAGGTGTCCTTTGTGAATATACTAGGTCTGGGTCCTGTCTACTGCAAAGACTTTTACAAAGATGAACACAACTTGCTTACCCTTTCCTTTAAAACACAAGCCTTGCTACCCATTTTTTCTGAGCTAGCTGGCCAGAGGGTAAATCTAGTTTCCATTCTCAGACTTAGTTTATTTATTTACATATTCATTAAGCTGGAGTCTCATGTAACAACAGACTAGCCTGGGACTCACTGTGTAGCTGAAGCTAGACCTTCAACTCCTGATCTTCCAGCTTTCTCCTTCTAAGTTATGAGGTCACAGGTGTCCACCACCACGCCCAGCCTCAAAGTTTTCATTATAAAAACAGCTAGACCTATTGTACTTTCTGCTTTTATCATTATTTTTAGGCATTTAAAATGAGTATTGCTCTTTTTGAAAGACTAAGGCCACCTCTTTTCCCACTCTGGCATAAGTCAAGACGCCAAACTAACACTCAGTTGGACAAATCAGGCTGAAAAACACACTCAAGACGACTTATCTTAAAAGTTAAAATCAAGACCAGCTCAATGAGAGTATTGGGGGCGGGGTGGAAGGTGGAGGGTGGGAAGGTGGGAGCCAGGAGGTGGGGCTGGGAGACAGGAGGTGGGGGTGAGAAGGCTTGTCCTTCAGAGGTAATTAACAGAACATCTGGCAGACTCCAATTTGTGAAGTATTTCTAAACTTTGGAGGGAAACATTAAGCTTGTATAAAGCCTCTAATAAAATGTTGTTTCCAGCCATGGATTTTCAGATTAATGGTTTTATTATATTTTTATTTGCTGTATGATTCTGGAAGCATGCTTCTGCAGAGAAGACATTGCTCAAGCTGAGTTTTGCCCATAAATTAAAAGGAGGGGCATGAGCTTGAATTCTACATGCAGTCAGATGTGCCGTTTGTCTCGTCACAGGATGCTACAGAACTTCCTTTTGGCTTACCTATCCTTAGGGACAGTGTACAAATCCATCCATCCTCCCTACCCACTCGACATTCAGATGCCTTAGTCTCCACATGACATGATGCTAATGAGTGCTGGGTCCTTACCTGTTGGTTTTCTTGACCAGGATGGCCCTAAAGATGTGCTCGAGGGGTATCTTCTCTTGCCTGCGTGTTGGCTGCACAAATGGGTGCAGGGCGGCCAGTGAGAAGCCTTGCTGATACAGCTCTAGAAGCTGGTCAGGCAGGTCCCGCAGAGAGGCTAACCTCTTGGCTGAGGATCTCGGCAGCTCCGCTAGAACAGGGAGAAAAGGGCTAATCAGAGACCCACACCACGATCCTCCGAACCATAACTAAGTCCCTCTCCCCTGGGTCTGGTGAGTACCTTCTGGGTCACTTCTTTCCAGACAAGCCTTCCACAGACTTTATAAACAGCTGTCTTCTCCCACTTCATGGAAAGGCATCAATAATAGATAGACAAGTAGGAAGCTCTCTACCTACTGAGCCTCCTCTCCAGCCCATTTTGTTAATATGAGCAGGGTAGACAAGGTCCAAAATTTGTGTGCAGTGGAAAGTCTACATCCAAGCCCTCAGCCTTTTCCCTAGAGGCAATGACTGTGATCTATTTTTAGGTATACATTGACAATTGCTAATTCATCCATGATAGGACTACCTATCTATCACCTTTTATATAAATATCAGAATAACCTTATATACCTGTCCTGTGCTGCTTCAAAGTATTCCGTAAGAAAAGGATATTTATTGTTAGGCTGGGCAAGGTATTCACACTTGGTTTGGTCTGGTTTAATGACACAAGGACTCGCTCTGTAGACCATGCTAGCCTCCAACACTCAGTGATCCTCCTGCCTCAGGTTCCTAGGTGCACGGAGCACTTCCTGCTTTATTTTTTGTAGATCTACTTATGTGTTACAGTAATGATTACAAAAGCCTTTGTTTCTACATGGTTCTAATAAGAATATCATCCCTGCATGGTTTCACACGCACATATATAACATATTTAGAAAACACATTTCTAAAGCTCGGTTTAAAGCTTGTCATCCCTGCACTGTGGAAGCTGAGGCAGAGGAGTTGTGAAGCCAAGGTGAGTATGGGGTAACCTAGTGAGACCATACCTCAAAATAAACAAGCCAAAGGTGTGACTGTGCTGAGTTACAGACTGTAATGTGCTCAGGTATCGCCAGACTTCGTTCATAAAGAAGTAAAGATTTACTTCTCTATATAAAAGCCTCTCTTCCCGTGCTCTGGATAATCTCATAATAAAAGGAAAGGAAAGAGGAAACGATCCCTGTGCGGTGCAATCCTTCCGATGCAATCTGTGGTTGGCCTTATTAAACCTTCCTTATTTAAATTGTACATATGAGCTGTGGCAACTCTGCCCAGGTTTTATTGAATTATTGACCAATTTTCCATCTGGTTCGCAGGAACTATTATATATTAGAAAATTTAGTTCCTGATGATACATACAGGTTGCAGTTGTCTCTCCTCAATTCAATACTTGCCTTCTGACTTTGCAAAAGTTGAGTTGCATATGTCATTACAGCAGAAAGACGTTGGAATATATAACTTTTCTGTTAATGCTTTATAATATATCACCTTTTTGCATGTAAATCTTAAATATATTTCAGAATTATCTTGCAAAGCATACACTATGAATTCAACCCCCCTGAAGGTTACCTATTTTTCCTTATTGATTTGAGAAGTGACTTTTCTCATTAATGAATATATTTGTGACTGTAATAAATTAACTTATTTGTGTTAAGCTATCTTTCACCACGTTGGTTTCGTCGGTATGTTTTGAATCTGTTTCCTGAAAATTTTCTCTCCCTGTTTAATTTTTAAACCTTTTTAAATTTCTTTTTCAAAACCATTTTTAAAAATCAACTAACCAAATTCCCCCTTCATTCCCTTAAAAGATGTTGGTGTTTTTATTGATTCATATTCAAACTACAGCTTGACCAAGAACATTAAAACTGAGTGGTTTCTACCATGTTCCCACAAACAGCCCAGCACCATTTTGATTTACTTGAGTTGTATTTTTGGTCCCTCTAGAGCATATTAAAATTTTGTCACATGGATATTATATATTTATCAAGTTTATTCCTAGTCATTTTATATTTTTGCTTCTATTAGAGTAACAGATCCTCTGACTTCACTTCCGTAATGCCCCTGCTGGGGAAGCCAACAGGCTCGTCACAGCTGATGGAGTGAATCTCTCTGAGGGTAAGGTGCCTTAATCCCCTAGTGCATGGACGCTCTGTTCAGGATCTCCACCATTTGGAGCACTCCTAGGGAACACACAGAAAGAGCACAAGCGTCACAGGCACACAGTGGTGCCAAGGCCTCCCTTCCTTTGGACTCTCCCTTCTCCTTTCTATTTTCATGTAAAATACACACACACACACACACACACACACACACACACACTCTCACACATATTCTCCCCCCAACCCCCAGATTCCACTTATATGAGAAAAATGTAATGTTTGTCTTTCTGAGTCTTGGTGGGTTTGTTTATTAATATAACAATCTCCAATTTCCAGCTGCATCCATTTCCCAGAATTTCCAGTTCATTTGAGAAGTCAGAAATCATAATACTGATCTTTAAATTCGCAATTCCCTATGACTCAAAGTCAAGACCCAGCGGGCTTCAGAGTGTGGCTGGGGCACTTGACAATGTAGCCTATGGGTGTCCTTCCTCTATTCTTGCCTCTGTCCCACACTGCTGACACCTCGGCAAGGACAGTGAACAGCAAGGATGCGGAGGGAAGCCCATCTGGTTACTTTCACAGAGCACCACAGACACACGTGGGTTTAGCCCTACTGTAGAAGCTGATGATACCTGTCTTTTGAGTCCCTCCTCTTCTGCACCCATAGGAAGAGAGCTTAGAACCACAGTTATATTCGAATCCCTTTGGAAATCCAGTGATTCCCTGAGCGATCGCCAAGATTAGTCTTTCTAACATCACGTCTCTGCTGAAAAGTATTTAGGGCTGTTCAATGGCCGGAAGGTCTCTTAAAATAAGCAATGTTTTCCTTATAAATAAATTTACCATCATTCCAAGAGTTAAGAGAATGAAAAGGAATGAAAACATGTGGAATCCTAAGCCACAAACCCACACATTTCTCAACACTCCTGGGACACAGTGGATTCTGCTTTTGTTATGACTATGTTTTTGTTTAGCCAAACATTCTGCAGCCCATTTCCCCCCTGGAAACGAAGCTCTTCAGGCATCTTCAGAGGAACCTAAGCAATGCCCTGGCTGTTGGGACAGTCCACTAAGCTCTCCAACACAGAAAGGCAATCTCGGCACACGGTCCTGCTGCCTTTCCTCCGCTCCATCACGCAGCAGCAGTAACGACACCTATTATTCTGTCCAGCCATCATTTGTGACTTTACCCTAATTATTCCAAGTCTGACTTTGCTTTTCTAATTACACTTGCTAATGGATCTGTCAATACCAAAGAGCCTGGTGTGAGGGAGAAGCCACCTTCCCTGGTAATTTCTCTCACAGGTAAAGCTGATAATCACACTGCTCACCCGAAGCTTTTTTTAATGTATAAGTTCCTTTAAGACTGCCATTTCTATAACATCAATCTGCCTAAGCTTTGTAGTAGATCCAATTTGGTGAAACACTAAAATCAATCATTTCTCAATGTGAGCTTTTCAGTGTGCACAGAAGGAATAAGAATTCGATTTTTAAACACCATTTGCCACCCTTGGCTGCAATAGGCGTCATTTTGAAATTTCTGGAACAAGTTAAAACTTTCATTAGAAGGTTCTTTAAATTCAGATTTCCATCATCTTTTCATTTAAAAACCCAAGCTTCTAAAAGTGAAGAGAGGGAAGGGGGGGGGGGAGAACTGGGTTCGTACGGCATGGCACATCAGCCACGTCTGAACTACTCAAATATCCTTCCACTCTCACAACACCAGGCCTGTCAACTAGACAGGCTGGAGAAAGAGAAGCTCTCTGTGCCACCGACTGTTACACAGAAAGTTTAGGACACTGGATCCATAGCTCCGACTGTAATATCTAATAAGAACCAAGAAATTCATGGCTCAGACAGAGACAGGCTCTATAAAGACCAACCAAAACTCTACTGATACAGCAGCATAAAGATGATATGGAAGACTCGGTAGATGGTAAATCAGTCAAGGCTGAGAGGTTGGGTCCGGCAAGGACAATCGATTGCTTTTTAAGTTAATTTCAAGGCTTCATCTCACAGTGACAAAGATAATGTTAATGAAACAACATGCAGGCACACACAGACACACACATACACTCACACACACATACAGACACACACATGCAGACACACAGACATACAGACACCCAGAGACACCTACAGAGACACACATAGACACATACACATAGACACCACACACACAAACACACACACAGACACACACACACACAAACACACACACAGACACACACATGCAGACACACAGACATACAGATACCCACAAAGACACCTACAGAGACACACAGACACATACACATAGACACCACACACACACAAACACACACACACACAGACACACACACACAAACACACACAGACACACAAAGACACACACAAACACACACACAGACACACACACAGACACACAAAGACACACACAAACACACACACAGACACACACATGCAGACACACAGACATACAGACACCCACAGAGACACCTACAGAGACACATATAGACACCACACACACACAAACACATACACAGACACACACACAGACACACACAAACACACACACAGACACACACACACAGACACACACAAACACACACACACACACAGACACACACAAACACACACACAGACACACAGACACACACAGACATACACAAACACACACACAGACACACACTCACACACACATACAGACACACACATGGAGACACACAGACATACAGACACACACAGAGACACCTACAGAGACACACATAGACACATACACATAGACAACACACACACACACATACACACACACACACATACACACACCATGCACGCACACAACGTTATTCGGTTTTTGATGGGAAGGGACTTGAAACTCAGATCAGCTAACTATTATGAGATCATCATGGCAACTCTTCCTTCTTTTCATCTCTTGATCTGTACCAGTACAGTTCAAAACTGTAGCTGTTAACCCCACATAGGTAAAGTATACAGATATAAAGATATACCTCAACTCCAGAGTGCTAGCCTAACACATGCAGGGCTGTGGGCTCAATCACCAGTAGAAAGAAAGGGGGGCGGAGAGGGTATGGGAGAGGGAGAGGAGGGAAGAGAGAAAGAAAAATTCTCTTAGGCCCGTGAGATGCTCCCACGGATGAAGGTGTCTAATGTCAAGGCTGATGACCCAAGTTCAATTCCTGGGCCTCACGTGGTTGAAGGAGAGAACAAACTCCCACAAGGTGTCCCCTGCCTGCCACACGTGTACCATAACATGCCCATACACACACCCAAACAATTTAATCCACTGGTTAAAATGTCATAAAAAGGAATAAAACATTTTAAAAGATATGTGATTACAAAGACTTATTATGAAGTTAGAAGACAAAACTTTTAAGTAAAAAAAAAATTGTATTGCTAATTAAAATGATAATATTTAGGTATATTATGATTAGATAAAATCTATTTTATTTAGTTATTTTTGTGTTTTAAAGTGGAACCCTGAGCTTGTGCATGAGCTTGCGTGCTTCCCACTGGGGTGCTTGTCCAGACTCTCCAGGCATGTATTTACAGCTTTTATCAAAGCACTGAATTATGCAAATTATTTACTGACTTCCTACCCAGGAAGTCCCACCACACTCAAGTCGTGCCAGGCTAGTGCACCCACAAACAGGCCATCCCACAGTACTGAAGGTCTTGTCACACATATGCGGCCACTATGAATATGAACTTTGAGGGCCACACACACCCTGCACCCCAAATAGACCAATCACGAGGGTAAGATGAAAAAGGTCCATAACTGGTCTTGGAACACTATCAGCAAGTCAACTTGGGGGATACTTGGAAGCTTTGTAATAAAATATACACTAATAGAAAGTACTATTGTAAGCATTTTGAAGTAGCACTAAGAACCCTCATGTGGCCATGCGGCCATCACCACCATCCACCTCAGGAAATCTCATCCCCACTGCCCTTGCTTCTCAGCTCCCACAAGAGGGAAGGACACCACATCCCCTCTCAGACATGGGACATCAGCAGAAGCAAATGCTGGGTCAAAATGGAGAAACTGTTGGGAGCTAGAATCATCCACAGAGGATCATGGGAAAATCGAAGGTTGGTATCACCACAAAGACAGAAGAAAAATATAAAAATGCATAGCAATGCCAGGGCAGATGCCAAGGCTGCACGCAAGCATCTGGGAATCTTCACATCACACAGTAGAATATAGAAACAGGAACTGTCCCAAGAACTGAGGTGCCCTGGGGCCCAGTACCCCAAGGAGTGTTCTCAGTACTCTGAGAAATGCAGTACCAAGAGCTCAGCATGGTAAGGGAATTGCCACTGTGTCTCAGTACAGTCTTTAGGAGACTTTTTAAAAAAAATTCTGAACATAAATACACACAATATAAAAACAATGGAATTGAAAACTCATTGTGTACATAACTAGTTTAAAGAGGTTAGGACAGAATAAATTGTATTCCCTGTGGGATTATGACAACATCTACCAATAAACGAAGCCCGTTTGTATGTTATGTTGGTAAGTTTTTGTCAATTTGTCACAATCCTAGCTTATCTGGGAAAAGGAAATCTCAACTGAGGAACTGCCTGGCTGGTGTTTATTTTCTTGGCTGGGTCATTTTCTTGACTGCTGATTGATGTGGGAGGAGGGCCCAGCCCACTGTGGGCGGTGCCAATCCCTAAGCAGGTGGTCCTGGGTGGTATGAGAAAGCAGGCTGAGCAAGCCAGGAGCAAAGCAGTAGGCGATGTTCCTCCTCGTCTCTGCCTCAGTTCCTTCCTCCAGGTTCCTGGCTTGAGCTTGTGCCCTGACATCCCAAGATGGTGGACTGCAACCTGTGAGCTGAATTAAAAAGTTGTTCTTCCCCAAGTTATTTCAGTCCTGATGTTTATGCAGCAAGAAATGGTGTTGTTCCAATGGACTCCTCGGACACCCAGCAAACGTCTACCCATAAGGCCTCCTTCTCCTCACTGTGGTGCAGACGCAGCTTATATCCTGAGATGCATCTCATCACATACGAGTAAATAGCATGCTTCCATGTCAATATCATTAAAGACGCTGCCAAACTGAGCCAAATGTGAACAGAACCAGAGAGTTCTCAAGCTCCAAAGAAGGCTCCTTCAGCTTTGCCTGAATATTACCACAGTCACATGCAGATTCACAACTTGGTGCACAGAAACAGGCAATTGCACACACCTGAGTGACTCTGGCTCCCCTAGCCAATCTGCATGCAGGACCGTCAGGACGGACGGACACACACACACACACACACACACACACACACACACACACACACATACTGTTCATTTTTTGCTCATATAAAGATGGCCTCTCTGAAATCTCAGGAGGCTGCTTATTAGTGTCATTTGTGACTCACTGTTAAAAAGGGACCCTTAATGATTAGGTCTGTCCCTACTGACTTAACCCGTATTCAGCAGAAAAGAAGAAACCTTGATGGCCTCAAGCAGAACACTTTGTGAGAGGAAGGAGCAGGGAGATTTTTTTTTTCTCCCCGAAATATTAAGACAATAAATTTGGTGAAAATCATCTTTTTAAAATTAAATTTTATTCTTTAAGAAAAAGATTTCTTTAAAATGCTGTATTCATGCGTGTTTCGGTGTCTGCATGAGTATAAGACACACATGTATAAGTGCCCGTGGAAGAATCCTCTGGAGCTTGTGTTGTAGTCATTTGTGGGGCGCCCAATGCAGGGGCTGGGGACTGAACTTGGGTCCCCTACAACAGCAAGGGATCCTAATAGCCGAGACATTGCTCCACACACTGAAAACCATTTATATTTACACCCCAAATGCGACCAACCAATACCTGCCCCAGAAAGATGCACTGTCACTAGGCAGGTGGCCGGCTGGTGGGGCCTGCCTTCCACCTTGTGGGGAGTTCCACACTGGAGACCACCAGCGACCGTGCGAGCATCTTTCTGCTTACAAGGGATCCTGAGGCTTTCCACAACATGGTCTTCTCTCTCCTCCCCTTCCACTTTTCCTTTCTCCTCTCCTCCACCCCAGTGCTCACCAGCCATGTGTGGCTTATGTGAATGGTGAGATACTAAAGCAACAAAATAAAAACAATAGTTCAGAGCTGAGTACCAAAAATAAACAAACAAACAAAAAACCCTGAATTGTAAAATTTCTAATTTAATAGGATGACAAAGTGAAATGACAAGTTTTAATGTGCTGGTTAAATTAAACATGTCATCCATTTGCACATTTTTTTAAAAAAAAAAACAAAAACAAAAACATGGAGTCTAATGTAGCCCAGGCTAGTTCTGAATTTGCCCTGTAGCCAAGGCTAGCCTTGAATATTTTATCCTCCTGCCTCTGAGTATAGAGTGCTGGAATTACAAACTTATGCTACCATACATGGCATATTCTCCCTTTTTAATGTAGCTACTAGAAAATGTGGACTGGCATTCACAGTTCACAGTCACACAGCAGGTCAGTCACACAGCAGTTCAGTCACAGAGTAGGTATGTCACAGAACAGGTGTGTCACAGAGCAGGTCAGTCACAGAGCAGGCCAGTCACACAGCAGGTCAGTCACACAGCAGGTCAGTCACACAGCAGGTCAGTCACAAACAGGTGTGTCACACAGCAGGTCAGTCACAGAACAGGTCAGTCACAGAATAGATCAGTCACAGAATAGGTGTGTCACAGAATAGGTGTGTCACAGAACAAGTGTGTCTGGAACCTCCAGTTTTAAATGGATGCATTTTACCATGGTCCAAGAAAACATTTCCTTTTTTGACTTTTATTTTTATGGTGCCAATTTAATTCCTTATTAAGTGTCCTTTATCTGTAGCTTCAAGGAAGGTCACATTCCTTTTTCTCAAAATAAACCCGTAACACCATGGAATGGGGAAGAGCTGCCAAAATCTTAACCGGATGGGCTACAATCAGAAATTCTCAAGTGTCTCCAGTCTTGGCTTTTCACTAGCTGTCCCATTCCAAAGTGGGGGAGAAAACAAAACTTCACCAAGGCCTCTCACTGTTTTGTGCCATGAGCTTTTCAGTACCTGCTCTTCATGATGCTAGCTGAGCTCTGCTTCCCAGTCCACTATTATCCTGGGACTCAGCCTCCCGGTGTAGACCCAGGGTCCCCCTAGTTCTTTGGCACTGTTCCCAGCCATACCCCCAGCCCATCTCTATTCCTTTGTGACCGCCTGCCTACCAAACACCTTGTCTCTACCAGGGACCCCACAGCCACCACGGTGACTGGGACCCAGACAGGCGACCTGTGCCTCTCCCTCCTCCACGCTAGTCCCTCTAGGGTACTACCTGCCTCCGTGTCTCAGGGCACCTCATCTCCACAGGACCGGCCTGACACTCAGCTCTTGTGGTAGAGACTCAAGGATCCCTAGTCCTTCCTCTTCTTTCTCATTGTGTTCCTTGGCCATTCCTTCCAGCCCGTCTTCCCTCCTTGTGACTCCCTCCCTATCAGAGAGACCCCACAGTGCCACACTTGGCTGGGACCCAGGTGGGCCACTTGTGCCTCCTTCCGAAGAGAACGAATCCCTAAGTCCAGCGGTGGCTGCACACCGCAGCAGTGGCTGCACACTGCAGTCCATCCTTTCGACCTGTGTCCGGTCCCTTGGGTTGTACCACCTATAATGGCTAATCTTGGATGTCAACTTGATCACATCTGGAATCAACTAAAACTTAAGTGTCTGGGCATAGCTGTAGGGGATTAAATTCTTGACTAGACCAACATGAGTCAGAAAGACCCACCCCAAATCTGGATTATTTGAGGTCAGAAGATGCACTCTATATCTAGGCCACACTTTCTGGTGGCAGCCTATGTAAAAGGACTTCTGTTTTTTGTCTGCTTGTCCTCACTCTCACTGGCAAGTCCATCTATCCTGCTTTAGAGTCGTTCCTTCATTGTTATTAGAACACACTTATTTGGGATTGCAATATTTATTGATGTGTTGTGGACTGAATAACTATTGGGTTCTAGGCCTTTCCTTCAGGAGACAGCCATTGCTGGACTAGCTGGACCACAGACTGTAAGCCACTCTAATAAACCCTGTTACACACACACACACACACACACACACACACACACACACACACACACAAATATATGTGTGTGTTTTATATATTTTAATATATATTTTACATATATAAATATATTTTATATTTACATATGTATTATATATTTATATATTTTATGTATGTTAAATATAATATGTTAAATATAAATATGTTAAATATAATTAGGTATAATGTGTGTTTAATATACATGTGTGTATTTAATATGTATGTATGTGTGTGTATGTATGTATGTATTCATTCTATCATTTCTGTTCCTCTAGAGAACACTGACTAATCCACCAGCATCCACGGCCAGGCATAGGGTAACACCCCTAGGTCTTCCACTGCTGCCCTTGTGGTGCTGGAATAGCTACTACTTAAGAGACCTCCTGAGTCAGTCCCCTTCCCCACCTGCTGGACCATCTCAAATCCCACCCAACCACATGGATCTGGACTGCTGGAGTATGAACCCAGAACTCCAACCTGAACTTCAATCTGGGATCATCAGAGCTTGAATCCTAAAACCTAGATAGTTATGAGATTGAAACCACAAATCATTCTGCTTGTTTACAACTTGACAAGACTAGGGTAGCAACAACCAAAGAAGTGAACACCCACCCAACAAAGATAACCACTTCAAGAAACATAACAAATGCCATGACTCCAGATAACCAGTCCCGCTGAATAAACATAGACATGAACAACCATTATGCCTCCTCCAGAAGCCTGCAACCCCTATTGCAACAGACCCCGAGGAAAGCAATTTAGTTGAAGCACAAGACAAGGACTCCAAAATAGCAATTATGAAATATGTTCAAGGACCTTAAAGAGGATATGAATAAATGCCTTAATGAAGTCCTCGAAAAACAAACAAACAGTTGATGAAATAACGCAAACATTTCCAGACATGAAAATAGAATTTAACAAAGAAATAGAAAAGCCAGGATGAAATAAGACTGGAAATAATCTGGGGAGGTCAGACATAAAGCTCAGAGAGCCTCACCAGCAGACTGGAGAGGAAGAGAGAATTTCGAGTTTTGAAGACAAGGTAGTAGAAATAGCTCAGTCCAAAAAAAAAAAAAAAAAAAAAAAAAATTAAATCTAATAAAATCCTGGTACAAAACATCCTGGGAATCCAGAACACTATCAAAGGACCACACCTATGGACAACAGCTATAGAGGAGGAAGAAACCTAGGTCAAGGTCACAGAAAATATTTTAAACCAAATCTCAGAGGAAATTTTCCCCCATCTAAAGAAAGAGATGCCTAATAGGTCCCAAAGTATATAATCATCAAAACACTAAATGCAAAGAACAAAGAAAGGATATTAAAAACTGCAGGGGAAAGAGATCAACTCCCATATAAAGGCAGGGCCATTAAACTAACACCTGACTTCTCAATAGGGACTGAAAGCCAGAAGGTCCTAGACAGATGTCTACAAGCTCCAAAGAACACACATTCCAGCCCAGACTACCATATACAGAAAAACTATCAACCAGAAAAGCAAAGGAAAAAGAAAAACATTTCATGATAAAATCAAAGTTAGGCCATTTGGGTTCGCCAATCCAACTCTACAGAAGGTACCAGAAGGAAACCTTCAGGCAGGAGACAAGGTTAAATACACCCAAGGAGAAGAAATAATCCCAGAACAGTACACCATAAATAGCTGGCCACCCATAAAGGACGGTGTGGTGTTTTACATGAGCAGTGCTTCCATTCTTTTAATGAGCAAGTGAAGTCATCACTGACACAGATCTGATGACAGGAGGAAGGGAAACCTAGAGCTGACCTCAGTCTTGTCTCCACAAGTAAGCATGGCTCCTATCCCATTGGGTGTTAAGGGAGTCAAATGAGGTCCTGGCAGCACAGGGACTGGGCCTGTATCCCCAGGCTGCTCTATGTGGAAGCCACCAAAGCCGTCCATGTCGTTGCTATTAATAGTTCTAGTTGCCTCTAGGTCAGACAGAGTGCTAGGTCCAGGTGCTGTCCCTTCTGTCTAATTTCAGTCCAGAACTAGCCAGCATCTTCAGTTCATGCACAGGTCTTTCATTCCTCAGTCAAAGCTGTGGGGCATCTGTTCTGGAACCCTTTTTAAAACTCTGGAGTAGGGCCAACAATATGGCTCAGCAGGTCAAGAAGCTTTCTACTAAGACTGACCACCTGAGTTCCATCCCACATGGTGTAAGGAGGAAACTCCTGCAAGTTGTGCTCTGGCCTCCACACATGTACCATGGCATAAATGTGCACACAGATAGATAGATAGATAGATAGATAGATAGATAGATAGATAGATAGATAGATAGATAGATAGATAGATAGATAGATGATAGATTTATAGATGATAGATATACATAGATATAGATAAATGATAGATAGACAGACAGACAGTGTAATTAAAATTATGTTCTAAACTGAGTCAAAAATGGGTTTAGATCTTCAGGACTAAACAATAAACTCTGAAAAGGCATGGTGAGGGGCCGTGGTTTCTTCGACAGATTCCAGACTCTGCTAATGGCTTTGGCAATACTTTACAGCAGGGTCATGAGGAGGAAGGTGACAGGACCTTCTACAAGTACAGTGCAGAAGAGCGAGCTCCATCCAGAAAATGGTACTG
>CM052709.1:32083936-32089046 GCA_028551405.1 Uromys caudimaculatus
AACGTGGGGGTAAGTGTGATAGGTAATCTTACTGTCAACCTGACAGGGTTTTTGGATCTCCATGGAAACGAACCTATGGGTATATCTATAAAAGTATTTCTAGGTTTCCTGAAAAATGGAAAATGCAACCTAAATGTAGGCAGCAGCATCCCATGGGCTGGCCCCAGGCTGAATAAAAACAAGACGACAGACTGCCAGCCTCCACCTCTCTGGTTATGGATTCAAGGCTGCTGGCAGACTCACACATGACTCCCCTGCCTCTGTAGATCACGTCCTCAAACTGAGCCACACAAATCCTCCTTCCTTAAGCTGCTCCTGTCAAGTGTTCTAACTCAGCAACAAGAACAGTGACCAATGCAATGAGTCCACTGATAAATTATTTCTCAGCTGGTAAAATGGCCAATTCAGGCTAGAATAAATTATATTACATGCAGGTTTTTGGAAAGCTGCTCTCGGGCAAGTTCACCGGCCCCAGGGAAGGAAGTCAGGGAAGCTGACATGAGAAGAAGGAAGAGAGGCGAGGCAGAAGAGAAAAAGAGAAAGCCTGCTCCCTAAGAGAGAAGGAGAGAAAGGGAAGGAGAGGTCGGGAAACCAAAATGTCTAGATTATATAGGGAAGAGCCTCGTGGGAAAGGGCAGCCCAGTCTCCCCCTGCCTGCCTCCACTTGGGCCGGAAATTTCATGGTTGGGGGTAGGGTACGCCAGGTAGGGACTGAGGGATGCTGGGAGAACCTGGAGGCCAAGTCTACTTGCTGCCATGAAGACTTAATTCAATAAGTGAGGCCATGGTCCAAGCATGGGCCCCAAATCCACATGCTGGAAACTCAATCGTACACGTAACTGTGTTGGGAGGCCAAGTCTTTTTAGAAGTGATGAAGTCCTGAGGGCTCAGCCTTCATGGGTGAGTTAGTGCCATTACAAAAGGAGCTTGATGGAGAGGCATGGTGCCTCTGTTAACCCTTCTGCTGTCTTCTGTCCCTGAGGATGCACTGTTCCTTCCCTAGGAAGATACAGCAACTAGATGCCATCATGGAGACCCAGACCAGACCACCATCCAACATCCAGTCTTATTTTCTTTGTTCTTGGACCATCCAGCCTCCAGAACCAGAACAAGAAACAAACCCCTGCTATTTATAATATCAATATCCCTGCTACCTCGCCTCTGGTATTTTGGTATAGCATCACAACACAGAAAGGCATTTATTGAGCACCTACTATGTGCCAGGTTAGTACCATGCTGTTGGATGACAAACAACAACAACAAAACAAAAACAAAACAAACAAACAAAAAACCCAGAGAAAACAATTAAGCAATTAGCCAAGAGTCACAGGGGCACTTAAAGTTGAGGTACACTTGGGATCCTGGGGGTCTCAGGCAGCGTTCCATCCATAGACTCTAGCAGTCAGAAATGGGGGTGGGGGAGTAACGTATTTGTTGTCGTGGGGGAAATACTTTCCCTGATGGGAAAGCCAAGTTTTCCTCTCCCTTCCACTAATTTTGGTTCCCACAGGAGAAGTCCTTTGCTCTGCTTCCTTTACCATTCTCAGCATGGGCTCTTCACTGAGCTTTCCTGTCTCTGTAAATCATAAACGACCCTTTTCACCACAGCGACAAGCATTTCAATGAGCACACTCTATGTGCACATCATAGCAACGACCTCTTATTGAGATCAGAAACTGTGATCTCGGACCCACACAAACGAAAGGCGAACAGAAGTCTCAAAACCCAAATACATTTTATAAACTTCAGTCCCCTCCCAAGAGTCCCTTGGGCCATAGCTGTTCCTGTTCTGAACACACATAATAAAACGAGTTTTGTCTGTTTTTCCAGCCAGTTAGCAGCATAGTAATCAGAAAGATGCTTTGAGAGCACAACCCTTTGGCCCCATAACGTCCTTCAGTGTCACACACCAGAACTCACAGGTTTTCTCAGTGAAATTAAACCTAAGAAAGCCAGAGAGGGTTAAGTTACAGGCAGAAAGTATTTCCAACATTGTAATCCTTACACAAGGAAGAGTCCTTTCTTTAAAAACACATTTATTTTTGTGTGTGTACGTGTGCACACACTTGCACAAGCGTGTACGAGTGCACATGCACGTGCATATTTGCATGGATGGTATGGACATGTGTACAGGTCATGTGTGCTCTGGGGATTGGACTCAGGTAGTCTATACCCTTGGAACAAGGACACTGACCAGCTCATTCATCTCACTCCAGTCCTCAGACCATCCAGACCTCTTCAGACCATTAAAATCAAATTCACCTCGATACTTGAAATGTACTCAATTTTTTTTCTTACAAGTTCCAGTTAGACTCAGAGTTCACTTGTTCCTGTCATAGTCACATACACCTGTACTGATCTAGGCCTGCCGCCTCACGTAGGAATAAGGTGACAGTGTGCCCCTGTGACAGTACTGCTGGCTTTATTATTTGTCAATATGCTGGAGAAAAGGGTCCCTCAGGAGTTAAATGCAGCAGGTTTGGAACAGGTTACTGCTTTGGTTCCTATAACTTATAGCTATGTGACCCCTACAAACTAAAAAGGGAAACTAGGAAAATTATTTTTTTTTCTTTTCAAAATGATTGAAGTCAAGAGACTTTTGAGATTATCAATTTCTGAAATGACTAACTTAGTTCCACATTTTGTGGAGACGTAGTTCGTTCTAGATTCTGGTGAGTTTTCAAGTGGGTCCCGAGTGACCTGGAAACACGATGTAAGATCAGATCATTTAGACAGAACAAAATACAACAGAAGGAGTTAATTCTGTGGATAATCCGGGCCAGTAGAATGGCCACATTGTCTCCTTCTTTTTCAGGGAGCTTTTATTTACAGTGTTATTCTGATGTTTGTACACTTCTCAGGGCTGGCAGAAGGAGCTGCCAGTAGGGAGGTGTGTCTATCAACTGAATTTGGATTTCTTATTAAGAACAAATCCCTTTCCCTGGTTCCTTCCTTCCCCTGAGGACCACGAGGCTTATAAATAAACCCAGAACCTGGAGAAAAAACTGAGGAGAATGGAAGCACCACCCGAGTCTCCCAAGCCTGGTTTTATCTGAGCATCCTTCATCCTCCTGGACCACATCTGGACAGGCTTGGAAAGTAAGATGAATAATGTCAATGCTCTCTCCCACGGTCCTCAGCCAGAGCTTCGCAGTGTAGCCAGGGCCTAGGCTGGGAGAGTTATTTTCTTAACCTGAATTATCTCCTCAATTTCCCCCCTTTTGGCTAGGGGAGGAATATGGAAGAGGCTATTACACAGATAACCGATGTTAGAGACATGTGAGCACGCATCTCCTGAGCCTCATTTTCCAAACTGAAACTCAGAAGTTAAGGTCCAAACCCATGAAGAGCATTTTGGAGCCAGGTGTTTCCAGAGGATCTGAGACGTTTGGCTGGCTGCTATGCCTCTCCCACCACTCCCCTGGCCCTTGTTCTATCCCAGACAACAAAGCAAACTTGTCCTCATGAAGTGAGAGGCCACAGACCCTCAGGGATCAGCACTGTGGTGACAAGGCCCCCAGGAGGGAACACCATGTTCTTTTGAATGAAAAGTATGCACATGTACAAACTCCCATTTAAGTATGTATTTCCCTCTCTAAAACCCAAGCCAGAGTCTGAGTGACAGTCTATCATGCTGTCACAATATCACCCAATGTCCAGGCCCCAGACACAGGAGAGGCTTGAAGAGAGAAGGCAGAGCCCTTCCAGCCAATTATACAATACGGCCATGTTTACATTATCAAAGGGAGGCAGCCTAAATTACCTAGCTACTTCAAGTTAATAACCCCATTTATGTCAATTACCTGGCAGGCAGGATCTAAACAATTGGAGTAATTACCTCAACTCTTTCAGAGTGGATGAACCTGGCCTGCACGTCCAGCTGTAATTTCTCCTTCCACACCACTTCTATCCTCAGCAATATCAAGATGAGCAACAGCAGGACCACATCAGTCTCTTCGAGAAGCAGTGTAAGCAAATCCTCCCACTGCCCGGCAGATGAAGAAGTATCAGACTCTTCATAATCCAGGCTTAAAGTTAGGAGGTTTTTAAAAAGAAAAAAAAATTCGTTTCTAGCAAAATCTCGTAAGACCATACCATTTACAAGCTAGCAAGTATTGACCAAGGCTAAAAGTCAGCAGAAGTCATGTCTACAAGGATGAGGGAGATGGACTTCTAGGCAAAGTGCTTAGCACAACCGTAGAAACACAGACCTGAGTTTTAACCCCCCAGCTCCCACAATGAAAGAGTGGCAAAGACAGGCAGGTGCCCAGAGCACACTGGCCAGGTGGCCTTCCCAAACTGACTAGTTCCAGATTCACTGAGGGATGCCGTCTCAAAAAGACAGAGCGAAGAGGAATAAAGGAAGACCTCGGACACCAATCTTTGGCCTCTACACCCTCCCCCAACTACCGTATTATGGTCATGTTCTATCACATCCAATTGAGGCAGTAGTGGGAATTGAACCCAGGACCTCAGGCATGCCAGGCAAGCACTCTGCCAAAGAGAAGGAATCTGGCAATGGTGACACCAGAGGCTGATGTTAGCACCTGAACTTGAAAAACTCAAGAGGCAGACAGAGGTGACAAGGAGCGGACTGCTGGGTCAGAGAAAGTTCCTGGCAGACAGTCCTTGGAGCCTGGGGCTGGAGGCTCATCCTGAAATGGCTCTTGGCCACTAGCAACAGGACCCCATCTGTTCTCAAACACACCCTACCCAGCACTTGGTGGTTTTTCCTTGTACTTTGTAACTTGCACAACTTTCTTGGTCTGTGGGTTAATGCTCTTGTAAGTTGGGAAATTCTTAGCCATTACCTCTTCAGATTCCACTCTAATCCTTTCCTCTCTTCTGATAACCCAGTAAGGTGTAAATTAGAGGATCCATTGGGTCCACTTGTCCCTTACAATCTTCTCTGTGCACCATCTCCCCTCCCCAGAACTTCCGGTCTCCACAAACCCTTCTCCCCTCCCTCCCTCCACCTATGGAATTCTTAATTTCAGGTTCTTTCTCTCATTTGAATTCCCTTGTGAAATTTCTCATATTTGTCTGTTTTCTCTACTTTTAGGTTTTATTCTTTTTTTTTTTTTTTTTTTTTTTTTTTTTTGTTTTTCGA
>CM052709.1:32089146-32212132 GCA_028551405.1 Uromys caudimaculatus
TCTAAATCGATTCTTTCTAGCTGGATTACCTATAAGTCTGTTTATATTTTTCCTTTTATCATAGCAGGACCCAATGGCACAATGGACCCAATAGTAATTTTTGATCGAATACTTTAACAACACACACACACACACACACACACACACACACACACACACACACACACACACATTCAAGTCTTTATCATCCCACAAAGCAAGGCCCCAAACAAATGGGCTGCATTTCAGGGTTTCACCTGAGACACTGACTCTCCACTCCCACGAGCTGCCAACGTTTGTATAATTTTCTCTTATCGTGTCTCTAACACACTCTAGTGAGATCCACGAGAGCTCTGCAGGGTTTTTCCTCAGAACGCCTGTGATCTGACCAGGCCTGTCCAGGCTTGGGCCAACCCTGGAATCAAAAGGCCTTGGGATGGTGTGGCTAGCTCACCAGCTCGCTTTCATTATAATATTTAATTTCCACTTTTAAACCTATAGTAAAAGCAAGGCAGGAGTATTTTTCACTCTGTTCTTTGAGATCGGGGGTGGGCAAACCATAATGAATCAGCCAGTCTGTCCCACTGCCATGCTTATAAATAAAGTTTTATTAGAACACAGCAATCTTTTCATTTATATATTGACCGTGGCTGTGTTGGCACTAGGAAGGCTTTTACACAGTCGTTGTTAGAGAGATAATATTGTTCACGAAGCCCACAGCTTTCATTTTCTTTCTCTCCACAGGAAAACAATGCCAGTCAGCTCTTCACACAAACAGTCAGTGAGCTGTGCAAGAACTCTGGGAAAAAGACAGCGCCATCCAGGAGCTGTGCTCTTAGCTTCCTCCATTCTCTAATTTTCTTATCACAATGATTTATTAGAATCATTTTTTAAGATTAACACAGCAGGAAGAGGGAGGCGAACTGAAGCAGACAGTCTTGGTAAGAGAGGAGGAGGCAGCTCAGGCCACAGCTAAGGGCCTTTCATTCTGTGCTTGTAATTTCTTTTTTCTTTTTTGTGGGAGTGAGGTGGGAGGATTGGAGGAATTTTAACATTCACCTTGGAAATCAGCTAAAATAGTAACTGAAAGCTAATCAAAGATGAACTCTGGGCTAAAAAAAAAAAAGTCTTAATATTTCATGGGGGGTGGAGTGGGATGAGGGGTGGGGGTGGGGCTGTTGTTGATGCTATTCCAAAACTGGGCCTGTAAGGAAGAACAATGAAAACAATCCTAAGAGCGTGCTTAATTTCCATCCATCTGAGCTGAAGAGAAAAATAGCCACAAAAGGGACAGCAGTGGCTCGGAGGGGTATGAGTGCGTGCGTACGCACACACACACACACACACACACACACACACACACACACACACACACATCCTCTATGCCTGATTAATTACACAAAGCCGTTCCTACATCTGATACAGTTTCAGAGTTAGTGACGACTTGAAAGAAAGGCCAGTTGTTCCATCTTCCTTCTTCCCTCCTCTGCTTGAGACAAGTATGTAATAATTTGCTTCTTTTAGTAAGATTGCTCTATCTGATGAGCTATGCAGTTTGGCATCCATGCCAAATGATGGAGGCTTAAAATGCTCAGAATCACCAAAAGTACTCTATCCACGCCACTCAAGCACGGGCATATGCAGAGACCGATACAGAGATAGGAAGAGAGACAGACAGGAAGACACACAGAGAGAGAGACACACACACACACAGAGAAACACACACACAGAGAGAGAGAGAGAGAGAGAGAGAGAGAGAGAGAGAGAGAGAGAGAGAGAGAGAGAGAGAGACACAGAGAGAAACACAGAGAGAGACAGAGAGACAGAGAGAGACAAAGACAGAGAGACAGAGAGACAGAGACAAACAGAAAGACAGGGAAATAGACTTGCTTGGGGGAGCCAGTCTCTGTGGTCTTTCATAGAAGGCTAAGTAGGACTTACTGACTTCCTTCCAGCTATGGAACCCCATCTTGCTTGGAGGACAAAGCAAGTTATAACGACCAAGTTAAAAAGTAAGGAAGTCATGACTTAACAAAGTAAGCAAATTCCCCTAGGTGCAGGTCAAGGCAAGGTTCTCAAGGTTTCCAGGACAAGATCCCATGGCTGTTTCTCTGAAGATGGAAAGATACAGTCTAGCTCACATTTCTGTGGAGCAGCCACTCAATACCCCTCACTCCCTGATTTCTTCCCTGGAGCCCTGGCAACCCAGTCCTGGCATCTAGGCCCCTAAACACAGCAGAAAGACCATTCCAAACCTTGTTCTTCTGACTGCACTCTGCTCAGCCACTCTCAACCCCAGTGGCCTGGCCCATGATGATAGATACTTTCAAAGGCGACAATCGGAGCCCAACCTACAAAGGAGTAAGGTTGCACCTGACTACGTGTGTACTTTACCAAGGGCTTTACATGGAACTACAGGGCTGGCTGCTCCTCCAGAGGACCAGGCTTCAATTCCCAGCACCCAGCTGGAGGCTCACAGTAACTCCAGACTCACGCACCCTCTTCTGGTGGCCTCCAAAACACTCAAATACATTAACTAAATACATTTGATAAATAGATGAAAGTTACTTCTTTTCTAAAATAAAGGTTATTAAGGGGGCTGCATTGATGGCTGAGTGGGTGGGATGCTTGCTGCCCAAGCATAAGGACCTGAGTTCAGATCCCTGGCACCTGCATCAAGAGCTGGGAGTGGCAGCATTCGTCTGTAACCTCGACACGGGGAGGCAGTGAGGTGAGTATTCCAGAGGCTCACTGGTTAGCCAATGAATGAGTCACAGGTTTGTGAGAGACTTTATCTCAAAATAAAAACAGGTTGGAGAACAATAGAGGTGGGCACCAAACACCAACCTCTGGCCTGCACATACATGTGCGCACTCATGTGGGCGTAGTCACACTCACATACAAATTATTAGAAGTCAAATCTTAAAACAATACATTTCAACCCCGATAATTAGCAGAGAAATGCTCCTAATGGTTCGAGGGAAGCAGGGACTTTTGTGGTCAACCAAAGCAAGATTAATCTCTAGCTTTTGTGGGGGATAGCTCAGAAACAGGCTCTCCTCCTCTTTGGCATGGGTCATGCTGCAACATCCAGCAAAACTCTAGTATGAGGCATTAAAACATATCTGTTTCTGTAGCAGTCATTGATTATTATGGTTGGCAAATAACATCTGAGATCCTGTGGGTTCCTTGCACAGAAGCAGGTCTGCCTCCCTTCCATTGAGTTCCAAGATGGCTCTCAGACGTTCCTTGACCAACTGAAGGGGCTCAGAGTGATGCTGCATTATTTCCATGTCCAGAATCATGGCAGCTTCTACTCTTACTGTTTGGAATCTCAGGACAAGCTACGCAATGTGAAATGTGGGGGAGAGGCCACCTGAAGGAGCACTGGTCAGCACTCAGTATCAGGTGCTTGTCCACTCACCGAAGCTACCAGCTAGTGCAGCCCCATGAGTGGTCTGGATTGAACCCACGTGGAACAGAAGATCCACCCTGCTGAGCCCAGCCAATAGATTTGTGGCAAGGCATTGTCTGAAGCCACCAGCTTCGGGGTGGTTTGTGACATACACAGGTAACTGAAGTGTGTGTCAAGTTCTTAGATGCTGAGTCTCATGGAGACCCAGAGTGGGTGCAAAGAACACAGAGGGCAGTCACAGACTGAAGGAGGATGCTAAGGGGAGCCTGGGTGCAAAGGCTAGGTGGGGCAAGGCAAAGAGACCCAAAGGTCAACTCCAACTTCTGATGACGCAGAGAATACAAGAGGCATTTGATAGAAGAGTGTGCATGAGTGAATAAAGCAAGAAACGGAAGTGACCTCGAGGCACAAGGAGGATCCACCAAGGCAAACAGCAAGAGTCAGGAAAGAAAACTCCCAGGAGGAACAGAAAGACCTTACCAAAAAAAAAAACAAAGGACCTACGGCACATGACAGCATTAGAGCTGGCAGAGGGGAAAGGACTGTAATGCTCTTTCAGTCTGGCTAGATCTCCCTCATGGCTATGTAGGTCATAGACCATGCAGCTGTCCTCTCCATCACCCCATATAAAGCCACACTCCCTGTAGGCCCTGTCTGCACACACAGTATGGAGTCTGTTGTTACCTCTGCCCTCAAGGCCACCACTGCTGCCCTTATCTGCCCGATCCAGACACTTGACTCCTTAACCCTGAAGGCAAGGAACACATTCCCAGGCCAGGAAGAGCTTCTCTAAGGCAAGCCTATGTCTCAGCAGTACACAACACTAATGGGGTGGCCAGTAAATCCCCCACGATGAGTCTCTGAGATACAGGATACAGTACCACAGAGGGAAAGATGGAGGCACAAGAGCTAGGAGCATGGGAGCATCAAAGCTCCAGCTAGTTCAGAGGGGATGAAAACCAGGTTCGGGTGAAGTCAGGAGAGAGGGAACCCACAGAGGAGGGAGGACCAGCTTCTCCCTCACCCTGATATACAGCATCTCAGTCACACCACAGCATGTCACACTTAGAGGAAAGAGGGTAGGAAACACATGCCGGCTCCCACCACCATCCCAAATGAATCCCTAAGCAAGCCTTTCAAACCCACTCATTATTGGTATCTTTTCTCCATAAATCAAGTCTTCCCAACTCAAAGACTGCAGCTTCCAGGAAACGTTGACTCAAAACACCAATATTAATACAGAGAAAAGGGACCGGGAAGCCTCACAGGGTGGGCTGTGTTTATTTGTCAAAGTTGGTTATATCTCCACTCTTCACTCTCCAGAGATCCTGTCAGCTTCATTTATGTGGCTCATAGCTCGTTCCCTCCAGGGTGACAGGCTTTTTGTCTTCCTCGCTTGGGAACTTGTCTTTAGGACTGTCCAAATCATCACTGTTGTTAATTTTTTGTATACCCAATTTCATCTTGAGTTCCTCACATTTGAGGGAGCTCCTTTAGTGTCTGCTGCCTACACCCCCACCATGGTCCGATGCTCCCATCCTGTGACCTGCAGATCTTAGGTAGCGGACCGCAGAACAAGTGGGTGGAGCTTTCTCTTCCATGCCCCTGAGGATGTTTTTCCATGTCTTCCCTATCTTTAGATAAGTCAGTAGAGTGAAGGTCATTTCCTCACACACAAGTCAGAACTGGAGATTTTAAAAGAAATAAAAATAGGAATGCTTTATTCAGGACAAAAAGCTAAGCTAAAATCAAATCACAGATTAAACGTGCTGAGGAAACTGTGACTTGCTGAAGCCAACTAAACGGAGCCAATTATCACCAATCATAAACCATGAGCTACGAGAGGCCCCGTGCCCCAGGACAATGGTGTAATTAAATCTTTATAACTGCAGCAAGAAATGCTACAGAATTAGGTGAAGCCACAACGGGGTCCACACATTTCCCTTTCCTGTGACTTACCTATGAGGGCAGGCACAAGCCATTTCTGTGCTGGCAAAAGGCCTCAAGGGCCCCAGCACTTAGCATGCCTGAGCCACATCCGGCACCAGGCCGCTGAGGTGGGGTTTCCTTTGGCAACAGGCCACCAACAATCTTTGAGTTTCTTATCAACCGTGGGCCTAAAGAAATACAAGAATGCCAGTGCCCTGCTCCACAGGTAACTGTGCTCCACGGAGCACTGTCTGTGAGACAGGTGTAGCTGTCTAACAAGGGGAGTGCCCAGGGGCTGTGCTATGCGCCCATACGCCCATGCGCCCATGCGCCCATGCGCCCGCAGTTTTCACATCTGGAAAATGTGTCTAAGCAGAGCATGTGAGTCACTGTGTCCACTGTCCTAGGAAACTGGAGTGTTATGAGCATGAAACACATTAATATTAGGAGCAGATTTGGAACAGTGGCTGAAGTATGGTGGATGTTATGTAAGTCGGCTATTGTTGATAGTGAGTTTTTATACTTGCATTATTTAGTTATTCTATCTCTGTGTGTGTGTGTGTATACACACAGGCATGTGTGTGGGTCTCTATGTGTATGTTAATTTCTCTGTATGTGTTTCTGTGTATCTCTGTGTGTTCATTTGTCTGTGTGTCTGTCTCTGTGTATCTGTGTGTGTGTTTGTAATAGGTATGCTTATGTCTGTGTATCTGTATGTGTGTCTGTGTGTGTGTGCATCTATGTGTGTATGTGCAATACTATGTATGTATAAAGCCAGAAGACAGCCTGTGGGACCCAGTTCTCTCCTCCTACCATGTGCGTTCCAGGGTTCAAACTCAGCTGCTGGCCTAGCCAACTCCTTCACAAGTGGGGCTATCTTGCTAAATTTGTTTTTTTTTTTTTTAAGACACTATTATCAATTGTTTTCCTACACTGTCATTACTTTTTAGAGACTGCAGAATAGCACGCACTGCCATCAGCAGCCAGTTATACTTACTACTATCAATTTTAAAATTATTATTAGCATACTTTCTCTTTAGTATCAAGTCCATATGCAGGAGGAGCTGGTTGCAAAACTGTGATATTCATACAGCAGAACAAATCCAGTTCCCACAACCACTGCAAAGAGAGGTGTGTGGCCTTCAGTAATGAGGGTCTCACCCTCATGCAGGAGGTGAGAACTGGAGCTGTGGTGTGGAACTGGAGATGCCCCAGCAGGTGGAATGGGAGGGAGGGTTCTTTGGGGAGAATGAGAAAGACAGCAGGCACCCAGGCTTGAGATCCTAGGAGGATGTCTGTGGCCCTGTGGCACTGATACTTGCCCACCATGAATACGGACATTTTTCATTCCCCATCTTCCAACTCACCAGATAGGTCTGGGAAGAAAGAGCAAAGCATCAGAGCAAATACACCCTGAAAATCTTCTATTGCCGTACAGGTGGTCCCGCCCAGTTACCTCATTTTGCCCTATGACATAGAAGGTCAGAAAGGTCAACTATCTCACTCAAAACCATGGGGTTGGCAATAAGCAGATCTTGGACCTTGGACTGGCACACTGATTCAGGAGGGCAGGCCTGTGGTGTCTTTCAAAGAGTTTTCAGGACTGGAACATGGGCCTAGGGTACACCCTTGACAACGTTGGAGTGGGAGGGAAATTTCCTCTGGAAACTGCTATGGTAACCTGAAGGAGTGGAAGGCAGATGGGGAGCAACCAAGCTGGGCACCAGCAAGAACCAGGCTGCCAAGCAGGAACACGGTCCTGTCATCACTGAACAGCACAGAGATGCTATCACCATGGTAACAGCAGGCGCCAGGGAGACAGCCCAGTGCATACATGTTGGCCACACAAGCATGAAGACTTGGGTTTGATCCCCTAAACCCACATTAAAAGAGCCCGGGTATGGCGCCCTGCCTTTGTAATCACAGTGCTGGCAAAGACAGGCAGGTCCACTGGCCTGCTAGCCCGGCCTAATCGGCAAGCCCCGGTCCAGTGAGCCCCGTCCTCCAGACAAAGTGGACAGCATCGGTGGAACAACAGCTGAGGCTGTCCTTTTGCCTCCACATTCACTCATGTGTGGACATGCATACACGCATGTCCACACAACACACATACATGTGTGCACACATGTGCATGCACACAATATGGTAATGATGGTATTTGTGCTTCTAGATCCTTCCTTAGCCAACTATGCCTAAGAAAGCTCCCTTCAGATCAGCTCTCCTACAGATAAAAATATAACTCTGGGTGGAAAAAGATGCAAACACTTCCCAGAAGGGCCAGAATAGGGAGGCAAGGCAGAGGGACAGAGGGACAGAGGGACAGAGGGACACAGGGCCTGGGAAGGAAGTCAAAGCTGCACCAGGTGAGATTTGGTGATGGCTTTTACCCTGAGATGGACCTTAGTCTGCATACCACAGAGCCACACAAACATTCAGACAGAAATCCGGTTTCACTGGCTTCAAGACACCGAGAGAGAATGGACAGATGCAGAGAAGAGAAATCCCTAAGTTCTATGTGGAAACGCTGCTCAAAGTTCTAGCCAATCTCTAGACCACACAGACATGAGGTACTCTACATACATGAGGCAGAGTCTGAGCAGCCCGTCCAAGGCCAAGAGAACACACAGGCTGCTGTTGAGGCTTAAGAGGCAGAATTTGCAGCAGGGATCACACTGCTTCTTGGCAAAAAAAAAAAAAAAAAAAAAAAACAGTGCTCCTGAGAAGAATGTAACAGAAACCAGAATGCCAGCAACACAATAACCAGAATGCCCACTGTACAGTCCAAATTATTATAAACACTGTGACTGTCTCTCAAAGGACAAGCCATGGAGATCCATCCCAAATTACCTTTAAAGGAAATATTCAAACAACAGTTTTAAAGCAATGGTAACTACGCCCATTATCTGTGCTGGTTAGTTCTTCTGACAACTAGACAGAATCTAACATCATCTGGAAAGAGGGACGGTCACTTGAGGAACTGCCTCTATCAGGTTGGCCTCATAGGCAAGCCTCCGGGACATTTCTTTACTAATGTTTTGTGTGTGAGATCCCAGCCCACTGTGGGCGGTGCTCCCACTGTGCAAGCAGTCCTGGACTGTATAAGAAAGCAAACTGAACAGGCCAGCACACAGGGCTCCTCCATGGCCTCTGTTTCAGTTTGTGCCTCCAGGTTCCTGGCGTGAATTCTCGGATGGAGTGTAGTACTAAGAGGTACTAAGACTTTCTCCCCTCAAGTTTATTTTGGTCATGGTGTTTTACTACAGCGACAGAAACCTAACTAAAACAGAAGTTTGTACTGGAAATGGGGTTTGCTTTAATGGACCTAATCATGTCATTCTGGGGAAGAACTGTAGAAGCATCTGGAACTTTGGTCTGAACTGCTCAGAGCTTAATGAGCTGCTGTTATGAACTCGTGGGAGACGGGGGTGTTGAGAGCCGTGCAGACAATGGAGGCTTGGGTCTGTGAGATTTCAGAGGAAAGCGAAGGCTCTATCGGGGTTGTTCGTGTGATATTTCTAATTAAGAATCTGTGGTTGCTGGTCATCTGGGGCTAAAATAATGAGCTGTAATTAACAAGAGACCAGCCCCACTGAGAGGAAACCTTTGCTTTACTGGGACAATCGATGCTGGTCAGCTGGGGCTGAAGAATGAGCTGTGATTAATAAGAGACCATCATCGCTGAGGTGAAATCTTCTAGAAAGCATTTTCTTAGCATCAGCACACAGCAGCTGTGGTCCAGAGCTGGACCAAGGCTGCATTTCATGCTGAGAGAAAAACTGTCATACGAAAGACACTCTCACATGGCACTGATTTTGAGGGCATGAGGGATGGGTCACAGGGATTGCCTGATTGGCAGTGTACTGTGTGGCAGGGTCTGTCTCTGTGGAGAGAGGCCACTGATGAAAGTGCAGCCTCAACTGCATCGGGAACCCCAAGACTGAAGGGGTCATAGAGAGAAACTGAGGCTTGGCACCATATGGCAGAATCAGAGTGCCTAAAGAGAGTCCAAGAGGTCACTGATAAAGGTGGTAGCCTCAGTCGCAATGAAGACCTGGGGAGATGCAAAAGCCATACGCCATCCCCCAAGGACAGTAGCAGGCGTGGAGTGGAGCCCGCCTGAGACTACAGGACAAGCCATGTGTGCTACAGACAGCAGAGCTGGAAGAGCAGTGCTGCCCAAACCATTAGGAGACCAGAAGGTCCTGATAAGTCCAAGACCTGGGAATGACAGGATTTGATTTACACAGCTGAGTGTTGGCTTTGCTTTGCTTTGATGGTGACTATGCCCTGGCTCTTCCCACTCAGAACGAGAAGAAAGTAACTGATTTTAGTTTGCAGATCACAGTGGGGAGACTCTAGACTTTTAAAGAGATGTTGGCTACTTTAAAAAGAATTTGAAACTTTAAAGCATTCGGATTTTTTATAGACTGTGGGACGTACAAAGTTATAATATGGTTTATATTATATTAACATGACATATTGGGGGTAAATAAAAAAAGGAAAGGTTATGGTTTAATAGTGATGTATTTGTGTGTCACTGACAAGGGGTCAATAAGGCACAATTTTTGTCAACTGGACACAAGCCAGAGTCATTTGGGAAGAGGGGTCCTCAATTCAGGAACTATCTTTGTAAGAATGGCCGGTAGGCAAGTCTGTGGAGTGTTTTCTGGATTAGTGATGGATGTGGGCGAGCCCAGCCCACTTTGTGCCAGGCCACCCTTGGGCAAGTTGGTCCTGGGTTGTATAAGAAAGCCAGCTGAGCAAGTCATGGAGAGCAAGCCAGGAACCAGTGTTCCTCCATGATTTCTGCTTCAGTTCCTGCCTTAGTTTCCATCAAATATGGACACAATAAAGTTGAAACAAACCTCTCCCTCTCCAAGACATCGGTGGTTAATGGTTTAACACAGAGACCAAGCTCAAATAATGTAGCATGAAGTTGTTCAAAGCTAAAATACATTCAAGCGAGCAAAAAGTGCTTTGCCAAGTGTCACATACATGCCACTTGCAGAATTAAAATGTGAAGTTGGGGCTGGAGGCATGGTCCAGCAGCTAAGACCACATGATACTCATGCAGAGGATCTGGAGTCACTACCCAGCTCACTCACTGTAGTGGTTATTTCTGATTGTCAACTTGACTGTATCTGGGGTGAATTACAATCCAGAATTAGAAGGCTCACCTGTGATCTAGATCTTGAGACTGGAGGACACAAGTTTCAGGTGTGGTGGTGCGCACACCTCTTATCTGGGCGGTGCCTGCTGCTGGAGATCTACATAAGGACATTGGAAGGAGGAAGATTCAATCTTCTTCTCCTGCGAGCCTTGTGGCACTAAGTGACTGCTAGATCCTCGGGTTTTCATTCACAGCTGCTGCTGACCATTGTTGGGGAGTTTGACTACAGACTGTAAGTCATTAACAAATCCCCTTACTATATAGAGACTACATATAAGTTCTGTGACTCTAGAGAACCCTGACTAATACACTCATGGTGGCTCATAACCACCTGTTCCAGTTCCATGGAATCTGACACCCTCTGAACTCCATAGGCACCAGGCACGCACATGGTACATATACATACATGCAGGCAAAACACTCAAACATACAAAATAAAAATTAAAAAAATAATTAAGGGATTTTTAAAACGTAAATGGTCCTTGTTTTTTAAAGGTTGTTCTCAGAAGTTCCTCAATAGAGCAAATTATGTTAATATGTATGTCTTTCTTCCCAGAACAAATGGCAACCAACAACTGAGTTTCTGATCAAAATTCCATTTTAAATAAGTCACAAAGACACATAATAATGTGTTATTGTAAATCAGACCTGATAATGCTCGTGTATCACTGCAAGTCTGTTGTGTTTTCGTGGTTGTTGTTGTTGTTGTTGTTTTGGGTTTTGTTTGTTTTAGCAAAAATACGAAGCAGAAGGCAGAATCAGGCTCACGAACTGGAAAGAGGAAGCATATACAGCACGTGGACATCACAGGCCTTGAAGTCAGGCAGCCAGAGCTCACATCCAGATGCCCTGCTGCAACACAGCTTCCATACAGAAGATGCCAAGAGGCACAGTACCCATTCCTTGGGACTGCTGTGACAGTTCACACAGGCCTGGGAAGCAGCTCGGTGCATATGCAAGCAAATCAGAAGCTACTAGAAAGGAGGTGTAGAAGAGGAGGCCAACAACAGAACCTGAAGTACAGTTGATCCATCTTCCCTTTTAAACTACTGGGCAGGATTAGAGTGTCTGTCTAGATGTGCAAAACACCATTACCAAATCACCACCACCACCACCACCACCACCACCACCACCACCACCATCACCACCATCACCACCATCATCACCATCACCATCATCACCATCATCATCACCATCACCATCATCACCACCATCTCCACCATCACCATCACCACCACCACCACCATCATCACCACCACCACCACCACCATCATCACCACCATCATCACCATCACCATCATCACCATCATCATCACCATTACCATCATCACCAACGACCATACTTCTCCAACTTCAGCACCATTTCCTTAAATGAGAATGCCTTAGTCACCTTTCTGTTGTTGAAACTTATACCCTGACAAAAGCAACTTTCACCTCACTTAACATAAGCAAGATTACCCCAGGGGCACACCCAGAGGCTGATCTCACAGGTTACTCTACATCCCAAGTTGATGGCTGAAATGAACCACACAGAAGAGTCACACAGACACCTAGATTTTCCTAGCCAGCACTTTCCGGGCACCTCCGCAGGGCCTCTAAACTCACTTCACACATAAAGGACACATCTACAGAGCTCACCCATGGCGTTCTGGGGACAAAGCCATGAGCCTCCTAAACCAGATTCCTGCATTTCTTGGTCTTCTTTTTCCTACCAACTGCCATGGCACTAACAGAATTAGTAAATTAAACCAAACTGCAGATTAAAGCTTAAAACCTTCCTGAGAGGCCTAGGCGGGGAAGTCACACTGTGAGCAGGGCTGTTTATAAAGTTTGGGACTTTACCTTAGAAACCAGATGTTGGAACAGGAAGCCATTGAGAGTGGGAACGCACCCTTCTCCACGTACCTCTTCCTCCCTGTGTCGGAGCAAAGGGCCCAAGGGATGAAACATACCTGCTAATCAAGCACTGAGTATGCGGAAGCAGGAGAAACAAGCCAACACAGGACAGAGCCAGGAGCCGCCAGCCCAGTCCTCCTTTGCTAAGAGCTAAGAACCTTCAAAACCCCTTCTCGGGACAAGACTCCCATTTCAACAACTGAGGCCACAAAGCCAAGAGAATCTGAGAGACCGCCAGCATCACAGCAACTTCTGGCAGGCATACGCTGGATCCAGAGGCGAATCTGAGAACTCAACTAGAATGTTCTAGAACACAAGAGATGTGGAAACTCCAGAGAATGTGGCTTCCTGTATGAAACAGAGGTGTGCAGAGGTCCAGCATGCGATTCCTTACACAGACCTACATTCTGGTCTTTTTATCACATAAGCATGACACCTATGGAAGCTGAGGTGGGATAAGGCCATGCTGAGGTGGGGTAAGGCCTTGACCAAAGGCTGAGGAGAGAGCCAATGCAGGGCAAGGAATCTAGATTTCTCCAGCAGCTCAGCCAGTTAGAGCTGCCTTAATCAGGTTCTTTTTCCACCACTGGCCTCAGTCCCTTCGGGTTTTTTTGTTTGTTTGTTTTGTTTTGTTTTGTTTTGTTTTTTGTTTTTTTCGAGACAGGGTTTCTCTGTATAGCCCTGGCTGTCCTGGAACTCACTCTGTAGACCAGGCTGGCCTCGAACTCAGAAATCCACCTGCCTCTGCCTCCCAAGTGCTAGGATTAAAGGCATGCGCCACCACTGCCCGGCCTTAGTCCCTTTGTTTGCATAGTGTCAAGCAGTCAAGTTGGCTGGGAGGAAGTATAGATTCCTTTCCTGGAAATTACTCTTATCCATAAAAGTCCTCATCACGAACAACCCACTTTCCATCTGGATTTCCTGAGGAAGTGGCTGTGAACGCCCATCGCACACCCACGTGTACACATACAAATGACAATCTCAGACCATCATCCCCTGCCTCTGTCTTCAGCACAATGCAACGCTGTTGGCCAAAGCATATGATCATCTCCATCCCCAAATCTGGCCAGCCAACACAGCTAGGTCCCTGGGGAATGCCATCCAGAGAATTGAATGAACTGAATTCGACAGAGCTGGCTAAGGTAACTCTGGGTCCCTGAACATGCTGTGAGCGCACTGTCAACAAGCTGTGACCACGCTGTGAGGAAGTATCCTATGGCTTTCTCCTCAGGCAGCAGAGGGTGACCTTTCCCCTAAGGTTCCCTGGTATACACCTCAGGGCCACTCTTGACTGGTTTTGTGTTTTCTCACAGATCAAAACAATTCCATTCTGTAGGGAAGGAAGCTCTTTAAGCAGGCAGGTAAAGAACTCAAAATAGCTTTAGGAAGTCCCTGAAACTGACCAGACTCATTAGGCCCTTCTCTGCCACAGAATAAACAATAAAAGCTGAGAGTCCCTATCAGAGAAGTGAAGCCAAACTACAAAAAAAGACACTCAGATCACCTGCCTTAAAGACACAAAAAACAGACACACTGCCTGGAAGAAGTTTAGACCAGAGGCACCTGGAAAACATACTCTCTAACCTGTGTGCTCCAGGTTCCCAGCTCTGTGAGCTGTCACCCATGCTGGGGCAGGCTTTAGTACTGCAGATTCTGGAAGCACCCCTCACCCATACACTTGTAAATAACCCAATAAAACTCATTGGATCACCAAATTGGACTTTGGTTGTATCTGTACTTGGGTCTATCAAGTTCCATCTTTCCAGGAAAAGTTCTGTCAGGAAACATAATTGTCCCCTGAACAGGGGCATGATGGAATCAAAGAGGAGTTGGGAAGGCTATAGGTAGCAAGGCATGCAACTCAGGTTGAGAAGCCTGGGAGTAGGGGGGCCTCTGAGGAGGAATTCTGTAAGTTATCCTTTCCTCTCTGGTGTGTGTCAGTGTGACTTTGTGCTGTGATGGCGGTTGCATGGCTCTTCCGATGGGGACCTAGATAGGCAGCTAAAGCTGAGCCATCAGGACTAGGAGGGTCTGTGGGGGAAATCCCAGGATGACAGGCTTCATCCATATGGTACAGGGGGGCATGCCTGCCTGACCACTGGGGTCTACCCTACATGCCCTGAAAACACTTTCAGGTTTAGAGGAAATTCTGTCGCCTTGACCTTAATGAGCAAGGGTGGAGGCTGCTGGCACTCAGTGGTGCAGGTTGCCTGGCCTCTGCTGTGTGTCGTTAGGGATGCATCCGAGGCCAAGATGGAGGCCAAGTGGGAGCTTATTTCTGTAAAGGAGCAACTGCAACAAGAGAGGGCGATGCCGTAGCGTCCTCTGTGTTAGCCTCTGATTTGGCAACTAAGATAAATAAACAAAAGGGAGGATAAACATGGTATAAAATAGTCCAACTGTTAAAAAAGGAAAAAAGTCTATTATCAAACATATACACGGGGACCTTAAAAATGGTCCCATACAAGAAACTACAGTAATAAGGAAATGGGAAACACTGCACAAACAAGCAGTGACAGAGCCTGTCCCAGCCTGGCTTGTGAGGCTGTGGCATACGGGGGTGGATGAGATTGGTCTGATCTCTGTGGAAGCAGAAAAACTGAGTAATATAACTTAAAGCAAAGTTTTCATAATCTAAGACAGTGTGAGGAAAGCCAGTCCCTGATGGACTGGCTTATCAAAGCCATTAGGAACACCTGCCATCTTCTTCTGAGAGTCCCACAAATTTCAGGAGTTGGAGGACCACAGAGGAGAGGCAGATGCTATTGAGGGAACTAGGAGTAAGAGGAGCTGTGACTGGACCCCAGTTCACTGGGTCTGACAGAACTCGGTGCACAGAGGAGTTAAAGACAAGGTTGATCAAGCTAGTGTGGCACTTGAGTGGCTTCGCCACTAGTCCGTCGGTGGGACTTTATGCAGTAGGAAAGGCTTTGGCAGATCTCAGTGACTTAGAGCACCATGTAAAAAATATCTACAAAGTAAAAGAAAAAGCAGGAGGAGATTTTAGAAAGAAAAGCTAAGGCAAAGGAAGAGGTCTGCCTGGAGTTTTCTAGGACGAACGTGGCAGGATTTGCACTCAGCTACAGTTCTTTTTTAAAAAGGACAAAATTGTGTGCTAAGAGGCTTCTGGATGGCTTGAAAGCCTAGAGAGGAGTTCATATATGATAGAGCAATACAGGTGACGGTAATCAAGCTGTCCCAGGGTGGGAAAATTATCCCCCCAGACTAAGGAGGGTACATTTCCCTCCAGCAAAAGGCTATGCTAGGGGTGGAGGCAGTAGCTAGGAACTCCCAACAGCCATATATGGTGGATAGAGAGGTAACAGCTACAGCCACACCCAGGGCCCCTCTGACTCAGGAAGCTGGCAGGTGCAGCAGGGGACAGAGAGCAGGCTCTTTTTCTCCTTGGCCCTGAGGTGGTCTGAACAGATTAAATGAGACCCACTGAGTTCATAACGGGTGGAGAAACGTAAGGAGACTCCATGGACGAGCAGCTCTAGGGTGTGTACGTGGAATACTCACAGAGAAGGCTGAAGGCTACAGGGAGCTAATTAAATGAGTGCCTCCTAGCCATGCTCTACACCCAACCTGGGTCCAGGGAGGAAGCCACTGATACAAATGGGTGGAACCTCCATGCTGCGTTAGGCCTTGCTTGTGCTTGACTTCAGCATCTTCTTAGTTGTGACCTACATTTGCGGAGAACAGATGACCACAGACCATCAGAGTTGCCCCTCCAAGGTTATCTTTGCATCTCCATTATCTGTTACAGGATGGTGGTTTAAGATGTCATCATATTCTGCCCATGCTCTGGAAAAGGTTGCTATATAAGTAACATAATGCTAACCTCTGAGTGTTGTGCAGACTTGGAAAGCCACTGGAGAGGCAAACATGTACAGTGGAGTGGTGTTTCCAAGGGCCTTGTATCCCTATTGGGGCTGAATTAATTGAAAGGTAAAAAAATCTAAAAAGGTATCTTACATGGGTGAAAAGGGACACCACCATAGGCATAAGGTTACGGAATGAAAACCCCAGTGCTAGAGGCTGGCTACCTCCTGTGAATTGTTGGCCAGGGAAGCCCCTGAGATCCCAGAAACCATAAAGGCTGTTGCTGCTGCTATGGGATGTGTGTCAGAACTAGACAATAAGAGTCCAATGCTGAAGACACCACATGGGAATGCTTTGACGAAGAACAGGGAGAAATTCAGGTGGGACTGGGGTGGAAAGTCCCGCCCTGTCTGGCTTTCAGTGCTAAGAGGGAGATGGGAGCTACTCATTGAGAACTGTCACCAGCATGCCTGCTTGTCTATGTACCTTGTGTGCTAAAATATCAACATGAGGGCTTGCCTACTTGTGCAAATAGTGGCTCGGCTATTGGCTGGGTTTGTGTCAACTTGATACAAGCTAGAGTCAGAGAAGATGGAGCCTCAGTTGTGAAAATGCCTCCATGAGATCCAGCGATAGGGCCTTTTCTCAGTTAGTGATCAATGGGGGGAGGGCCCAGCCCACTGTGGGTGGGGCCATCTCTGGGCTGGTGGTTCTAGGTTCTATAAGAAAGCAGGCTGAGGAAGCCATGTGAAGCAAGCTAGTAAACAACACCCTTCCATGGCCTCTGCATCGGCTCCTGCCTCCAGGTTCCTGCCCTGCTTGAATGTCCACATCTGGTACTATAAGCCATGACAAAATCCTGTGGCTGGGAAGGTCTTAGATCCCAATGGGAAAGCAACTTCTATTGTTTTACTAGATGGATGGATATACCTGTCAAATCACCTTCTAAGCATGTGTTTACACAAATAGACCACTGTTATTTTCAGCCTTAACTCATAACCGCTGGAGATGCCCTGGAGAAGAAGAGACTGCTCATGGCACCGTGGTGCTGTGGCACAATGACCAAATTCTTAGATACAGGTGGACAATGACAGCTAGGGCCCCACTAAGGCTCAGGCATAATTGTAGAAGAAAGGATGAAAAGAATGTAAGAAAGAGTGCTCTACAATAGTTTCCTGTGAGACTGTAACATTCCATCCTGCTGGAAATTCTTTAATCAAGAAAGTAAACAATTCAAAATAGCTTCAGGAAGTCCCTGAAACTGACCAGATCCATTAGCACCACCCCCACCGCCACCAGAGTGAGCAACGAAAGCTGAGTATCCCTGTCAGAGAAGTGAAGCCAAGCTACAAAGACTGTGAGGCCAGATGAGCAGGCCAAGAGAGGTTTAGAGCAGTCACTTGGATGCTCTGATCTGTTGTGCTGTCTGCAGGCTACACAGTGCCTTCTAGATTTCTCAGTCTTTTGTGAGCTACCACCTGTGCTGGGGCCAGCCTTGGTGATGCAGCTGTCTTAAAGTCCTTTCTGGACCTCCAAGCAACCCCTTACCCATAGCCCAATACAACTCACTGGTTCATCAAATTTGACTGGAGTGGTAGATATGCGTTGGTCTGTTGTGGGATCCCTATGTGGGATGGGGAGACGTTTGGGCTGTGTCTCCCCAGGAAAACTTTTGTCACACAACGCCTGATAAACACCATCTTCCCCTTTACCAATGACCATCATCCTGATGCTCCAGCAGTACTACACTCCACACTGACCTGCTGCTGTGTCAGCTGCCCCAAATGATAATACACCAACATCCTAAGGTGGATAGATAGATACAGAGGGTAGATTCAGACAGATACCCTTGTTTTGCAGAAAGGGGAAGCTCCACAGAACCATCTTAGCTGTTTCTGTTACAGCAGGAAATTCAGGCCTCACAGCGGTATGTCTCTAGATTCAAGATACTAAAATAGCATTGTTCACCGAGAGTCACACCTGGGCCTACACTATGCCTCTTCAGATTACTCCAGCAATGGCAACACCAGCAGGAATTTTACTTACAAAGAACACATAGGAGCCAGGTCCCAGCGCAGATGAGCCAGGTTCCCACCAGGCCTGGGCCACATGAAGCTATAATCTGAATCTCTCTGCCAGCTCTACTCTAACGCACAGCAAAAGAAGACTGATAGCCTGCTGCCTATTAATCAGTCAAGGCTGCCTGGGACCTCCCTCTCACAGGAGAAGCAGAGACTGACTCCTCCTAGCCTCTGGGGGCAGGTGGTACTGGGAACAAGGGGCTGGAGTCTATTAGTGTCTGGTAGCCACTTTAAAGTACTCAAGGACAGGCAGGTGAAAAAACCCACAAACAAACATCCACCCAAAGTCTTTTAAACTCTGCCTTACCATGCAGTGTGGTATTCAAGTTAAAAGTGCCTTAGCTACCCCATACTCCCAATATCCTACAGGCCTTTGGTTGTGTACCATAGAATCATCAATGTAACACTGCCTAGGAACTGTCACATGCCAAGAAGGCAGAGCACACACATTCAAGATAGGGATATAAACCATGCTGGCTGTTTTTCTCCCACACCCAAAATACACAAGTCAGTATCATCAGCAATGGGCAGGAGCAGGTGAGCTCTGCTCAGCCCCTCCCTTCTAGCAGGAGCATACTTAGGATAGGGCTTCTTAGCCCCACACGTTTGGAATCTCCTAGTCTGGGGGCACTGGTCTGTTGTGCTGTGCTGTGGTGTGTGTGTGTGTGTGCGTGCATTGGCTTTAAGGTCCAAAAGACTGAGCCATTTTGTGTTTCCAGTGGCACAAACAGAAAATAAAGAAAGCGGCTGTGGCACTGGCTGTGGCACTGGCTGTGGCACTGGCTGTGGCCCTAGAGGCTGATCCAGTGTCCAAGGTGAAATTGAATTCCGGCCATGGGCTGCTGAGCAAGGAAGGGCCTGGCTGCCCAAGACTTCCCTGAGTGTCTCTGCATCTACAAGGAAACATCAATGGACACTCAGAGGAAGAGTGAGGAAGCCGGACAGTGCAGGCTGAGAGTGAGAGGTAAGTCCAACCCATTCCCATCTGAAACCTGCATCCTTCCGACTAAGCCAGGAAGGTGATCCAGGCCCGGATCAGATGCACCCAGGGACAGACGCCACACTGGTTGGGACTGTTTTCCTCCATGAGAGTGACTGTGTTCAAAGCGTCTTGTTTGGCAGAAAGGTTCGCTTTCTTGTGTTATCACCAGGCAGAAGGGTGTGTAGAGGACTATTCGTCTGAGGGCCAGCAGGGGAGGTGAGCCAGTGGGGGGCTGTGGCACCTGTATCTTTCCTTTGCCAGCTGAGCCCCAAGGCTCTTCTAGTAGGAAAGGAGGAAAAAGGAGAAGGTACTTACACTTTGCGTTAGCCTTTATCCTAATATTCATTGGTCCTCCAGTACCAGCCTCATCAACTCCATGATATTAAAGAAGCTAAAGACTGAGAAGGCAGTGAGACAGAAAAGGCTCCATGTTCAAGGTAGTTCAAATTCAGCATGGGAAAGGAGGCTGAACATGTAAGAAACTGCTCACTCCCCGGCTGAGGGTCTAACCTAAAGCCTCCAACCCTGGGCTCAGTCAGTACAGTGAGACAAACATATTAGGATAATGTCACCAAACAACATGTAGAGGATCAGCTGAGACCATGTCATCTACTTGACACTAAGACACCTTCAGAGCAGGCTTGTCTGTACACATGATGCTTTAAAAGTTATTCATCACTGTGGATGGTCTGCATACAGTGAGGCTGTAAGAACTCAGTGGTGACCTTGGCCACCATGAGAGCTTATGTTACAGATGGGGCACCCGTCAATAAGAGCTGAAGGATAAAACAGTAAGCCTGAAGATGATGCCGAGTTCCACGCAGAATAAGCAGGAAGTGGAAGGTGTGTGAGCTTGCGCATGCTCTAGGCAGGTAGGAAGAGTGAGACGCACAGAGAAGGGAGCTCTTAGCAGACTTCGGGGTTGGACAGGAAAGGGCCCTAGGAAGGCCTGGGACACAGATTTCCAGGCAACCAGCTCTCCAGAGACGCCCCCTGGGGAGTCCTGATATAGATGTGCTTGGGTCAGTGCCAGTCAAAGGTGACCCCATCTCAAGGAAGCTGGGCTAGTTCCCAGCAATCCCCCAGTTAGCCTTGGCCTCTCTGCTCTGCCATGGGGTTATTTTTCTTTACTCTCAATTTGCATTGCAGGCTGGAGAGAAATGAATTACATCCCCCCGGGTTTCTCCGTTCCATACAATTAAGAAAAGCTATTTCTTAGTCACAAGGCAGATGAGGACAGGAAGATGTTCCATTTTCTCTCTGCAGGGGGGCTGCCGCCACTCAATATTAATTGATCCTACTCTTCATCCATAAAGCAGGGGTTGAAACAAATTTTTGGTCACAAAAAATGGCAACTATTACACTATTAAGGTGAATTATTAATGGCCTCCCCATTAAAGCACACTCCTGTTCACACAGGACCAGCTGCCACTACGTGTGTAGTGCTGCTTTAATAGGGAGAAATGAGTAAATTATGTAGTCCTCGATGATAAGAGATGAATTACCAGCACCCATCTTGTTCCAGGCTTGCTGGAGATTTTCACCATTTCATCAGAACAAGGAACACACAGAAACCGTGTGATATGGCTTGGTTCCCAGCAGGATGGCCTGTCAATCGAATGCAATTTTATTTTCCTGCTGGAGAGCAGACAAAGTGAAGACAGCAAGACAGGAGAAACTCAAAAAGCGGAGGAGACCGGCTGTTGCTTGGGGGAGGGTGTTTATTTGAGCACGGGCAAAAACTTAATGCATCCTTTAGGGAAGCACAGAGGGACGGAGAGGATGGGCGGACAAGGAGGGGAAGGGAAATGAACAGGAGGCAGGAGGGATAAGAGCGCCTGAGAGAAGGGAAGACAGGAGGGGAGGGAACAGGGAAGGACAAGAGGGGGAGAGGAAAGGCGGAAAGCCTGAGGATGAGACGGCCACATCCATCACATGCCAGAGTCATCACACGTTGGCACCCAGGAAGGGCAGTTCTCAAGGCAGCGGTGGGGGCGGCAGGGGTTGGGGGCACTGTGGTACCCAACCCAGTCAACTCCTGAGTCATCTGTTGTTTAATGTCTAGTCTTCCATAAAGCTAACCCCGGGCAGGACACTTGCACTTTGTCAGTAAGTTTAAATGTCACAAGTCTTGACTTCTCTGGCTAGAAATTAGGCCTAGCAATTTAGAAGCAAGGTGAAACATATGACTGAGTCTGGAGACCAGATTAGCTCGGCTCTCCAAGCCTGCGACATGAGTTTCACATGCAATGGGTGTGTGACTCCAGCCCCTAAGAAATGATAAAGAAGGAAAAACAAACACCTTTATCATTAGCTCCTGGGCTGGCCCACATCACTGATGAAATCACTCATGTTAAGGCCCTTTACGAACCCAGGCAGTCATCCCCCAGATACTGGCTGCTAAGGCCTCACAGTTGCCCCTCCAGCAGGATACCTGCCCTCAGTCAGACAGAAACTACCTGGTGGGGTTGTTTAAGCAATTCAATAGAGACCCAAAAGATTAGCAATGATGCCCTTTCTTTCCGCTCACTGTGGCAGAAAGAATGGACCGTGCCAGTTAGAACCCACACCCTCCCCTTCCTAGCCGGTCTTCCCGGATCACAGAAGCTGGAAGCTAAAAACTCTATTTCCCAACAACGGGTGAGGAAACCAAGTTACCCTGAAGTCTAGTATTTTCCCAGGATCACACACCTAGGAAGTGGCAAAGTCGTAATTTTGAAGCCAGGAATGTTTGGCTCAGGATCCTGTGTTCTCATTTCCTTATAGCGGCAAGGACTGTAACTTTAATTTTTTCAAACCTTGTTTTTAATGATGGTTCTTCAATGTTTTAACCTCCCTTGTAGCCCACCACCTACCAGAGGCAGTGGAAAAGAAAGGATATGGGGGAAGTGGACCGTTTAGAAAGGTTCTTTGGAGCAACTCCTGCCTGTTGTCTGGAAATGGGCAGTTCAGTTCACGGGTTAGCAGGCAGCAGCTTGATTTATTCACAAACGTTTTTCATGGATCTATCAGCAGTCCAGTTTGGTAGACAGCGGTGACACACCCAGCAGAGACAGCCTGGCCTCAGCCTCGGCTCAAGTCAGCAGGAAGGACCAACAGGAACGCCAGGAGAAGTTCTCAACTGTGCCTCTCTCAGGGAAGTAAAGGCCAGTTAAAATGAGAGACCCACCAGCACTGCACAGCTGGCTGTGCCAGCAAGCCAAGCTCTGTCCCCATCGCTCCGTGGGGTCCTATTTATACCCTCCACACATCACGTGTCCTCCACGTGTGCAATGCCTCAGCCCATGCATCCAATCAGCCTGAGTCCTTGGAAGTGGCAACAAACTGCAGCATACCACCAGAAGGTTTTTGGTATGTTTCTTTCTATGGAGTCCTGACAAATGCAGCTCAACTACGCAATGTAAGGCAGATCAATACATGAGTGTTGTTAGCAAAGAGTCCTTCATCGTGTGTCCTTTCACGTGCTTGCTTTAGCAGAGCATCCTCTCTCCTGTGTCTGCTTCAGCGAAATGTTCCTTCAGGAGTCGGCCTTAGCCTTTCACACCTGTGTCCACTTTAACAAAATGTTCCTTCACGTGTTTGCCCCAGCAAAACACCATCCAACCGACTTTCCAAAGAACCTTTAAAATTTCCAATTCAGAGCAAGATATTTACTTCATTTAACTAAACTGCTTGTGTTAATATGCAGTGAAGTATAATGAATTATCACCCACCTTACCTCTAGATCTGTCAGTTTCACGGAGTTAGGAGGGCAGCTGCAGCTTAGCTTGGGAACCTTGGGTTCCTCCCTAAGGAGGCTGCCTCAGGTGCCCAGCCATGGCTCGAGTCACCTTAAGGTGTTGGCACGAGTCGATTCCTATGTGTTGTTGAAATGCAGGCTGGCTCACAGCATGGCTTCCCTCAGAAGGAGTACGTGGGAGTTCACGATGGAGGCCAGTCTTTTTGTAACTCAATCTCAGAAATGGAAACCACTGTTCTCCTGTAGCCTACCTACAAGAAGCAGGTCAGTGAGTCCCACCCCTAGTCAAGGGAAGGAATTATGAAGAACGTGGTTTTTTAATGGATACCCACTAAGGTCACACAGTAATGAATAGAGAAGCCTAACTTTACAGTTGTCTTAGCTTCCCATGTCCAAGCTCAGTGTGGTCCTTAACATTCCTCCTAGTCAAGGGGTAAAACATGACAGGTTTACCTTTCTGGGATACTTGCTTCTAACACTTACCTCAAAGATAAATTCTCTTGGATTTGAGTTACTTTGATCTAACTTCCTGATATGAATTCCGCAGTAAGAATCTATGATGAGCTGCCCCACAGACCCCCCCCAAATGTTACAGACTACTGCCGTTTCCCTTGGTAATCTGCCAGATCAGATTGCTGAAGACACTCACACACTTGAGTCATAGGAAATGGGGAAAAAAATCAAGTTGGTACCAACCTGGAAGCTTCATCCCTACTTGACAGCTTTCATGGTGATAGAAAGTCCTTCATACAGTGTTGAGAGAAAAATATTCAACAGTCACACTCAGGTATGTGCCTAGAAAGCTACAGTAACAACTGACCTGGCAAGGTATGCCCGCTGGTGCACTTAGTGACAGCGCAGTTGTGGCAATAGCCAGCCGCCACTTTCTGCTTAAATTAAAGCTTGCTCAGAAAGAAGAAACTCACATGTGATACCGAGCCAAACAAATAAATAGGAAAAGATGGTTCTATCTTTACACACATTGATTAGCGCCTCTCTCGACCCTCACCAGAGAAGCTACTTTTTGCAGTATATGGTCATTAGTGCAGAGACCCACAAGCAGTCAACATACAGGGAAGAAGATACTGCAAAGTAGTCAACTCTAACAGAGATATCTATTTTATATCACACCCTCTCCCACTGAGGATTCAGGGATTGTTGTGGACAGGAAGAAAAGAAAAATTGTATAAGCCAGAGGGAGTAGAGGTCTGTAGAGAAACATTATTTGCGTGACACAACAAGGCTACTCATCACAGTTATGACTGCATGTACGAGATCTGAATGAAGTAAGGCAAGACAGCCAAAACCCCAACATGGATGGGAAAGGGTCTCATGAAGTACCCCTAACTGAGGAGCTTTTGGCAACTAATGGCTTTTGAAGAAGAGTCAGTCTGGGGGGATGTGGGACCCTGAGAGATTACCCACGCTTCAGTAGATGGTCCCACATCCATGCACATACAACCCAGCACTAAGGAGAAGCAGTAGGTTTCTTTTTTTTTTTAAGGGGACACATTAAATTGGGAGGGTAAAATGGTCAGAAGATAGGAAAGGAATTGGAGGAAGTTGGGGTTCAATCAACCTTATAAGCATTATGAAAGTCTTAGAACAATAAAACATCATCACTAAAAAAGTAAGCCATGATGAAATAGGAATAAACCTTTGTTATCATTTACACATTAGTATGAATCAGTCCGTAATAAGAAGTGAAATAACTGGGCAGGCCATTTGGGGAATACAGCAAAGCAGAGAGGAGCCCTCTGCCCCTTCCCCAATCCCAGCATCCTTCTTATCCACTCAGGAGAGTGGTCGGAGCATCAATAACTTTTCTTTCGTAAGCTTCTTCTTGCTATGGCTAGACAGATCATTTCTCACCAGAAAGCCCTAACAAACTGAACACCCAAAAGCATGTCCCCAGAGTGTATTCTGTACACCCCTTAAGCCCAACCTAAAAGCACAGCTCACTGGCTTGACTGAAGCTCTGGGGTATCCTGAGCTTCAGCTGAATCATGTACCCAAAGATCACACTTGGTGTGGGATTATCAGGGCCTTTCTGTAGCCACCACCAGCAGACAAATATCCAAGCAAGCAGGAATTGACCAGGGAACAATAAGTAAAGGCTAATGCCTCTCCAAAATGACAGTGGCTGTGTCTGTCTTTAAGGAAGCTCCCCCCCACACACACACACACCATCCAACAAGCAGGCCTTAGAAAGCAGATCAGTGTTGTATTACAAGCAGCTTTCATCCCTCAAGCCTGCGGAGTTCCATGCGTCTAGACTAATGCTGAATTTATACCCACGAGATAGTCCTGATATATTCCCCTCCACTTTTTTGTTTTGTTTTTATTGTTGTTGTTTGTTTGTTTTTGTTTTTGTGTTTTGAGACAGGGTTTCTCTGTGTAGCCCTATCTGTCCTGGAACTCTTTAGACCAGGCTGGCCTTGAACCCAGAGATCCACCTTTCTCTGCCTCCTGAGTGCTGGGGTTAAAGGTGAGTACCACCCCCCCAATATTCCTCTCCTCTTAACAGCTCCCAGCCAGGACCTCCGCTTGCAAGGCCCACAACTGAACTCTTTGCATGAGTCCTCAAAACAGAAACTAACCCTTAGCTATTATAGGAACTAGAACTAGAACTAAAACCAGGCAGGAGTAAATAATGTCACAATGCCCAACAGTGTCTTTTACCCAAACTGAAATTAAATATATAGACATGCTCTGCCTCACCCTTTACTGATGACACAGAACTTAAAGACGGACGGGTCAGAAAAACTAAACAAGTAGTCTGAAAACTGCACTGGTTGGGGCAAACGTTTCATAGACACCGATGCTCCCTAGACACCAGGGCAAATTCCTAGGAAAGAAAAATGTCTCCCTGAACTCAAGCTCAAGTCTGACCTTGCAAAGCTGAGACTATAAAGCAACCATCTTCACCCGCCCAAGTTCTTGTCTGGCCTCCTAAATCTTAGCTACAGGTCAAACTTAGTCCTACCTTAGAACAAGAGGCGAAGGGAAGCCACAGCCCCACTCCAGCAGGCTCCTAGCTAACATTCATGTTCTTAGTAAACAAAGTAGTCTCTCCAAACAGAGTGCGGTGTATGGCTGTAATCCTGGCACCGGGAGGCAAACAGTTGAGTCCCTGGGCTCACTGGTCAGCCCTCCTAGCCTAGGTGGTGAGTTCTAGGCCAGTAAGAGACCTTGACAAAAAAAAAAAAAAAAAAAAAAAGGTGACAATTCCTAAGGAACATAACTAGAGAGTGTCCTCTGGTTTACACACACTCGTGCACACACACACACACACACCACACACACAGGTCTCCAACAGGTGGTGAGCAGGGTTCCTTGCCTGTTACTGCTGTTAACATTATCATCATGACTGTCCTTGTCACCAAAGCCTGTGGCTCTTGTCACAACAAACGGGTGACCTACAAGGATTCCCCAGGAAAGCCAAAATGCTTCGGACCTAAGAGCTGTGTGTCATCATGGCTTGTGACTGACAGAACCAGTCAGAGGCCTGAAGGGTGTGAAAAGTGAAGCCACCGCTCAGACGCCAGGCCACAAGCCTGCCTCTCAAGGTAGCAAAGATCACACGTTCCCTTACAACGCTGCAGGCTTCCTTTATGATACCTTCCTTATTCATGGTGCTCAACAAACACTTCAGGGTCCTCCAGGCTCAGGCTAAAAGAAGCCCATGGTGAAACCCTCTTTCACCAAGAACCCTCCTGCAAGGCACATAAGCCTCACCCCTGCTTGCCTTCCCTTTCCACAGCTTCCAGGTCCTGGGTGGTCTTGTACATCCTAATCAGATGTTAACCCCATAAATGCCTGACATGGTAAGTCAGGTTCATTCATGCATGTCTAATTGTGAATCCCAGGTCATTTCTGTGGGACTTGGTCAGCCTGGCAGGGAACAAGGAAGAGTGGGACAGGGTGCTGCAGGCAGGGGGACAGAGACAGTAGAGACTTTATCAAGGCAATGGCTCCCACAGAGGATTTGAGGCTGGATTAGCTAGCCATGGTCTGCCAGTCCACCTCTGGAGTGAGCAGTTAGTTGTAAATGTGAAAGCCACAAAGCTGGAAACAGAGGCCTGTCTAGATGTTAGTTTGTGACTGGGCAGGAGGCTGTGTGTGCTGAGCAGAGCCCTGAGCACCAAATTCCAGCCCTGAATGAGGGTGAAGAGTCAGAAGCTCACTTTCCCCAAGGCTCCTGAGTCAAGAGCAAGCTGTCAGAAGACCCAGCCCATGGCCAAAAGGTCCCTAGCCAGCAGAGACCTGTTCTACACAGGTTCTGTGCTCTGCCTTCAGGAGACCTCATAGCCTCCTTGCAAATCCTTAGTCTCATCCACCTTTCTGTCCGGTTTCTCAATGTACCCCTCCAGGAGAGTTGGAAGAACCCCTATTCCAGTTGTCCTCAACCTGAAGAAGCACCAGAAGCATCAGAGGGAATTATCACAGAGGGATTTATTTTACATTTTACAGTATCTGGAGTGGGGACGGAGATTTTGCATTCCTACCAGAAGGGGAACCACATCTAGAGAAACCCTGGGTCCGAATCTCAGCTGCATGTGAACTCCAGGTATTCCCTGTGCACACCCCATCTCCCCAAGGCCCCTTAGGACCTCAGTAGCCTTGGCACCAGAAAAGCCAGCACCCACCCTCTTCACTCACCCTCTTCTCCTGGCAGCAATCCCAGGGCCAGGACACACAGCTTTCTCCCCGACCCTGTACCCCACTGCTCCCTTCCCAGCACAGAACTAGCCCTGTCCACCGCAAGGCAAACCTGGAACCACTCTTTCCTCCAATGCAGCAGAAGCTGCCTCCTTTGGGGGGTGGGAGGGGCTTCCTGAAAGCCTATCTCTGGGAATGCTCCTTGTAAAGAAAGGAAGGTAGGGGAAAGTCTGGGAACAGAGACAACTTCAGCAGTCTCAGGCAGCCCTGGGGTTGTGGAGAGAAAGACTGCACACTGTCACCCCCTCATCCACTGGAGCGTCGTCTGCTAGGATTTCCACACATACGTTACATAGGCCTCCCTGCTCAACTCCAACCCCAGCTGCATCCCTTGCAGCTTTAATACTACCCAGGCCTGGGTCCTTTCCAGGATGGACTGGCACATAGCTGGGGGTTGTGACAAGCTTGTAAACAAAGTTTAAAAATAATTGTATTGTGCTGGGCACGGTGTTGTGTGCTTTTAACCCCAGCACTCAAGAGGCAAAGGCAAGCATATCTCTGGAAGCCAGCCTAGTCTACATAATGAGTTACAGGCCAACCAAGGCTACATCATGTGGCCTTGTCTCAAGAATACAGAAATAACTTAATTGGGGCCAATGACTCAGCAGATGAAAATGCTTGCTGCCAAGCCCAAAGATCCAAGTTCAATTCCTGGGCCCTACGTGGTGGGAAGAAAAAAACTGACTCCTGCAAGTTGTTCTTTGCTCTCCAACACACATACACTCAGAAATAAATATAAGAAAAACGTTTCTAAAAGAATAGTTGTATTGGCTTGTCTTACGTCCTCTGAAATGTATTATAAGCCACTTAGAGGAAGTAAAATGTCGGATGGTTTATGTCTAGGTAGATCTGTAACTATTTAACATGCTGTATATTAACAAGCTGCACCAACACAGATAACGCCTCCGCTCAGGTAAAGGAAATGTACAACTCAGAAAGTTCTCAACTGCAAATGAAGGCTCGAAGGCCTTGCCTCAGACTGACTCACCAGAGACCTCCCTGAGGCAGAGGCTAGGGATCCGGGGGTCTAACAAGTCTCACATGCAGCCACCATGGCTGACTCTGGACATTTCTGTCTGATCCTCTAAGCTTTCCTATCACCATCGTCACCACCCCCGGAGAAGCACCAGGTGTTTAACTCACCACTAAACACGCAACCCGCGGCCAAGTAGTAACAATAATAGTGACAAATTAATTCTCAGAGTGTGATAAAAACTGTGGCCCAGCCTTCAGGATCAGTCTTTCTCCCAGCTGTAGGGGACCACAGCATTAGAGAAGACCGATTCCTGACTGCTTGGGCTGCTTTTGTAGTGGTGCTTGGGGCTACCGCTGCCCACACTGGAAGCTAAATGGCAGGGGACCCGTCTATGATTCATTGCACAGCATGCATGTTTTGAACAAAAAAGGTCCCCGGTGCTCTTATCATGACCAAACAAAATTCACACACAGCATTTAAGGACGGAAAGCTGGCAGCAAACCTAAGCCTTGTCAGCACAATATCAGAAAAATCCCAAAGGCCAGCTCTTACAGAGCCCCAGGCAGGAAAACCACAGGGAGGGGAATTTTTAAATGCGGTCATGGGGCCTGCGGTGGGAATTCTGCTGTGGATCATGGGAACGGCTTACAAGACTAGGAGAGAAGGAGGCGAGCATGAAGGTGGAAGCTCTTGGATTTAGTTTATACTTGCCATCGAAGCCCAGAGTGGGCAGGAACATTTGGGCACCATTCAGAACAAAGGGCTCATTCCACCAACCTTTGACAGCAGGGCCCCAAATGCTAATTACTTTCATTACCTCTGCGAGTTCTATTTCTGTATACTTTTCTGTTTCATAAAAGACACTAAGCCTACCTTACATGGGTGCTCTTTCTTTGCAATAATAAAAATTAAAATAATAATTATTATGTATAATTATATAATATGTTGTATAATTAACATATTATATGGTGATAATTAATGTACTATACAAGATATTATATAATATATAATTATTTAATATATTATATAATGTCAGCATTTCTAGGAATAAATATATAATTATATAATATATGTATATAATGTTATCTATTATTATATGAAGTAGTAGTAATAATAATAATACTAATAACAGTAGTAGTAATAACATGAACCAGAGATGTAGCTCGGCTGGTCAAGCGCTTGCCTAGCATGCACAAAGCCCTGTGTCCCCTTCCCAGCATCACATAAGTAAGGCATGATGAACAACACATGCCTCTAATCCCAGCACTCAGGAAGCTAAGGCAGAAGGGCTGCTACAAATATGAGCTCAGCCCAAATGACCTAGAAAATTCCAGGCCAGCTGGTGCCACTCTGTCGTAGAGAGAGAAAAAGAGACAGAGACAGAGACAGATAGATTAATGCAATCCCAGAACCAGAGTAAATCTCTCTAATTATGTAAATAAGTAAGCTAGCCATTGCCACCGTCACTGTGTCACTGCTGGAAATGTACAAAGGTTCAAACACTCTGGGAAGCAATGGGGTAGCATCTTAAAAACTCACACATGCCAAACACCCTAACAACTCCATGCCTGGTGTATTTGTTCCATAAACTTATCTACACAGACACACACACACACACACACACACACACACACACACACACACACCTACCTGTCCACATATGATCACAGCATTTCTTCTAATAGCCCCACACTGGACCTAGTCCAGTGCTCAACAGGAGAAGGATCAAATGGTTCCTAGTGCTAGACGGATCAGGTTCTTGTAACAGTGTCGTGATGGTGTCAGAGGGACAGATTAAAGGAGCCAGACACAAGGGTTGACACACCGTAGGTGCCATTTACATGCCATTCGAAAGGGAAGAACAGAGATGAAGCAAAGCAAATATAAAGGGCAAAAGAAGATGGGAGTTGTCCAGGGCTTCAACTCAGCCATGCCAAGCTCATGAGCACCAGGACAGCCTGCTGCACGCCGAGCGTGTGAGCACCAGGACAGCCTGTGCAAAGTTCTCAGTCCTGAATGTGGTAGTGGCTGTGAAGACGTCTCCATTTATCGACACTACTTACTATGGGTGTGTTTTATTACATGCAGCCAAGTATGCCCAGTGTGCAATAGGGGCTCACAGGCTGGTCCTGCGCCTGCTCTCTCTTGCTTCTGGTCTCATTTCCTACTTACTACCTGTCAAGGCAATCAAGCTTCTGAAAATAAAAGTGTGAATAAATAGAGATGTAAGGAGAGGTCATCCCTTTCCTAGCTCTTGGTGCTCCACAGGTAACAGATGCTTTAGGCAGAGACAGAGCACCCACTGCGTGACACTCGCCACCCGGCTCAGGTGCCTGGCAGTCCCCAGGACTGCCTGCTTCTGATTTCTCATGACCCACCCACTTCTCCTGTTCCCACGGCCACTAACCTGTCTGAGGCCACCTGCTCCTTGTCTGATGAGTGCATGGATTTCCAAACAGTGATCTCTCCTTAATGCTGCCCCTTCCACCCTTCCAACTAAACTTAGAAAAATCTTTCCAAAATACAACTTTGTTCATAACACACATCCTTTCCCTATCTTACAAACTTTCAGGCCTCTTGAGAGAGCCTAAATTCATCAGCTCAACAACTAAGACTCCATGTGTGTGTGCGTCTGTCTGTGTTTCTGTGTCTCTGTATGTGTATCTCTGTGTGTACATCTGTGTGAATGTATATATGTGTGTGAAACTGTGTGTGTGTGAAACCGTGTGTATCTACATGTGTACGTATATATGTGTAAAACTGAGTGTGTGCACGCGTATGTATGTGTATATGAAACTGAGTTTGTGTCTGTGTGAGTGTCTGTGAATGTGTGTGTATGTATATTTGTGAGTATGTATGTGTGTGCATGTTCATGTCTGTACATATGTGTGTGTGCATGTTCATGTCTGTATGAGTGTGTGTATGTGTGTGTGCATGATCACATCTGTATATGTGTGTGAGTGTATGTAAGTGCGTGCACATGTTAATATTTGTGTGCAGGTGCCTGTGTATGTGAAGTTGTAACTACACATAGAGGTCAAAGGTCAATCTTGCATGTCTCCTCAGTGTCTCTCCAGTTCAGTTTTTGACCCTTGGTTTCTCATTTTTACCTGGAGCTCAGCAATTCAGCTGAGATAGTTAGCCAGAGAAAACTAAAGGCCTCCCCAGTGCCACCATGTCTGCCTTTTTAGCATAGGTTCTGGGAATCAAAATCAGATCCTGTGCTTACACAGCAAACACTTTACTGACTAGAATTTCTCTCCAGCCTCAACTAAGACTTTGTATCATCTGACAAGCACTTACTGTCCCCAAAGGCCATACTCCAACCCAACTGCAACTCCCCACATAGACAGTAGTATTGCCTCTGGGTTTTGTCTGCTGACTAGGTTCTTGTACTTCCTGGAATGGCAGCGTCTTCCTTCCTACCACGTCTTTTGTTCATCTTCTGCCTGGATAGCTCCAACCACACTGGCAGGTCTCAAGCCTCCCAGCTGAGGAGATCTAGGTTTGAACTTCACCCTAAAGTTCCTGGCACTGAGTTTTGAGGCAATTGCAGAAGCCACCAGAGACTCAGGAAGGCAAGGATGTGCCCGATGTCCTTAGCAAAATGGTAAATGTTATGATCTTCAGAACAGCCCTTAAGGCTGGGGAAAAGAACTCTGATAACATGAGTGTACTGGCTGGTTTTGTGTGTCAACCTGACACAAGATGAAGTTATCACAGAGAAAAGAGTTTCAGTTGAGAAAATGCCTCCATGAGATCCAGCACTAAGGCATTTTCTCAATTAGTGATCAAGAGGGGAGGGTCTCTTGTGGGTGGTACCATCTGTGGGCTGGTAGTCTTGGGTTCTATAAGAAAGCCAGCCAAGCAAGCCAGGAGAAGCAAGCAAGCCAGTAAGCAGCATTCCTCCATGGCCTCTGCATCAGCTCCTGATCCCTGACCTGCTTGAGTTCCAGTCCTGACTTCCTTTTGTGATGAGCAGCAATTGGAAGTGTAAGCTCAATAAACCCTTTCCTCCCCAACTTGCTTCTTGGTTATGATGTTTGTGCAGGAATAAAAACCCTGACTAAGACAATGAGTTTAAGAACTTACAATTTCTCAACTATGCAAAAATAAGGATGCAATATGAATTGTATTTAGGGAGTGGTGATCACTGGACAAGATCCCACCCAGTTAAGTTTATTGTTTGTGCTTACAAAGGCAGGCAGATTCCTAAATTCAAGGTCAGCCTGGGACAGAGCTAGTTTAGGCCCAAGCATGGTGGGAATGGTGATTTCAGAGCTGGATCCTACCCAGCTAAGTTTATTGTCTGTGGTTACAAAGGCAGGCAGATCTCTGAATTCATGTCCCATGGTGGTTTTTGTTTGTTTGTTTTTTGTTTTTTGTTTTTTTAATGTACTCGCTGTCTTCTAAGAATCAAGGGGCTAAGATCATAAAATGCTGATTCTTGGGGTAATCAAAAGGGAACCCAGAGTAAATGACCGCATTGATATGTAAATAAAAGACTGGGCTTTGGTCTGCAAGAGAGAGCTACCGAGAGAGAACTGCTTGGACAGCAAACACAGCTCTAGCTGTGTTTAGAATTTTTTCTAGCACAAGCTGAGTTATATAGAAGAGATCTCTGGAGAACTGTCTTGAGCACAACACAAGGCTGTCAGCTTGTACCCCATGATTGACTTCAAGTTGTACTTTGCACCGCTCCCAAACACCCCTTCCTCTGAGCCCCTTTCCAAGCTGAGGCTGGTCCTTGGCACCTTAGGGCAAACTCTTCTCAGTGACTAAGAAAGAAAAACAACATCTGGTCCTGACCCTGAAGGAAAAAGAACAGGTTCACCATATGATGACGTAGAACTGTGTTCAGGACGAATTGACGGACACTGGGGCTTTAGAAGAGGGTAACTCTGAAGGGATGGTGGAGAAGGAATAGATCCAGCTCGGCAAGAATGTGGTAGCAGGAAGGGGTAGGGTCTACACAAGCAGGATAGCTGGGAAAGGAGGGTCCTGGGAGAGCACAATGCACCAGCTACAGAGGCAGTCCTTCAAAGGGGACATGGCGAGAGTCCACAAAGGCAGTCTAGGCAATGGGGAGCCCAGAACATGCTAAGCCTTCACTTCATCAGTCCAGAGAAACCTGCCAAGGAGTTGAGTCTGGTCAGATATGTGCCTTACACAAGCAGGCCCTATTTAGAGGGCAGGCTGGCAGCTTCTCAGAGTCCTGAGAGCTGTAAACTTTGCCTGACAATTCCCAATGAAATCATGAAAAATGCACATAAAGAATTTATGCACAACATTATTTATAATATCCCAGATCCCCAAAATAACTTAAAAGTCCAATAAAGAGGACTGCTCCATAGATTATATTGAAGAGTGATTAAATCACATCAAGCTATTAAGTCATGCTTTCAGAGTACATGGATGGCAGGGTGGGTGCCTCACTCCGCAGCAGTAAGTTGTAGAAGAGCAGAATCCAAAAATACATATCGGTTGAACCTTCATTTCTCAAATATTAATAATCTATTAAGTGCCAGGCACTGCCCTACACACTGAGTACTTCAGAATACAGGCACAATCTTCAGACTTAGGGCATGGAATTCTACCCTGTGAGGATGCAGGAAGGCAGACAGCAAAGAATTAACAACATATGTAAAATACACAGCACCTGGGGTGGTTGAGGCATGGTGGGCAGTTTCCTTCAAATTCAAACACTCCCTTTTGGAGGGAGGAGAGGAGAAGGACAAGGGGGGAGGGGGAGAAGGAGGAGGAAGAGGAAGAGGAGGGGGAAGAAAAAGAGGAGGAGGAGTTGGGTCCTGAGACTGGGAGGCAAACAAAAGGATACAGTCTGGGAAAGAGGAAATTTGGACTCGAGGTTCTCCAGCTTTACAAAAGATAAGAGGAGCAAACACCGCTAGGTGAAGAGACTTCAACCAGCCCAGCAGAGGAGATTCTCAAATCTGTCCAGATGCATTCCAGCTGAGCAGAAAGTTCCAGAACTACAGTTTTCCTGAGTCATTGCATGTTGGGGTGGGCTTTCCAGTAAGGCCATTGCATTTGAGTCCCCCCCCCCCCGCTCCTGTTAAGTAACTCCTACCCATACTCCTGTTAGTAACCCCCCCTGCCCCCAAATTAGTTCACTAAACTGGATGCTACTACCAACAATTGCTTTGGTCTGTGGAGGAGGAGGAGGAGGAGGTGTGTGTGTGTGTGTGTGTGTGTGTGTGTGTGTGTGTGTGTTTTCTGTGTGTTGGATCTTCCAAGGAAAAGTTTGTCCCATAGCAAAGGCACAGCATGGGAAATCCAGTCCTCCAGATGCAAAGAAGGGTCAGATGGTCAGAGAGAAAGAGGTCAGAGAGATAAGCCGGGTACAGCAGTGCCCACTTGAGAGCCCAGCACTCAGGGAGCTGATCCTGAGAATTGAGAGTTCCAGGCCAGCCTGAGCTACACAGAGATACCCAGTGAAGCCCAAAGCAGCAGCAGCAGCAGCAGCAGCAGCAGCAGCAGCAGCAGCAGCAGCAGCAGCAGCAGAAGAAGAAGAAGAAGAAGAAGAAGAAGAAGAAGAAGAAGAAGAAGAAGAATGACAAGAGAATGAGGTCAGAGGGAACCATGACTTTTAAGGAGAGATCAGAATCACAGGCGGGCTTTGGGTAGAGGAACAATGGGATCAGGGATCAGGCAGAAGCAAGAAAGCTGGAGCTGCTATAGCTTTTAGTGATGGACACAAGTTTATTTCAACAACAAAAATAACGCCACTGAGGAGAGCACAAAGCCAGAAAGCTATGAGGAGGCAGTCACTGCAGCCCAGAGAAACAAACCAGAAGGTGAGGCCATAATTGTGCTGATGAACACAGGAGGGGTGGGCTAAGAATGGTTCCTGGGGCCTTATGACAATCAAAATTACTCTTCTATAAGAAGATTTATTTATTTTAGCTCACTGCATCAGAGGCTCCTCTCCACCATGGCAGAAGGGTATGGCAGATGATGTGGCTCACAACTGGCTGGCCAGGAAGCACAGAGAGAGGTCGCCTGCCCTCACTGACCGTCAACCTCACCCCTTATTCCATCCAGGCTCCCAGTTCATGGGATGGTGCCATGCACACACAAAGTGTTGGGATCTGATAAAAGGAAGTTGCCTTAAGTACTGCCATTTTGACTTCTGACTCCATTTTACCTCAGCTGACCAACTCCCTCTCTAAGCAGCAACTGTTCCCCAACACATAACGCCCGTTCCTAACAACAGGGAGAACGAATGAATTTGATTACTTAGGCAAAATCAATGTCAGCCGACAATGATGGAACACCTGGGAAAGTCCCTAATCCCCGAGCTCTGATTGGTAAAAATTATAACTATAACCTGGCTCAGATCCTTACGGGTTTTACGCTTATAAACCATCTTCCGGCCCTACACGGGGCTGCCAGAAGAAACAAGGCTCCCAGGTCCTTAGTGGCAGCCCTGATGGATCAGCACCTCTGCTCCACAGTGTGAATAATAAAGGAGTTTGTTGTTTCAGGAGCCGCCGTTGTATGCTCCCTTTTCTCAAGGGGGAAAACAGACATGGTGTAATGAGAACAGGTCTCAAGTCTTTGACTCTTCCCCTGCTGGGATTAGAAGTGCGAACAACCACTCCCTTAATTATAAAAGAAACACATCCAAGGTGCAAAAAGCACAAAAGAGAGAAAAGTATCCCACAGCTTCAGTATCCCAGGTTTCAGGGCATGTCCCTCAGATCCTTCTGCTGGTGTCATGGTGGCCAGGTCTCTAGCAGGAAATGGGACCAGGTGTGACCTTTAGAGGCATGCTCCTACGGACCACTGTCTCCGGTCAGGCCCCACTTCCTGCTGTCTCCACCACCTCCTAACATAGTTCTATCATGTGGGAACCAAGTATACAACATATGGGAGTGTGAGCACCTGCAAATCTGAACTCTTAAAATGAAAATCTTGGATGGGTTAGGGCGGGCTGAGGGTAAGAAGGAAGCAACCCGACACAGAAGTCACTGGGTTTGGTTTTGGTGACGTGGAAGGGGTATGTGTGAAAAGGACTAGCTGTCTATGTCCCTTGAAAATCCAGAAGCACTGAGGCCTTAGACTAGGGAGTAGTGGCAAGAAGACAGGGATACACCACCTTGTGACAGCCCATTTTATGGACTGGGGCCACCCCTGAAGCTCAACAGGCCTGGCGATTTACCACTCTGACAGTCCTTGTGTCAGCCTCTCCAGTGCAAGGGCCCTTCCCTGTGGGAGATTCCCTGTGGCTCCTGCGACTCCTCCAAGAGTCCAAAATGTCCTGCACGCACATGGCATTAGATCCAAGAGGGCTCCAGGCACAACATCAAGACAGCAAAAAAGGAACTGAGCCCAGGGCGGTAGCCGCTTCTCCATCTTCAGGGAAGTCCTAATAGGTGACAATGCTTCCCCTTGACCACCTCTCCCTGCCCCCGATTCTTCTGAGTTACCTCATTAGGCAGGACTTTCATTGGAGCACAATGACTATTTGGCAGGATATGACGGCCCAGCCGTCATATCTTAGAATTGACTCAAACACTGTATATAAGTTTATGGGCTGGGTAATAAACCCAGATCTGCACCCTGATGCTGGTCTCCAGAGTTGGATTTCTATGGGATTAGTCATGTGACTCTGTCACCTTTCACACACACACACACCCCATGCTAGGTCCTGTTCCCACACTGCCCTCTCTCCTTCATATTCACAGAAGCTGAAAGTATTCCCCCGGCACCCAAGGAAGCAGTATCTTAAGACACACTCAGGGGAACTGTTGGTGCATGCTCCTAATTTTCTGTGACCCAAAAGGAAGAGCAGGTCTCTTCAATTTTATCTACCATTCTTGACAACTGGGACCTACTAAGCTCTTTAGCCATGTCACTGGGTCTCCCCATATCTACCGGAATAACCTCCTGCATTCCCCAGAACCAGCCCAACTGCACAAAGTAAGTGCTCCGGACATACTCTGTCATGATAATTTGAGTGTCCTTTACCTGTCATCCCAGGGCCACATCCTGTCCCCTCAGACCTGGGCACTGATTGCTGGAGTTGACCCAGACCCCATCTGTCCGATGAGGCAAAGCTTAGCCAGACTGACAAGAGGAAAATGATGGTCAGTGAACTTTGGGATTTGGGGGACAGACGGATTAGCATAGAGGACATTTTCTTCTACAGGGTTGGCTAACAGAGAGTCTACAAAATACCTGGTCCAGAGTTCAGTCCATCCATGTGGATTGTTTGCTGACTGTCTTAGTTAGGGTTTTATTGCTGTGAAGAGGCACCATAACCAATGCAACTCTTATAAAGGACAACATTTAATTAGGGCTGGCTTACAGTTTCAGGGGTTCAGTCCATTATCATCATGGCATTAAAACCTAAAACTAAGACAAGCAAGCCAGCATCCAGGCAGACACGGTGCTGGAGAAGGAGCTGAGAGCTCAACATCTTGATCTGACTGCATCCAGGAGAGGCTGTCTTCCATGTAGCTAGAAGGACTGTCTCAAAGCCCACCCCCACAGTGACACACTTCCTCCAACGAGGCCACACCTCCAAATAGTGCCACTCCCTGGGCCAAGCACATTCAAAGCACCACAGACTCATAGTTTTACTTAGTAATTGCCTGCCTGCCTAACAAGTCTGTTTATTTCTTTGAGCTCATGTAATCAAGGCTGGCCTGAAGCTCTCTACCCTCCAGGCTCAGCCTCCTGAATGCTCAGATAACTGTTGTGGGCCACCTCACTCAGGTGTTGCTATTTTAACCAGCCACTCTCTGGTAGTAAAGGCTAGCTCTCTAGACTGACCTCTTTTAGACTGTGGGATAAGCCTCATCCTACACCATTTCCCACCCAGACACCCTCCCAGGACCTTGTACTCACCGGCAGTCAGTGTGGTGAACTCTAGAAAGCAGTATTCATAGGTCACATCTACCTTGGTCTCCACCTGAGGTCTTTTCAGAGTTGAGTAAATGTTCCCAGGCCGCTTCTCTTCACGTTTCTCCAGCTTGTTCAAACTGCAACCCATCTTGACAGCTGTCTACAAAAGGGAAACAACAAAGGGCAGATAGAGTTGTTTTGTCATTTATTTTGAAACACCACAGCAAAAAAGACCCCCAATTTTCTGGAGGGATACATCAAAGACCTCAGTATCTGGGAAATCACAGGTCAGAGCACAGGGGACCGGGCCACCTTGTCTTCTTACGAGTATGCCATTACCAGCTGCCCTGGGAGAGCTGAGTGACCCCCAAAATGTCCCTGCTTTGTATCTTTTCTCCTCTCTCTGAGGAAAATAATACCTCAGAGTAGCTTCCTGCACTATCATCTGTATACATGATTTTTAAAAAATAGGGCCTAAAAAGCAATACTGTGCATTATGCTGTCAGCCCATCTGCAGAAATACAAGACACATGTCACCTTCCACATGGTTGCTAAGGGAGAATAATAAGTTGTTGTTATAGTCTCTAAACTCTGGCATCCGTTCTCCCCTCAACAATAATTATTTAGACAAGAATTGATATTCAAACATCTCAAAAGGAGATGTTGGCATTTTTATGGGCCTTGTCTAATAGCTCCCTTCCCCTCTTCCTTTTTATTCAGGCCAAATGGCAGGAAATAACTACAGACACACAGACACACACAGACACACACAGACACACACACACACACACACACACACACACACGCGCGCGCCTGCGTTTCCAGTCACTTCTGATTAACATGAAAGCGACAGAGCCTAATAAGGCCAGCGAGACATCAAGCAGCACCCACCCATGTTGGAAGATCGGTGGCCTCAGCTTGCCAAGGAGATGGAGAAATGGGAGAACAATAAACCGAGGGCAGAATTCTCTCAGTCTCTGACTGACACCAGTAACACTTCCCCGTTTATTTGGACAGAATGACATTTACAACGTGGCTTACTATGGGGAAGAGAAGATCCCTTTGCACCCTGGGCATGAACTGTTCCTCCTCTCTGGCACACTGACCCGCCATGGAAATATGTTTCCCTAAAATACAAACTGTCTAGAAATACAACACACACCTGCACACACATTAAGCATGCGCACACACAAAAATGCAGGGACTGCTTCCTCTAAAGACAAGGATTTCCTCCACCGATCCATTCATAGGGTTCCCGGCTTCCTAAAGCAATTTGGCAAGTTTCAGAAAAACAAACTGAATTTCAAAAAACAGTAGCAACGGCATGGCAGGGAGCAGGAAGGGGATAGGTAGGTATAACGGCGACCGGCCTCTGCTTTGCAGTAATTAAAACAGGCAGAGAGAATGGATAGGAACCGGAAGGCTGATTTATGCCTTAATAAGGGGGCATTGGTGTCTCAGAACTGGAGCACATCTGATGTATGCGCATTCTGTGTAAAGTGATAACTTGGAAACTACTCAGTCATTCTCCAGACACAACAGCTGATGTGTGCAGCCACTGCTGAAGGAGCCATGCAAAGTGAGCTGCTGCCATGTGCAGGGGGCAGGGGGAGAAAGCAACGGACCCAAGACTCACAGCTGGGACCAGTGCACCGTGGCATGGCGTGCTCCTGTACTGTGAGCACCAGAACAGGAGTACAAAGAGTCCAGAAATGTCTCTCCTTCTTGCCCATATCCAAGAGTTGAGCCCTGTGGGAAAGGAAGGAGTCTGTGATCATAGCACAAGGTTGGCAGTAGCTTGGAGGAGCGGAAGTGAGCTCTGCTACATGGATTTGGGCGTGTGGAGATGTTGGGGACGCTGCAAAAGTAAAGGATGAAGGAGAAAAGGAAGGGCAGGCTGTGATGTCTGTCATTCTTAGCCTAATAGGTCAGAAGCCACAACCACCACTCTCCCAGAATGCCTTGGTGAGCTGTAAAGAGGGTGCCTTGTCCTCCGAGAAATGAAGTCCTACCCCAGCTGTGGCAAGGAGAGGAGAGGAGAGGCTAGACCTAAGCCTCTACTTAACCCCTGTGAGTCACTTTCATAACTGGGCATCACAGTGCTGCATCAGTAGGGAAAAAGAAAACCCAAATGAGTGATATCCCAACTGGTCCTGATTGACCTATAGACACAGGCAGAGAAGTGTAGAGGGGAGGTCTCTTAAACAGAAAGATGTTAACACAACAGGGGCCGTGAGAAGCACAGGTTAAGATTAAATCTGTCTGTTCCTCAGCACATTCAGAGTGTGAAGGGATTCCAAGGCCGGATGAGCTACCTGTGGAGCGCTTGTACACTGTGCTGGCCAGCCAGCTCTGACTCTCACTGAACAAAGCTTATGCCGCTCACCAAAGCAGAGCTGGGAGGAAACGCTGCTCTCCCGTCTCCCAACTAACAGGACTCATTTCTCACACCACTGTGCTGTGCAGACTGTATCTACCCATACTCCCTCAGATCAGCAAGGAAAAGAGAAAATACTCAGCAGCCATCTTGAGACAGCCTCATCGAGCACGGTACAGTGTGGATACACACAGATGGCCAAGGAACAGGTAGGAAGCTCACCAGGGAAATGGCAGGAGGGTCACAGGGAGAAAGGCAACATCAGAACAGCCATTTGTATGAGTTAGGCTCCCTACTCGGAATATTCAAAGCCTGAAACCTTTTGAGAGATGATGGGGGCAAATGTTGGATTTCAGCGCATTCAGGATTTTGGAATTTCACAAGAGGAGCTCAACTGGAAAGGTCTATGCAAATATCCCCAAATTCAAGACTCTGAAATCTGAATTGTTTCTATCTCCAAGCATAAGGGATCTTGAGTTGGTACCAAGTGCTGGTGAGCACACGGAGCTGTTCAAGATTAGATGTAACTTTTTTGTTTGCTTTAAATATTTACTTACTTTAAATTTTGTGTGTGTAAGTATTTGCTTACATGTATGTCCATGCCCCATGTGCCTGGCTGGTACTCGTGGAGGCCAGGGAGCGGGTGAGATTCTCTGACATTAGGATTACAAGCAGTTGTAAGCTGCCATGTAGGTGCTGAGAAGCAAACAAACCTGGGACCTCTGCAAGAGCAGCAAGTGCTCTTAACTGCTGAGCCATCTCTCCAGCCTCGATTTCATTCTCTAGCTGTCTGTTTTATAATAGAGAACAGCTAGATTTTGCATAAAATATTCCTAGTAAATATCTCTTCTATTAATAAATGCTGCCAAATCGCATCACCATTACTTTTGCACCTTCAAAATGAAAAAAAAGAAAAAAAAAAAAAAAAAACCAAACCAGTACAACCCAGAGCAAACGGAATGCTCCTGCTTATACTGATAGTAAGACAGTCTGGGGAAATGGCAAATGGCCATGTGTGGGAAGGCTGCATGGATACCAGTCTTGGGAACTAGTGAATCCTCTCTAGATGTGTGCCAACAACAATGTGTATGTGTGGGCATCACAAAGCACAAGAAGGCCCATGGTCACACTTCCCAGAACCACCTAATGAACTCGCAGCCAGTCCTATACATGGGAGTATACTCATGCATTGAGATTCAGAAACTAAGGAGTTCATGTGACGGCATGGTGCTGTCTCAGTCAGCATTCTATTGCTGTAAAGACACCATAACCATAGCAACTCTTCAAAAGGAAGTGTTTAATTGGAGGCCTGCTTACAGCTTCTGAGGTTTAGTCCATTACGGTCATGGTGGGAGGTGTGGTGGCACACAGGCAGGCGTGGTGCTGGAGAAGTAGCTAAGAGCGCTACATCTGGATCCATAGGCAGCAGGATTCGAAAGCAACAGTGGGCCTGGCTTGGCTGTCTGAAACTTCAAAGTCCACCCCAGTGACACATTCCCTCCAACAAGGCCACACCTCCTAATCCTTCTCAAACAGTACCACTTCCTGGTGCCTAAGCATTCAAACACAACACATGAGCCTATGGAGGCCATTCTTATTCAAACTGCCACAGTGACTGAACCAAAAGAAGCAAGGGCATGGGAGTTAACAATTACACGCACACGTACACACACACATACACACATGCACGCGCACACGCACACACACCACCACCACCACCACCATATATTAGAGTCCCTCAAAAGAAAAGCCACACTCTAGTGCCACAAGCTAGAACCAGCCATCCTGGAGAGCAAAAGGGGCTTCTGGGTATGTCCAGTCAGCAACCTGTTTATTTAACTTTGTTAGTTCTCTTGATTAACTTTTGCTAAAAGTTCAAAACTGCATGTTTTTTTAAATGCACATAATATGTGCAACATCCCTACAACATAAGCAAAACACAGCATTGCCTATCCAGTGGCACCAAGTCTTCCGGAGTAAAAAGCAAAAGCAATGTATAGAGCCGGTGTGGTCATCAGGAACCAGCTTCTCCCTCAAGGCACTGTGTGCACAGCACAGCACAAAAAAGGAAGGGCTGCGCTGGACAGCAGACACAGGTGTGTGCTTCTGTGCACAGCCCTGGGCTTACAGGCACAGGCTGAGGAGAACACAGAAGGCAAGCCAAGAAAAGTGACCCAATAGCAGGAAGTGAAATTGGGCTTCGCCTATGTCATCACGTGCTCTCCCAAGTTTTGAATTGGTTTATCAGAGCTGTCATACGTGTGTGTGTGTGTGTGTGTGTGTGTGTGTGTGTGTGTGTGTGTCTGTATGTGTCAATGTATGTGTATCTGTCTGTGTATGTCTGTGTGTGCATGTGTGTGTGTCTATGTGTGTGTGTCTCTGTGTGTGTCTGTGTTTGTATATGTCAATGTCTGTGTGTTTATGTCTGTGTCTGTGTGTGCATGTGTGTGTGTGTCTATGTGTGGGTGTATCTGTGTGTGCACATGTGCCTGTGAGTGTGTGTGTCTGTGTACAGACACGTGTGTGCCTGTGTCTGTGTGTGTGTGCGTCTGTATCTGTATGTGTCTGTGTTTCTGTGTGTGTGTGTCTGTATGTGTCAATGTCTGTGTGTCTGTGTCTGTGTGTGCGTCTATGTGTGGGTGTGTCTGTGTGTGCATATGTGTGCCTGTGAGTGTGTGTGTCTGTGTACAGACACGTGTGTGCCTGTGTCTGCATGCGTGTGTGTCTGTATCTGTATGTGTCTCTGTTTCTGTGTGTGTGTGTGTCTGAGGGAACACAGGCGTACAAGTATAGACATGTCAGTGCCACTACACATGTCCATCAGTTGACAGGTACCCTCTACATTATTTTTTGAGACAAGATCCCTCACTGAACCTGGAGCTCCATGATTGGCTAGAATGTTTAGCCAATGAGCAACAGGGATCTGCCTGTCTCTACCTGTCCTTCAGCTGGGGTTACAGACACATAAGCTAAGTTTCCATATGAGCTCTAGGGATGCGAACACTTTGCTGACATAGCCACTTCCTCAGCTCTAGGACTATCCAGAAAACTACAAATGTATCTTCATGGGAAAGATAGTGAATGAAATTCCTGGTAGCCACTATCATTTTAGTATGACTTAATTTCATCTATAATTTTTCTACTTAATTTAAGTAGACAGGGCAAGCAGGTACCAAGAAGCATCAGAAAAACTTCCAAATCACAACTTGGATTTTAAGGTTTCAATCCAGTGCTAACTTTCTGCCCAAATAGACCACCAAAGGACATGTGTTTGGTGTCAGGTGACTCTGGCTAAATCATTCATCTCTTTAAACACAGAGCAGATAGAGTCCCACCCAGCAGAGAACTGGGTCTTTGGAGTCTGGAACTTAGGTGGCTCACTTTTTGGAGTGTGTGCCCCTGCTTTTGAGGAACAACTGCCTTTGTATCCAGGGCCCTTACTGCCCACAGGCACAACTCTGCCCTTTCTGTTTCCTTCCTGTATTCACACCAGCTCCTACCTCTGTCAAAACAGGACCAGGACAGGCTTTACTCGCTCTTGCTCCTACTATCCCAAGCAGGTCAAACAAACCTCACTCTTGAGGAGGGGGTAGAAGGTCTAGTGTGACTTAGCCACCTTTGTAAATGATCCAGGCATCAAAAGGTGTTCACACCAGAATCCTCAAGTGACAGAACAACCTTCGAGCACAGCAGAGGGGCTGGGGAGCACAGAGTCTGGGGAGGGGCACAAATGTTAGCGAAAGGCTGCATACTTGCACACTCCTGAGTGCACAAGCCAGTGGGACTGGGTAGGGAGGGTCACCTTAAACCCATCTCCCACAGGGAAAGATCTCCAGGAAGCCAGACCCCCCCAAATCCAATGACACTCCTTAAATTGACGGTGGTGTGTCTGTTGCCTCTCAAGAGTCCCCGTTCTGTGACTGTTTAGCCTGAAGCATGAATACCAGCTCCCAGACCCAGTTAAGACACTTGGAGCCTCGATCTCATCTTACACTGCTCGTAGAATCCACACACCATCCACCAGGAGCCCAAGCAACACCAGAGTCGAATCCGAGCTTTCCAGATTGAAACCACAGGCAGCATTTACAACAGGCATGGTGGCTGGTGCTAACCTGCGAACCATGGCCTGTCATCAGAAGTCACAGGTCACACTTTGAAAGCTGCCATGCTTCCAGGGTGGGTTGATCATAAAACATTAATGAGAGACCTGTTGTGAAGTGAGTTTTCGTCTGTTTAGGATGGCCACTCCTGGAGCAGGCTGTGGGTGAAGGCTGTGTTGCTGGCTTACACAGGCTAGAAGGCCAGATCTTACAACACAACAGGTATGGTAGAGGAAGCAAACCCTGGGAGACCAGCGGCCAACCTCAGCACCAGGCAGCACTGTCACACCAGCCCAGGAGCAGCACTGTCACACCAGGCTCAGGAGCAGTACTGTCACACCAGCTCAGGAGCAGCACTGTCACACCAGCTCAGGAGCAGCACTGTCACACCAGGCTCAGGAGCAGCACTGTCACACCAGCCTCAGCACCGGGTCATACTGTCACACCAGGCTCAGCACCGGGCAGCACTGTCACACCAGGCTCAGGAGCAGCACTGTCATCTATGCCCTGGCTGACTCTCCTACTATGGCTTGTTTCCAAAAGGGACACAGCCTATGGAATCCTTGCACTTGGGAAGCGGAGGCAGGAGGATTGCTATGAGCTCAGCCTGGAATACAAAGCAATTACCAGGGATCCAGAGCTACACAGATAAAAAATGATTGATTCTGAGGACTCTTCAGTGCTTTATGGCTCAGGGAGTCCCCAAACTTTGCCCTTCTAGATCCCTGCCATCACCCCAGAAGTCACCACAGAGCGCCTTGCTCTGTATATGAATGAACCACCGTATCCACTTTGATAGATAGTCATTCAAGGGTCTGCTTTCTTTACCATGTCTCAAAAGGCATCCCTGTGACCATGTGTACAGATCTCCCTAGCAGAGGGGCCAGGAAGACTTCCCATGAGATCTTCTAAGAGAAGGAGACAGAGACAGAGACAGAGAGAGAGACTCTCCCTACTCCCGTGGTGAAAGCGGGAAACAGCCCAAAGTGATCTGGTTCCCTATGGGAGCTAGAAGTTTTCTAGGGAGAAATGAGGCTCTGTGCCCCTTACTGCAGGGGGGATGTTGGTCCCAGTGACCTCAAGGATGACATTCTACAGTCAATTTATCTATGACCAAGGCTGCATCAGGGTTACTATGGTAGCCAATGAACCAGCTTTGCCTAGAAGCTATGGGCTCTTGAGGGAAGGAATTCAGGTTCCAACTCTGTCCAACCTTCCATCAACTCAACACACCTTTCATGCCAGCTTTGGGTCGGTCATTAGCACACACAGAACTAGAGAGAGCAGGCCCTGCTCTTTTTCAGAAGTCACCCGTGAAAGGAAGAGACAGGCATGGTACAGAACACAGGATGCTGGAGAAACCAAAACATGTCCCCACATCCAGATGACACAGAGCAGCGATCGGGTTGAACAACCCTTGTTATTTTCAGTGTTGGAATTGTTACTTTACAAGCATGTCTGATTGGTTTCAGATGTGCTTTCCAAGATGCCTGGGAGACACTGGTGTCCATTCAAATAGGAAGGCCTTCAGCTGCGGCTTCTGCATCTGCGAGCTGCCATTCAGGTGGCTTTTCCTACTCATGCCCAGACTTAAACAATGGGGCAATCAACCCAGTTACATTTCCAAATACAAACTGGTTCAGTAAACAGCAGTTTTCACTTGCCAAGTTGCCACCAATCCAAGACAACTTGTAAAGCTAACGTTAACAAATGCTAATTTCTGGTGACATGCTGACAGAGGGAGGGCCACTGCGGGCCTCTGCTGCTGAGGCCTGAGTGTTCATGGTATCCTTCAGTCACTCAAAGTAAGAAAGAAGGATCCTAAATAAGAAACTCTTATAGGATAACATCTCTTTCAAACAAGAAATATTAATGAAAACTTGAATCCTCTGTCACCTATTCCAACGGTGTTAACTGTTGATGCCTGGCAAATAGTGTAAACGATCAAATAAGATGAAACTTTACCCATTGTGGGCACTCACAATCTAAGGTCAAAGGCAAAAACAATCATGACAGTAAGATTATGTGGCACCAGTTCCTGAGGTACCTCCATGTTTATTTGTGTATAAGATCCACTTTCTCTCTACCTGGATCATGTGTTACTAGAACATTCCTCTGGGGGACTCCATCATGGGTGAGGTTTCAGGTATTCTATATTGAGCATGCATTTTTCTTTCCAGTGGAAACAGTAAGGACAGCTCCCAAGACAGCCCTCAGTGCCTCTCCGGTTGGACTCCCTTCTCACCCTGACACCCAGAAGCCAGTGGGTACTGCAGAAATAGCAGCAAGTGCATTGTGAGGCTGGGATGTGGAACCTGGGTTCCACCTTGCTCTCTGGTCATTCACCCTGAGCACAGCCAGCTGCCATGCTGTAAAGACACATGCCTGACCCTGTAGCACGTCCCTATGGCAGGGAACTGAGAGCCTCCCTCCCCATATCCAGCATCAACTCAGCATCATCACAGAGAGAGATGGCCTTCTTCCTCACCACACATCACTTCTGCCTGGCCAATATGTATTTTGTTGTTTTTCTTGGGGTACTGGGGATGGAAGCAGGGCCCTCTGCAATTGAGGAAGTGTTCTACCACCAGTCTATACTCTAGCTCCCTGCCCCTAATGTCCTGACTGCAACCTCAGGGCGGACCCCGAATCAATCCCTCTGGAGTTTGTGTCCATGGAGCTCTGTGAGATCATGAGTGTTTGTCCTTTCAAGCCTGAATGCTACACATTCCTGAAGCAGAAATTTCTGGTTTCTTTGGAAACTCAGTTGTATCATGTAATGTTTTTCTGGAAATTGCTGACACAGACGCATGAGAGGATGTTTTGCTGGAACAGACACACGATGTTTTTCCAGAAGCTGTCCTGTGAAAGGGCATGTGATGTTTTGCTGGAGTGGGGTGGATGCTTGAGAGGCCGGGTGATGTTTAGAAAGAATATAAATAAAACCCACAGTGAGAGCACGCTCTTGCATTGGTTCGCCTTGCAACGCTTTGCTGGTCTTCACTGATCTTTGCTTGTTGAGACTTCATAAAGAGAAATGTGCCAAAGAACTTCTCATGGTATTTGGGGTGCTTCTTGCCGCTTCCGTGGACTCTCGCTGATTTGGCAGACTTGTGCCAATTCAGCAGAGTTCTGGATCAAACTGCCACCACTGAATTGGGTTTGATGTTTTGGACTGGACCGCTGATATCCTGACAACGAAGATAGGAATTGCCCCAAGAACTATTTTTGAACAGGTCCACAACCCCCATTTCCTATTAACCTTTTCTCCCTCTTACCTCTGGTAGGTGGTGGGCTAGAAAGGGAGGTTGAAGCATTTAAGAACCATTATTAAAGTAGGTTTTAAAAAGTATAAGCCTACACATTCCTAGATGGCAGATGCGGAAGTTTAACTGAAAGCCCTGCTCCTGTATGACAGGCCACCCAGTGGAGCACCAGAGCTGCCAAGTTTGAGAGCAATTGGTTACACAACAAAAAGGAACTGACTCCATGGTGTTCCTGTTTAAACACACACACACACACACATGCGCACACACACACACACACACACACACACATTACTGTCCAAAGACATTCCCATGTATCACCTACCAACTTAGGATGGGGGTGGTTCTATCCCCAGCAGCCCAAGCAGAACAACAAAATAGATGTTGGCAGGCAGAAGTGACTGTGGAGTGAACGAGGCCATCCGTCTATGTGATGCTGAGCTGATGTTCCATATGGGGAGGGAGGCTCTCCGTTCCCTGCCATGGTGACATGCCACAGGGTCAAGGGTGTGTCTTTACAGCATGGCAGCTGGCTATGTTCAGGGTGAATGACTGGAGAGCAGGAAGAAACTCAGGTGCCACAAACCCAGCCTCACAACGCACTTGCTGTTATTTCTACAGTAACCAATGGGTCACAAGGGTCAGCTATTGGAAACAGACACTGTGAGGAAAACTGAGTCCTCCCTACCTTCCAACCCACTCTAATCCCCTAGTAGCGGGACCCAGGAGCTCCAGATCTCTCCTAAACCCTGAACCCAGGCAAGAGAAGCAGCCAGGAGCACAGCTCTTGATCTCCACTTCTGGTCTCTGGAACCTCTTTCTACCTCAGACACCCTTCCTGGGCTCTTCTGCCACCCTCCCAAGTGTGCTCAAACCCTTATGCAGAAATTGTTCCCCTGTTTTATTCTCCTCGAACTATCCTAATTATATACTGCTTAAGATATATGAAGGGTACAGACAGCACCCTGGTGCCCTACCTGGATTCAGCAAGGGCAGACCTTCGACCTTATTTGCTTCCCACATTTAATTTTTTTGCAAAAAGATAACATTTGGGGTTCAGCCCCTATGTGTGTCATCTCTCTGTTCTGTGGTCCCTGCCTTGACTTTCACCCTACAGTGATACCCACAGCAGGCAACAGCAGGAATTCCACCTTTCTCAGCACAGGATGGGGGAGGTGTTTCTGTATGCTTCAGGGGGCAGCCCTAGACTACATGCATTCCTAACGGTAGCATTTGTTAACTGCTAGAAACCCAAACAACCTAATATGCCTAGCTAGAGCATTTGGGATGATATATATATACATATATACACACATACACACACACACACACACACACACACACACACACACACGAAATCTGTCCCTTCCCAAGTGATGCCATTTATTTATAGCCTCCTTCCTATAAGCCAGTGGCCACCCAGCTCCCCAATCTCCAGTCAAAGTCACACTGAAGACCACCATCTTAATTTTCTGATCCACAGCAATTTCTTTAGCAAGCACCCCAAAGTTCAATGCTATGTGATATCAAATGCACTGCCTCAATCCAGGAAGGGTATCTCTTAGATATTGCTGGGTTCCCTTAAAAATTACAAAATATCCTTTGTCCCCCTACCCAGGGAATAACCTCACTGTTGCTGATGCATAAAATCCAGGATTCCAAAATACAGTATTGTTGCACGTTATCAAATATAAACATTCATGCCACCATCTCCCTCTTAGCAACCATGCCCCTTCTTGCCATGAATGGATCTGCTTGGTAAAATCTCCGCTCCCCAGACAGTCGTCTCCTATTCCAGAAGACATTCTGTGACCTGGAGCTTTCTTATTGCTGTAGAATGCATCCCAAAGAGAAGCAGACAGCTGCCTAGAAGGCATGCTCTTTCTACATCTGCAGTGGCTCCACTGCCTCAAAGCAGCCAAGCTTAACCCCACAGGGAACACCTATCTTGTACCATGCTCAATCTTATCTGGTCTGGTGGCCAAAGCTAGAAGATGCTTCAACTCCCCACCTCACTAGCCAAGCCCAGCTGCCACTCCACAGTCAAAGCCTTCAGGAATCAGCCTTCTCACCCGTTGACTGCCATTACCAGCCTTTGGAGACTGGAGCTCCAGTACTAGAGAGTGAGCACATCCAGCATAGTGGCCTGGCTGCCTTCCCCTTCACCAGCCCCATCTCTCACTGCAGACCATGACCTCAGGTTAGGTAAGGTCAAACCATTGTTTGCTGGGATATATGCCCAAGGACCTCCCACTCCAGACCCTCTGTCCACTGAGGCACCACTTGGAACTCCTCCTTCTTTCCCTTCCACTGGGACCTTCAAATATACTCAGCATTCTCAGAAGGAAAGGACATGAGATTTGGAGGGGGTAGATGAATTCATTTTAAGGATTGACTCATTGGCTTACAAATCCAAGTTCAGAGGCCCCAAAGAGCTACTGTTGTGGTCCTCTATCCCAACACAGTCTTCATCAATACATCCCCCAGCCCACTTGCTTTTTAATTTGAGATAGGGTCCTCCTGAGCTATCTGGTGTTTCATGGACTTTCCCTAGAGCAATATGAACCTCTGTTGTTCTCGGGCACGGCAGTAACTCACCCACATCCAGCTTGGTGAAGCAATGTGTTTGCTGAGCCGCCTTAAGGGAGCACGTATGACCTCCAATCAGTCACAATTCTGAAGAGTCCCTCCAGCATTACTGATGACTTCCCCAGGGCTATAGGGGTGGAGTCCCCATCCAGTTAACTTCCCACAGTCTACATTTTAGCACATCCGGAGACCACATGCAGTCAGGGTAGAATTACATGCAGTTAAAAGTGGGGAAGGAGGTACAGGCGGAGGTGGTTTGAATCTCCAGTTAAGGTTTAATGAGGGCATGTCCTAATAAAAGGATGTCAACAGGCCCAGTCTTGAGAGTGTCTTCAATCAGTTTCTTATAGATAATAGAGCTGCTCTATTAAGATTGTAGTAGCTCTTATACTCAGAGGATAGCCTTCCACAATATCCAAGTTGATCCTGAACTCATGTGTAGCCTAGGCTGGTCCTGAACATGTGATCATCCTGCCTTAGCCTTCTATGTTGCTGGGATTACAGGCCTCAGCCCCTGGGCTCTTAGAGCAAAGACTGCCCAAAGGCAGAATTCCTTTCTGCTTGGAGTCACAAGTATTTTCTCTTAAATTCTTCTACTGATGAATGAAGCCCACACACACTATGAAGGGCAATCTGCTGTTCTCAGAAGTCTGCCGATTTCAGCATCAATCACGTTGAAAAGCACATGCAGGAAGACCTAGACTGGTGTTTTAACAAAAACCAGGCACCACCATCCAGCCAAAAGGACACAAAATAAACCACCACCCTTACTATGAGGCCAGTGGGCCTGCCTCTTCCCTCAATCAATATCCTGCGAAGCATTGTAGACAAGATTATGTTGGCCATGACAAAATAAAACAAAAGGGGACAAATTCTGTAGGGCATTGTCCTCTGAGTCAGCAGCCAGGGCCATCTTCTACACATTGGCTGTGACTGTTTGCAAATGACTCTCAGGACCTGGTGATGACTATCAGAGGTATGGGGTGGGGAGGGTCTAATGACCCTCCCCTGAGATTCCATCCACCCCTCTACACTTCTGTCGCAACTGTATGCAATTCTGCCCCAGTTGTGTGTGGTCTGGGAGGTAGCAGACTATACCTCCATGTCAGTTAACTGAAACAGAGTCTCCACCTCTGCATCTGTGGAGAAGTTTTCATCCATGCTGGGACAAATCTCTCCAGTGGCACAGATCTTTAAGGGTCACACACACACCCTTATAGGTAATCCCTTATCCTTGCTCTGTAGGTAAGCAGATAGAATAATTAGTTCACAAAACTAGCCATGGGTGGAATGGTACTTTGGTCTGTCATCGGTGCCCTATCTAGAGTGAGGAGCTGCTTGCATCTCCTCAGGAAATGTTCAGACGACACTTCCTCCCATGGACTGTATCTCAAAGAGCACAGAAATAGACAACAGATACATAAAGAAAACTGATGAAATCCAATCCTCAAATATATCAAGTAGGAAAAGAACACAAAGAAGACAGCAATCGCAGGGGAAGGGAGTAGTATTGTCAGGGAGGGCATCACTCAGCAGTAACATTCAACAACACCACAAAGGAGGTGGCAGAGAGGTCCCCAGGATAAGGAGTGGTGGCCCAGGCATGGGGGGAAAATCATAAGCGAGTTGGGGTTTGGGACGGCACTACCTGTGAGAGACTGGGCACAGTATGTGAAGTCAGACTGAACTGTGACATGGACTAGGCTGGATTCCCCCACCCTCAGGGAACTGAAACTGGGAAATGTAAAGTCATTTGACTATGATGTCAGGAACTGGGAGAGCGGTTGACTCAGGAGAAGCAAAGCAAAAACCAAGTTCTGGGTGTCTTCTAAAGGGGACCTGTGGGTGGCTTGTGGCTGAAGCTGAAGTCTGGAGCAGCCAGTCCCAAGAGGTTGGTGTGTGTGGCAGCCAGAAGTGAGTTAGCCACCACTGCTGTGGAATGTCCAAAAAACCCAGCAGGTGCACCAGTCTGGAGCTTTGGTGGCACCTACTTCTCTAAGGCAGTTGGCAAGCCTTCATCCATCCAATGCCAACCCTAGCAGAGCAGTTAGTAGCAGCTCAGTCACAGTAAGAAAACTACAGAGGTACCAAAAGACAGAAGGGGGCCTTTGAAATATGGCCCTGTGGCTCTCAAGTTCACCTCACTACTACAACTATAACTATTACTATTACTACTGTTGTTGCTGCTCCTGCTGCTGTTGTTGTTGTTGTTGTTGTTATATTTTATTCATTGGAGGGTGGCATGTGCCACCGTATGCATATGGTGGTCAAAGGATAACTGCAGGAATCAGTTCTCTCTTCCCACTATGTGTGTCCTGGGGATCAAACTCAGGTCATCAGGTTTATTGGCAGGTGCCTCTAACCACTGAGCCATCTCTACAGCCAAAGTTCACTTTCTTAACAGTCTAGCCCAGGGTTTGGGTACATAGGGACATGTGCCAGAGTGCCTATGTCAAATCCTGATGATCCTACTTCTGAGATGTGACTTCAAGGAAGCCCTGGAATCTGTGAATAGAGACAAATGGAACGCCTACTTATACAGTGACAACTATCCAAAAGAGAGTCGAGTGGTGCTGAACACAGGTTAAAATTCCTTAGGCATGCAGAATGAGAGTATAAACATTACCCAGGGGGCACTGTGGACACAGCTCAGTGGAAGAGCACTTGCCTCTAATGCACAAAGCCCCATTACTGTCCCTAATACCATTAAGGAGATAAACAAATGCTAACCATTCGACACAATATTAGTATTGTTTGTTATCCATTATAAAGATTCATGTAACCTGGTGTGGGTTATTATATTACACTGAAAATGTACTTATAAAGTGTCAGAAGATGCACACACACACACAGAGGGGGGAGGCAGAGAGAGACAGAGACAGACAGAGAGACAGGCAGAGAGAGAGACACACAGAGAGAGACAGAGAGAGAGAGACAGAGAGAGAGAGAGAGAGAGAGACAGAGAGAGAGAGAGAGAGAGAGAGACCCCTCTCTCCTTTGAGACATGGTTTCTCTGTGTATCCCCGGCTGTTCTGGAACTCTGGAGAATAGGTGGCCTCAAACTCAGAGATCTTCTGCCTCATGAGTGCTGGGATTAAAGGTGTGTGCCACCACTGCCCAGCAACACAAATCCTTTCTAAATTGAGAAAGGGTTTAAATGAATGGACCTGTACTTCCCATTTCTGAAATATAAAAATTTGTGGAGTTGACACATTCCATTAGCCATTCTGAGACTAAGCAAATCTGTTTATACCCAGCATCATGGATAACAGCGATCACAACACCCTCCAATCCACACACAAAAGCTAGTCTGCAAAGTGTAAAGGACTCCTCGGCACAAGGTGAGGTGGGAAGTAGGGTGCTTACATACACATGAGCACACAACAACACAACTGAAGCTGATCACCCCCTACAAAGACCCGCATGCTGACTCTGAGGAGATACAGAACAACAAAATGGGGCATTTCGTGTGGAGACACCAAAGAAAGTTGTCAGCTCCTGACTGAAAAGTGTGGAAATCTTTGACCCAGGATTCTGAAGCTGATGGGCCGGTCAGCTTCACACACAGTGACAAGCAGTTTGTCTGAATCTGGCCATGAACACCTAGGACTGGCTTTCCCTATCCTTTGATCTCACACAAGAGACAAGAGCCACTGAATAACTAGAGTCCCTTGCCCTCTCTGTCACCCCTGTTCTCCCGAGGCAGCTCCGGCCCAAGGGAACCCCCAAACAAACCTTTAAGTCTCCCAGATAATGTCTCTGCCTCAGTCCTGGCAGGTGGCCATCCCTAAAGAATGTGACCTGATTTCCTAGCTCTTTGGTTCTGGCCCACTGAGAGCGATTTCCCTCTCTGAATTCAGTCCAGGTAGGGAGTAATTCACACAAATGCATATTTAAAAGCTGGACCAGATTCTTATTTGGAGAATAAGGAATTAGCAGGACTCAAGCGGAGACTCTGAAGCGCCTGTCGTACTGATTCTTCAAGAAAATATGCCTTGATAAAATATGCAACGATAATAATGAAAAGCTCCTTTGGGGGCCCAGGAGACAAGAAAAACTGGAATCTATGTCAAAAAATGGATGTGAGTGGAAAAAGAGTTATCACGCATAACAATCCCCCCCAAATCCTCGGAAGGATAAACATAAAAGAAATGTCTGCCAAAATGCATCTCTGTCAAGGAATGAGCCCAAGTCACTGCCACCATCTCTCTGCCACCAGTTCTCATCTGAAGGGCAAGGAAATCTGCACAGCACAGAGTGACTGTCCCACAGAGTTCAGAGTGACTGTCCCATAGAGCTCAGAGTGACTGTCCCAGAGAGCTCAGAGTGACTGTCCCATAGAGCTCAGAGTGACTGTCCCATAGAGCTCAGAGTGACTGTCCCATAGAGCTCAGAGTGACTGTCCCATAGAGTTCAGAGTGACTGTCCCATAGAGATCACAGAGTGACTGTCCCATAGAGTTCAGAGTGACTGTCCCATAGAGATCACAGAGTGACTGTCCCATAGTGCTCACACAGTGACTGTCCCATAGAGCCCAGAGAGTGACTGTCCCATAGAGCTCAGAGTGACTGTCACATAAAGATCACACAGTGACTGTCTCATAGAGCCCAGAGAGTGACTGTCCCACAGAGCTCACAGACTGGCAGACATAGCTCCAGTAGCCACACTTGGCTCTAGACACTTGAACCGTGGCTAGCTCTCCTGAAGAAGTACAGTCAGCTTTTATTGGACTTTGACTCATTTAGATACACATGTGACAGCCACATGTGGCTAGTGGCTACTGTATTCCACTCACTCAATAAAATCGCAACCCGAATTGACCCTTACTTCACTTCCTAAAAACAAAAGGTTTTCAGTCAGATGTGGAGCCATACACCTTCAACTCAGGAGGCAGAGGCAAGCAGAGCTTTGAGTTCGAGTGTGGTCTACAGAGCAGTTCCAGGGCAGCCAGGGCTACACAGAGAAACTCCATCTCAAAAACAAAAACAAAACCAAAATCAAAAAACAAAAAACACCCTCAGCAACAAAAATGTGTGTGTGTCTGTGTGTCTGTGTCAGTGTCTGTGTGTCTGTGATATCCACATGTGCACTTGTGCCAAGGTATGCTCATGAAGGTCAGTTCTCTCCTTCCACCCTGAGCTCCGGGGACTGAACTCATGACATCAGGCTTTTGAGGCAAGCACCTTTACCTGCTGAGCCATCTTGCTGCCCCTTGATTTGATTTTTGAGTCAAGGGCTCCTTTTTAGCTCAGGCTAGCCTTGAACTCTGCGTCTCAACGACAAGCGTTAAAGTCAGTACTTCTCCACAAGTCCTGACTGTGCAAAACTCTAGGCCTATAAGACAGACGTACATGAAACACTGAAGGAAGTGACTCTGGTGTGTCATTTCCTGTCATTTAGTTCTGACTGCCCCAGTGACATTTCTATTAAGTTGTGTCTGCGTATACTGTGATTCCAGATGATTCTGCATTTGCTACACGTGACTGCCACAGTCTCTTCCCTAAATGTCTCAGAAACACCGGAAAGTAAACCCAGGGCCTGCTGGACCTCACTTTCCTCTAGGCTGAAAAGCGACAGTATCTGCTGTCACCTGTCCTGAAGAGGACTCAGACGGCACGCGTAAAGTGCTAAGCAGCACCTAGCAACTAGTCTAACACCTAACATTTTGTTAATAACAAAATCCGTCATGGAATAGAATGGTTCTGTGATAATGAAGTTGTCCAAATACGTCATACCCATCCCCCACCCTAGAGGAATCACCTGCTGAAAGTTGAGAATGTGACATCATAGGACATTGATCTCTCATCGCCCACTGTCAAGACGGGCAGCTCAGCCCTCTCGTGGATGTCCGCTGTGTCCCTTCCTCGTGACCTGTACTGCACATATGCACTGTGGTTCCATGCATGGCAGAGCCCCAGACCCTCTCCAGTATCTCAGACTGGACACGGGTCATCTGTCCCCCCGAGGAACGTGGTCAGTACTGGGACACTGTGAGGGCCATGGAAACATTTCACCCTGTTTCACACTTCCTGTCTCCCAGATCATTCTAGGCCAGGCCCTGCTCCAGTTCCCACAGAGAGGGACTACAGTGGAAGGGGCCTCTGAGAGGCCTCACGCCTTTCCTCAGTAATAAGATGGGTGCTGCTGGACTATATTTCTCACAAAAAGGACAAGTCACATTCTCAGTGAAATTGCTCCACGCTTACACACCCCAACTCTGCCCTGCCTCCCAAAGAAAATGCAGGCAGCTGTCTACAAGGGTGAAATCCAAAGGGTATTTCCACCAAGCACAAGAGTATTTCACATCAGCACACCTAATGGCTCAGAATCCCCCCAGGAATGTCAGGCAGAAGTTCAGTGAGGATCTGTGGAACTAGGGGTTGGGTTTTTGTTGTTTGTTTGTTTTGCTTTGCTTTTTCTCTTTATAGAAAGAGCTCGGATGAGATCTTTCACAGTCTCAGGTCTATTCCCTATGGACTTCCCTTCTATGACCATCTCTAAAGAGACAGCATTTATCTTATCATCTGCAATCATCTAAGTCTAAATCCACGTAAGGGCTGAGAAGAAGGCTCAGTGATTAGTGCTTACTCGGCAAGTGTGGGGACCCGAGTTCAGATCCCCAGGACCCACCTAAGCTGGACACAGCACATCTATAATCTTGGCGCGTTTAGGGTAAGACGGGAGCTAGAGGCAGGGGACTCTCAGAAGCTGAGAGGCCAGCTGGTCTGTGCAGCTGTCAACAAGAGCCTTTTGCCTCAAACAAGGCAGAAGATGAGTAGAGACCCCACAGTTACCCTCTAACATACACATCTGTGTATGTAAACACACACACACACACACACACACACACACACACTAATACAAATAAACAGGGGCTGCTTCTTACAGTCCCCTCTACCTATGATCACATGTCCACAAGTGTCCCAGCTGGTCCCAGGAGAACAGAAATCTAACTAATCAGCCCAGTTTAGAGACCAGAAAGCTGGATTGTGATTTAATCTCCAGCAGGTTTGTACTCTTTCTAGGACTCTAGAACAGAATCACCACACGAGAAAAGGCCTAGCAATTTCCTCTGTACACTACACACACCTCTTCTGTGACGTGGGCATTTATCCAGGAGAATGGGACCTATGTCCCCAGGAATCTGTGTACAAATGCACAAATGTTCATAGCAGTGTTGTGTACAAGAACCTACAACTAACAACAATAACAACTGGATAGAACCCGTGTGCCCAGGAACAGGGGAATATACAAACAAGCTGTGGCACATACACATCTCAGGAACATAATTCATACATAACAAACTTAACAAAACAGAATTACTGAACTCTATATAGAACTGCAGAAGTCCATGTATATGAGGTTTAAATAACAGACTGAACGAACCCATGGTAAGACAACGCAGTGGTTGCCACTGGGAAGGTAGGGGCCATGAAGAAACCCAGGTTGATGGTATATTACCTGTCTTGATAAGGACTGGGATGCACAGCACATGCATATGTGCAGACTATTTCAGTTATGTGTGTGTTACTGAACACACATTGAACATGTGAGTAGAACCTTTGTAAAGTAACCCTGTACTAAGACTGTAACTTATTTTCAAATGCATAAAGCAGCACACTGGATAGATGGATGGTGCCTAGGTGTGCACTTAAGTCAATACAGAGAAATGTTAGATGTTAGAAAATCTAGATATGATGGGTCTTTGTTTTTGTAGCCCAAGCTAGCCTCTACCTCAATTTTCTCCAGCCTCCTCCACCTTCTGGATTATGAGATTACAGGAGTATGCCACTGTGCCCAGCTAGGTATTTGTAGGGTCTATGTTACAACTTTACTATATCATTTTTATTTTTTTAATGGCGGCTGGGTGTGGTGGTACATATAATGGAAAAAAATCAATGAAAGTTTGAGGCAAACCTGGTCTACATAGTGGTAGATCCAGACCAGCCAGGACTACACATGGAAACCTTTCTCAACAACAGCAACAAAAATAGAAAGTGGTATAGAAAAATCAGAGTATCCCTTTCTTAACCTATCAAGTTAACATTTGGTAAGGCAGTCATGGCCACCAAGCCATGGGGCCACACAGTTCCAGCTCCCACGTAAGTAGTGAAGCCTCAAGGAACCCTGGGAGCTTTACAGGAACTCCCATCACTCAGCCCGATCCCCCACATACAAGGCAATCACTGAAATCAAGCCAATAAAATCCCGTTCCAGAGGGAGAGAAAAAATTCATTGACTTGTATCCCCAATTTATTCTATTTCAATTCCTGCACCAAATCGATTAGCTGAGTACACAATCCACTTCTTTTGCCTCTTGTCCACGGTTCCAGGAAAAAAATAAAAAACGACCCAGTGTCCTACCCCACAAATGGAGGCACAGAGAGGCTCCCAGCTTGAGGCTGGAATTGTTCAGGCCTCATGAAACACCTACAGAAGGCAGAAGAGTTTGCAAGCTCATTCTAGGGTTATGCTGATTAACTGAGGTCAGAGCACAGCACCACCCAGCTTGGTGCTTAACCCTTGAAGGTGGGTGGCTGGTGACATCTGGTGTCACTTGAACTTCCTCAGAATCCAGCTGGTCAGAAGGTACAAATTAGGACTCCTGACAGCCACGGATATGTTGGGTTCAGTGGCCCTACCCATGGGCTTGTAGGCCACTCACATTACACCCGGGCTTCATTCCTGGAAAAGGCTTATCCTGAGATGACACTCCATAGTAGCCGTTGGGACACACCTGTTCTGACCTTACCCCCCACCCCCTTCTGAAAACAGCTGTATGTACAAGAGGCTCTGTTCTGGGCAGCTGGGCAGCCACACATATACAAAGATTTGTGCCAGACTCTCTCTAAAATAATAATAATAATAATAATAATAATAATAATAATAATAATAAGAAGAAGAAGAAGAAGAAGAAGAAGAAGAAGAAGAAGAAGAAGAAGAAGAAGAAGAAGAAGAAGAAGAAGAAGAAGAAGAAGAAGAAGAAGAAGAAGAAGAAGGAGCAGCAACAGCAGCAGCAGCAGTAGTTTCTGTTTGTCTGTAAGCCCCTGAACAAACTCACTGACACCACCCACCGCCCACAGGGGGCAGCTGAGAGCCAGCAGCCAACAGGCATCAGGGAGCACGCGCGGGGCTAACCCTGCCCTCTGCGCGATTCTAGCCTCCAAAGATAGCGGTGCGGGAGCGGAGCGGACCCGGCGCGCTTGCCTGACTGTCAGGCTTCCTTAAATACACACTCCCTCCTCCCCGCCCAGACCCTATGCCCATCCTGGTGTGCCTCGTTCCTAGGAAAGTGTGTTAGGAGAAGGCAAGAAAAAAAAATCCCTTTCAGAAGAGAAAAGCCCCGTTTCTGGTGCCTGGGACTTGGCTCTCAGGATTTCCACCGAGTCCCCGCCCGCCTGCTCTCAAGAGTCGCACACCTCTACCAGGTCTCCGGGTGCACGTGGACGGTGGCAACTCCCATCTGCTCCGGGCCAGGTACCCACTACAGCCGAGAGTCCTGACCCACCTGTAGCCTCCGAGCTTCCCTCTGCGTCCTTCTAGCAGACCTCAGCCTGCGAAGCCCAGGACCCCCAGCAGGCGACCTGACCCCTCTCACCCCAACGCTCTCTCGCTTGTTTGTTTTGCTTTTTTTTCCTCTTCATCCGGGGGGGGGGAAAAAAAGTTGGCCCAGAATCTGGCATCCCATCCATCTGTCCCCATCCCCACGCGACCTGCACCAGGGGGCTCGCCTAGCAGCTCCGGAGCCCCGAGGTGCCACGAGGAGCTGTCGCTTGCTCACCAGGATCCCGGGCCGGCGGAGCCAGCGACCCAGGCCTCTGTGTGCCACCTCGTCGGCCCGCCGTACGCCCACCTACCTTAGGCGACCAGCAGCGGCGACTGTGGCGCGGGCTCCCGGAGACAGCGTGCTGCGTCCCGGGATGAAAGTTTGTGCCATGCAGAGCAGGGCGGCGCGCGGACGACGCGGCCCCGGCGGTGGGAGCAGAGCGCTGGGTGCGGTCGCTCGCGTGTCGTCGGTCCCTCGGGCGCTGGCCGCTCAGGTACCTCCCCGGAGCCAGTGGCCGCCGCGCTCCCGCTCGCTGCGCCCTGCGCCCTGCGCGCTCTGACTCCAGCCCCGCCGCCCCCACCCCACCCCGCGCCGCCGCCGCCGCCGCCGCCGCCGCGCGTCCGCCCGCTACACTTCCTCTTCCTCTGAACTCATGTGCAAAATATGCTGCGCTGCATCTTCTTGGGGGAAGCCGAGCGGCCCCTGGCAGCCCCGCACGAAAGACCCGTCGGCCCCGTGCGCTAGCGCCGTGAAACCCGGCCCTCCCTCGCCCTCCCACCCACCTAATCCCACCTCTTTTTCCCAGGCCTGGGCTCTGGGACCCGCTTAGGAGAGCGCCAAGGTGCCAGCCAAAATATTGGGAAGGCGACCGCCATCAACATGATGATTGATGGCTAGGGCTGGGAGGAGAGCTGAAAAGAGGTTCATTCTGGACCCATTCCACAGGTGGGAAAGTCCCCAAGCAGCGTCTGCTACCAGGTTTATCTTTCCGCAAGTAGTGCTTGGGGAGAGAAATAGTGCTACTGGCCTCAGCCTCTTTCCCGACCTTATCCAGGTGTCCAACGGCTTGAGATCTTGATGCGACTGGGTCATCTTAGCCTAGCAAAATGGATTCCCCATAAAGCAGTTTTTAGGACAGGGCTGCTTTACCATAGTGAAAGTGTGTAATAGTGTCTCCTTGAGGCCAGTAAAACAAAACAGAATTACCTTACTGAGCAGGGCATAAGAGCAGGAACCCTAGAGACAAATGGTCAGGATGGATTCCTGCCTTCTGTCCTTACTCCCCTGTGACTGGGGTGACTTTGGGCCTCTTCATTGGCCAACCAGCACTTCCTTGTGCCTTATTAAATGCAAAATGCTTAGAAGCATTCTATAATTCTGCTATTATCGTTATTATCATCATTACCATAAGGGGCTGAGATTTAATTGATTATCCTGTTCTGGTTGGGCAAAGAAGGGTCCTTAGGCACTGGAGGAGTTCTGGCTGATCTAGGCCCTGTGTTTTAATGAGGTCCTTCTGGTACTAGGATCACCCGCCAGGGGGGAGGCAGCACTGCCTGTTTGCAGAGACTCCTCTTGTGAGAGCTACTCCGGATCTTCTTCCCTATAGCCCTCTCCTACTCCCCACCACCATTCCTGTCCTTTTTTTACCCCTCTGCTTCTCCACCCACCCCAACCTGGCCTCCCCGCCCACTTTTCTCCACATTTCCCTGTCCCTAGTTCATGTCACCAGCCTGCCCTGCTGGGAGAAAATAATAAGGCAGGACAAGGGGTCAGGGCACCCCTAGTGTTGAACATTTATTTATGAAGTGAGAGGGGCTTTGTGCTAATGATCCTGCCTGAGACCTAGAAATCAGGACTCTTAACGCCACTGTCCAGAACCTTTGACAGTCACTACAGAGAGAAAACAGCCTGGTGGTGCCAGCCAGTGGTCAACAAGAAATCACAGGGCATTGAAAAGGAGAGGGGGAGGGGGAGGGGGAGGAAGGGGGAGAGACAGAGAGAGAGAGAGAGAGACAAAGAGAGGAGACAAATTATTTTTAAGCAAATTCTTTCCACTTACAAATTTTGTGTATGTAGTTTTACTTTAAGTTGTGTTTTTGAGATTTTGGTTTTTTGGTCTTTTTGTTTTGTAAACACCAGGTCCTTGAGATTAGTAAGGTATTCTGACATTTTTCCATTTTCTGTTATTCAATACTGCCCTTAGTGCCAACGCCGTGTATTTAAATGTCTTGAATGAAGCTCTCCCTGCCTGTTTCTTCCTGTTGAGGTTTGTTTTGCTTTTCCTCTGGAACTCTCGACCTGTCTTTCTATATACCCCGATGCTTCCTCTCTGGTACATTGCACTTGGTAAACATGTATGTAATGAACCATCTTATGCATGGCCTACATTCAACAATTATCTGAGTCTTCTGAGTCTCTTTTGCTTGTACCCAATAAGTAGCCAAGCCTTGGGGTCACTTATGTTGTATAGAAAGCAGCCTGGACTGCTGTGGCCGGCTAGTTAGAGGACAGACCCTGGGAAGCTGGGCCTTACCTCTAACTGACCTCATCTACCCAGCGTCAACCCCAGAGATGCTGGAACTGGATCCTGGTGGGTTACCTTGGCAACCTCACAGTGTTGTCTGTTAGAATGTCCTAGGGCGGCAGCTTTTAATTCTATCACAGCAGTCTCTTCGGGGGGTTGTGTAATAGTGCTGTTTTTCTTCTGCTCACACTTCCTTCCCTTATGATTTCACACTAAGTACTTGTGAAGGATGCTGAACACGAGGGAAACCAAGCTATTACTGCACAACAGGTCACAGATGCTCCCAGAACCGGGATCCTGCCTGTTGGAAGCTGATAAAACACAGGTCTGAGTTAATGGGGAAGCTGGTTCTCCTCACACCCTGTGGAGGAAGAAGGAGTTAACCCAGCCTAGACAAGTGTAGGAAGGCCTGTGTAAACCCATCTGAGCTCAAGGGAAGGAGTGCCCTAGCTGGAGCAATTTTGTTCTGGCCTCAATGCACCCCTCCTCTGGAGATAATCCAGGCACAGGTACCAGCAGCTGGAGCAATGTTGCTGTCCCTAGTTGTGGTGGAGGAGAGACAGCCTCCTATCCTGCCCCCCTATTCCCACACAACCCCAAAACCACAAGTCCACCTAAGTTAGGGCCACCCTGCTCCTAACTTAGCTCTGGCTAACTCCACTTCCCATGACTCTGCAGACAGAGGTAACAACTTGGGACAGAAAGTACGCATGACAAAAGCATGGGACATAAAGGACTGGTACCTCCACTGTTTATTCACAAGACCAGGAAACCCAGAGTTTATGCCCACCCTGTGAATGGCATTCGGGCTGGTAGAAGATAAGTCATCTATGACCCATAAGACAGTTATCATTATAGTGATTACTGGAGGTAGCTTTGCAGCCACAGTGAGGTCACCTTTAACAGGTACTTGCTCCATAGCCCATGGTTGTGGGAAGGTGGCTCCATGCATGGTGACTGTGGTAGAGGCCTCAGGGTCGTGGCTTCTGAGCAGTCCCTGCCCCTTGTTCCCTGTAATGAAGTAACTATGGTATATTGGTTCCTCCTGATCACATTGGCACACAGCACACTTCAGCCAGTATGACAAGCCTCGGAGTCTGTCTTGGGGTGTAAGAATGTGAACTGGGTGAGGCAGGAAGCTTGTATTTTTGTATATGTATTGATCTGCATAGCTAGCAATTTTTGTCCGAAGGAGTCAACCCAATATTTTTTGAAAAAGCTATCCGCAGGCGTCACCAGTTGTAGGAAATGTTGGATTAGAGCCAAATATTCCATTCACCACCACCCCCATACAAAAGACAAATTACTGTTATTCTGTCCTGAGCCTGCTCCTTGTTTTAATTCTGAATTCCCGGCCTGTGTGAGCAGTTCAGGGGACAGGGGCCCTCCTGTGGCTGAGACAGAATTTGCTCTCTAGAGAAAAGAGCCATTAGAGACCGAATCTCTTAGGGATAACATGAAACACTCAGCTCTTTGGGCCTTGTTTCCCTCACACAGCCTGAGGAACTGCCTGGCTCTGCCAGTGCCATGCACATCCCAAAGATGGGAACAGAAGCATCCACTCCCTTCAAGGTTAGTCTGTTAGTAAGACACATTCGTTGGTTCATATAAGTGAATGTATCATATTGCCAGAGATTGTGTGTGTGTGTGTGTGTGTGTGTGTGTGTGTATTCATTCCAGTGTATGTATGTGTTGAAGAGTGAATTCCCATATGTGTGCTCTCTCTGTTCCCCATATATAAAGAGTGAGCGAACATGGGGAAACATCACTGGTATCTGTATCATTGCCAGAGGTGGCACTTACAGGAAGGAGGGCTATGTAGAACGGCGTTTCAGGAGATACTGCCCATCTAGGTGGGGAAGCCATGGCGAAGGGAACGTGTTCAGATCTGTGGCTAACAGGAAACAGCAACTCCTCCTGAAGCAGGAGCTGATTACAAACTTCAAGAACCTACCCCACGCCATGCTTCTTAGCCTAGGTACCAACTCCTGAAGTCCCATAGTCTGTCCCATGCCCCTCAAAAAATTACTGTCAGCTGGAGACCAAAAAGCATGAGTCTGTGAGAGACATTTGACATTGAACCATAAAAGTTCGTGGATGTTAAATTATTTGTATATAGTAACTGATACGATTTTCCTTCTGCCTCCTCTCTATTCCCACTGTCTTTTGTCCACACTGTACGAACTTTCTTAACATCAGAGGAAAAGCCCAGGATGTCTTTGTCTCAGGCTGCCAGGCCTTTGTCTCCGGACAGGAGGGAAAGGAAGCAGTCAAATGCTTCATCTTATTATCTAGCTGTGGCTCTCCTCTTCTGTCTGCCTATCAGAGATCTGTCTAACACCTAGCCCTGTGCTCTCACTATCCTTGCCATGTGTACACACACACACACACACACACACACACACACACACACTCACTCACACTCACACACGTCTGCCATGAGTCAATGAAAGCCTGCATAGGAGACAGGGGAAGCAGGACCGGAAAGGGGGTGTGTCAAGCTCCAGGTATCCCTGGAGGCAGGACTCATAGTGCAAAGCCTGCTGGCAAGTCCTTCAGAGGTCTCTGAACTGCTGCTTTGCTCTTAGAACCTATGAAGAATCGGTGCAGGGGAGCACTGGACCTTGAGCAGAGAGGCAGGCTGCATGCTGTTCCTCCTCCAGTGGCACTGACAATGGACTCCAATCAGCAGCAATGGCAGCAGCCTGGGGAGCATCCTGAGACTAAGGGATGCTCCAGAATCGGCCTTTGCAACTTCATTCTCCTTACTTTCGTAAACTTGACTTGGGCTTTCTGTTGTTGTGATAAAAACCATGCCCAAAAGCAACTCTGGAAAGAAACAGTTTATTTCAGCTGACATGTGTAGTCAGTCCATCAGGAAAGGAAGTCTGGAAAGGAACCCAAGGCGGGAACCCGGAGAGGGGAGCCGATGCAAAATTCAAGGAGGAGCACTGATTCTGGTCTTGCTCCTCCAGACTTGCTCAGCCTGCTTTCTCATAGTGGCTAAAGCAATAGCTGAGAGCTTGCCTCTCGATCCACAAGCACAAGGCAGACAGAGCTAACTGCGATAGCAGGGGCTTTGAAATCTCAAAGCCCAAACCCCAGTGACATGCCTCCTCCAGCAAGGCCACATTTCCCAATGCTCTCCCAATAGTTCCACCAAATTAGGACCAACTACTCAAAACGAGCCTATGGGTCATTCTCATTCAAGCCACACCAGATGTGTCTAGGTTAGTGTCAAGTTGACGAAAACCAACCAACACAGCCTGGCAAAAGCTTCTTAGGGAAGGAAGAGTTTGTGTTGGCTCAGAATCTGCGAACACAGACCACCCACAATGGCAGGGAAGGCACAGTGGCAAGGACAGCTTTGGTGGCAGGACTGTGAGGCAAACGGCCACACTGTTTGCTGAATCGGGAAGTGGAAAGAGGAATGCTTATTCTCAGTTTGCATTCTCCTTTTTCCTCCTTTTATTCATTCTAGGGTGCCAGCCCTGGGTCTTCCCTCTTTAGAAACGTCCTCCTAGGTGCTCCCAAGTCTATCGAAGGTGAAGTGAGGAGGAACCATCAATATACAGTGGCAAAAGACCTTAAGTAGATAGGAAGTGTGATCTCTGCACAGCAGCCTGCAGACTTCAGGATAAGAGAGTTGCTCACATTTCTGTCCACAGATCTGCCCCTAGAAGAGCCTTCATGGTCTAGCTCAGAGTCCTGTTACAAGGCAGCTTTATAACTATCCTGCTTCTGGTTAGCCCATGCTGGCCCATGGCAACTGATCTTCCAGGCTTCTGGTGGTTGGGAGAGGCTTTGGTGAATTGTGAGCACGGTGGGATTAGTATTAAAACAAAACTCCTCCCACTTCTCTCAGGCCTGAAGCAAGGTCACTGGAGCCTTGCTACACAATGGCTGCTGGTCAGGCTGGGGTACCTGGCTGACTGAGGTGCTGAGCCCGTAACTGACCTGCACTGATTATGCGCTATGACTAAGAAGCGGCTTGCTCTGAAGACTCAGAGACTATGTGTTGCTGCTTTCTGCAACATAACCTTGCCCATCCTGCCAAAACCTGCACAGCTGACCTAATTGGGGTGATGGAGAATGAAGAAGTGACAGACACAAATACAGAAAAAGTGAGCTCAGATGCGCTGTGCACTCTGAGAGAGATTCACCAGCAGCAACCTAAAGACCCGGAGCATTTGTTATAGACAGCACTGATAGGGAGGAAGGGTCATGCTAGCTAATCTCAGCAGCAGGTCTCTATGGGAGAGCTGTCTCAGTCCTGGGTTCCAGTCATCCTGGAGGAGGAAGCTGAGGTTGATAGTTTCTGCACACACTGGTCCTAACTAAAGGTCAGCCCTTTGCAGCATCCAAACTCAGATCAGGGGAAGGTCTGGCTGTTGTTGGCATTTAGTCTAGGCTCTACCCTACAGTTAACCTGGCAACAGCCAGGCGTGCCTGACTCACTATAAAAGGGGCTGCTTGTCCCCTCCTCTCTCTCTTGTTCTCTTGCTCTTGCTTTCTCCTCTTGTTCCTGCTCCCCCCACCTCTCTCCCCATTCTTCTCCCCCCTCTCTCTCTCTGTGCTCGTGGCCGGCCTCTACCCCTCTACACTCTCCCCAACCCCCCACTTTCTCTCAACTCCCCTCCCCATGCCCTGAATAAACTCTATTCTATACTATACTGTCCTGTGGCTAGTCCCTCAGGGGGAGAAGGGATGCCTCAGCATGGGCCCACAGAGGCACCCTCTTCCCCCACACCTTACCTCACCTCCACCAAACACATCCCTGGCTCCTCTCTTATCTTATAAAACACAACAGCTATTTCCATGGGTCTGAGGCATTGGGGTCCTTGACATGGCCGTGCTCATGTCAAGAAAACATGTTCGCTCAAGACTCCATCTGCTCCCCACATTATCCTGACCGATACACCCATCTAGAACCCATCGGGTGTTACGGAAGATGGTTTAGTTTCATTTCCAATTGTGATAAAATATCCTGATAAAAACCACTTAGGGGACAAAGGACTTATTTTAGCTTACAGTCCCAGAGGGATAGAGTCCACCACAAAGAAAAAGAATGGCAAGCGGCTGGGAAAGTGTGGTAGCCTTAGGGCAGAAGGAAGCGGGCTGAACATATCACAAGCATATTCAGAAAGCTGGGGGTGGGGCAGAGACAGAGACAACGATACCAGCAACTGGGAGAAGACTATAAAATCTCAAAGCCCAGTACCAATGACTTCAGACTTGGAGGTTCCACCTCCAGAAGGTTCCATAACCTCCCAGACACCATCATCAACACTGGTGCCTGTGGGAGACGGTGCGTCTTCAAACTACAAAAGGCATCATGAACAGGTAGTTTTCTATGTTCAGACAATTGTCACTTAGACACAGCTCCTGGTTATCTACTAACTACAAATGAAATATGATTCAGAGACATTGAGAGACTCACCCAAGGTGTCCCAACTAATACCCTGAGCTTCCTTTATTCTCCTGGTCACCTTAAAGTAGTAGAATCTGTGTCTACAAGTCTACTCTAAAGAGTAGGTGGGATTTCACTCTGCCTTGGCTCCTTCCTCAATGCCTGCTTATTGCTTTCATTCCGTAATCAGTACCCAGATCAAGGCCTGATGATAATAGGCATTCCCTAAACATTTGCTGAATGAGTATGCCCGCACAATGAGAAGCCTCTGCTTTAACTGTGGACGGAAATAGGCGAGAGACTCAAGCGCAGGCGTAGCAACCCATCACTTCAGCACTGCGGATGGAACTCAGTGAGAGCATCTGCAAAGCTTGCTGAGGCTCTGGGTTCCTTCCCTAGAATAGAACAGAGACCACTAAATATAAGCGGTATACCTGATCCAAACAACATTTTGAAATGTAAATAGCTACTGTGCATTCAATATTTCCTATTGTTTCCTGTTACCCTCCTCTCCCCCTTCCCAGCTCAGCCCATTCAGCATCTGTATTCCAGGAGTTGTTTGTCTTAGTAGAAGGGCCAAGAAAAATGTCCGGAGGCCTCAAAAGTTAGGGTCCCAGCATTCTAAATACCTCCACGAGGGCAGTAACGCCTTCCAGACTACAGGGAGGGAGGGAAGACCAGAAGGAAGCAGGCATAGCTATGCACTGAGATCCTGGGGAAAGTGAGCCAACACTGTCCCTGTGGTTTATTCAAAAGCAAAGACAGAACTGGCACAGGGTTACATGTCTGTAATCCCAAAGCCCAAGAGGCTAAGGCAGGAGAATTGCCAGTTCCAGCCCATCTGTCTGGGCTGCATGGCAAGACCCTGTTTGTCTATTCCTTCCTCCCTCTTTTTCTCTCCCTCCCTCCTTTCCTCCCCTCCCCTCTCTCTAATCTCTCTGTCTCTGTCTCTCTTGGCCTCTGCCCCCCCATCCTCTCTGTAGAAAATGTTTCTGTTACCCAGGCTTGACTCAGTTCTGAAGCCCATGGAAGCCACTGTAAATGTGATCTGCAGAGACTAGCTGAGAAGCGAAGCCTAACAAACAGAGGCATCAGTAGGAACACAGCCCACTTTTTCCTGCTTTCCTTCTGAATGAGCCGCCTTGGAGCCCCCCACAGGGTGGGAGCTGAAGAACCAAGACAGAGTTCTGATACAGCCAAGTGGCTGAGGAAAGTGGCCCAAGTTCCCTCAACTGTGGCACGCCATGGAAGACACAGAGTGGCCCCATCCCCCAACCTCCCCACTTCCACTGCCACTGCCAAGCAACTGAAGGGAGCACAGAGGGGGCAGGGTACTGTGAACAGCCCCACAAAGATTCTTTGAAAGTGCCCAAGTTACAAGACGCTCTTATTTCCTGCAAGCAGCAGGTGAATCAGCCAACCTCTCCCCCACCCCCCAGCCAACAAGAGCTTGTGACAGACCGTGGGCAGACACAACAAAGCACCAGCAAGTAACCATGTGACAAGAAGCCCCCTCAGCCACCCTCCTGGGTGTGGTGATTCTGATCAGGGACAGCCAGTCTTGTCCATTCCTTGGCCCAGAACTTAGCACAGTGCTAGGGTCCTGGAATGGATGGGAGGAAGCTGCTACCTCCCCTGCCCTGCAGCTATGGGAGGAGGTGACTGTGCCCTTCGCTCAGCACCTATGCAAGTGTGTTGGGAACCAGGTCAGGGTTAGACAGTCTCAAGGTGACCTGAATAACATAAGGAAAACTTAAGCGCTTCCTCCCAGACCTCCTGGGAGGACCTAGGGCTCTCAACCTGCAACATGGGCCTACCAGTGAGCGGCGCTCCTGCCTCCTGCAGCTCAGGGCAGAAACTTCTCCCCCTAGTCTTTACCTCAGCTGGCCACAGGAGCACTCCGATTAGTCCTTTCTCAATTATTCAGATGAATGGATGAAGGAGCAAGGGAAGGAAGGAAGGAAGGAATAAAAGACCAAATATGCAGGAGAATAACACTCATACCAGAGCTGAGGCCCTTCAAGGTGCGGTGGTTCTCACAAAGCCTGCTGTCTCCTCTGGACTTCACCCCGCCCTCTGAAGGCCAACAGCAGGTTAAACCATCATGGAGTCAGCCCACCTTCTTCCCTCCTGTCATCTCCCTGGCTCTCCGTTCAGCTGAAATGGAGATCTTGGAACAGAGCACTCTGTCCATCAGCACCAAGACCCTCATCCAGGCCCACGTGTAGAGGCAAGCTGACAGCCCTGGGACTCAGGGAACGCACATGAACAATTTCTTCCCTGACCTAAAATCCTAGTTTTGGCACCTGGCCTCAGCAGAGAAAGAACTGGGTGATGACTGGCCAGGATCACATGTCTGCTTTCTCCAGCAAAGCCTGATGCTTATTATCAAGGAACTATCAATATTTTACAAGTGTTACCATTTCTGGGGAGGGGGGCGGGGTGAGAAGAACAGCTGATTAAGTAGCACAGGACAGGACTTCAGTGGTCAAGACAAGGTCTTACTCTCATCCTGCCCCCTCTAGGTGATCAGACTAATTGTCTTAAGGAGAGAATCTTTAAGTTCAAAGCCCATATGTCCCCGTGTCCTTTCTCTCAAACCAGTTCAGGCCAATAGTCTCAGCACAAGGAACACAGAAGCTGGAGGCCCTGGGCTATATATGATTTCAATGCCAGCTCAGGCTATCTAAAAAGGAGCAAACAAATAGAAATTGCACTGTAGAGTCAAGAGTGGGTCAGGCAGGGTTTCATGAATAACCGGGGAAGTGGGCGCTGGTCACCCTAACATGTAGCAGTGAATATGGGCCGCCCCGGGTGGCTCAGCGAGTGTGGAGAGATACAGAGCAGCAAGGTTAATGGTCTAGGCCACCTTGTCTTGCCTTAAGTGTTTTCCTGGGGCTCTTCTGTCTTCCCAAAGGGAAGCAGATTTTAACTTCCTGCTCCTTAAGCCAGACAGCATGTAACACCTTTGTGACCAACACAATGTGACCTGAGGTAAAGCTGTGTGAATTCCACCTGTGATAGACTTTGTTCTTGAGGTGAGCAGTCCAGCTGCCTCAGTCCTCCCTGCCTTGAGAAAACCCAAGCGACTGAAAGGTCCGAGGATCACAAAAAGACAGAGAAAGGCTCAGGAAACCTCAGCCCTGCCCACTGATTCGAAATGTATTAAAGGAGCTGCAACCAAAGCCAGCCAAGTGAGCCTTCCCCAGATCCTGGCCCACGGGGACTCCGAGCAACAATTAAATCATTGTTGTCTATGGAGCCCACCATGTGTTGAGGTGACTGGTTAGACAGCAATAGCGAACTCAAACCAATGGTTGGTGTAAGCAAAAACCACCAGGGGACTGAATGAGAAGAGGGTTCCGTGAGGGACGTGTTTGGTTTGCCTTGCAAGCATAAGGACTTTGGTTGGATCCCCAGAAGCCACATTAAAAGCCAGATGTTGTGGCATGTGCTTTAATCTCAGTGCTGAGGAGGTGGAAACAAGCAGAGCCCTGGGCCCGATGGCCAGCCAGCCTAGCCTAAGCTTCACAAGGTCCCTGTGAGATAATCTATTCAAACAATGAAGTGGCTAGTGCTTGAGGGGCAACTGAAGTTGTGACCGCCACACCATACGTGTATGTGTGTGTGTGTGTGTGTGTGTGTGTGTGTGTATGTCCCCGCTCCCTGACACACTGTTTTCTTAGTGTTTCATCTTTTGGGTTTTTTAAAAAAATTTTTTATTTCCAACATAATATTTTTATTGATTATTTGGGAATTTCACATAATGTGCCCCATCACATCTACCTTCAGGTCCTCCCATGTTCAACCCCCCTACAATTGTGACCTTCCCCCCAAAAAGAAGAAATAATAATAATTAATAATAATAATAATAATAATAATACATTCTATTTGTGCTGCCCATGTACTCCCTGGACCATGATCAGGACTCCCAGTGGTCAGCCCCTTAAAGAAAACTGAGTCCTTCCCCACCTGTACCCCTACCCCACCAGAAACCATCAACTGTGGTTAAGCACAATTTTGAGTTCTCTTTGATAGCTTCCTGTGTAGGCAGTTACTTTGGGGGTAGGGAGCTGGAGGAATTGTGGAGAGGAAGTGGGGGTTGTCACAGAAGCCCCTCTATGACCCTCTTTCTCAACTGTGAGTCTGCAGTCACTGATACCACAGCGAGAGAAGCTTCCTTGCCCTTTACAGTAAGTGGGAGCATGGATCATGAACTTACACATGGCCTCCAGGGTCAGCACATGCATGAACCTCAACATGGTCTCATGGTAGTACAGACAACAGACATCAACACAGCCCTCTGCCCCAGGACAAGCCACAGACACCATGGCCTCCAGCAGCAATCCAGACCACAGACCCTAACATGGCCTCCTGCAGTAGCACAGACTATAGACAGCCATGTGGCCTCTGGAGGTAGCATAGGCCTTAGACATCAACATGGCCTCCAGCAACAGCCCAGCCCACACGACCCTCAAGTCTCAACATGGCCTGAGACAGCAGCCATGGAGGTCCATGCAGACAATGAACTGTCCTTCATCTCTGACATCCTGCTTGGAGCCAAAGTGTAAGTGAGCAGTGTGAGCTGAGTCTGGACAAGCTCCAGGCTTTTGCACACCACCCTGCCTGTCGCTGCAGCCTTCTTTCACATTGGTCACCACCTTTGCATCTGCAATCCTACCTCTCTCAAGGTTCCTCCATCGTCTCCCCCCTCCATCTCATATCCATTTGTCACAGTGGTATTGGATATGACAGTGTGTTACAATGTGTGTGTGTGTGTGTGTGAGCGCCTAAACAGCTTTACATGCAGGTATTCGTTGCAACAAGTCATTGGCCTGGTTTAAAGTTTCTGATTTCTGACACAACATAAATATTCAACCATCACTCAGACTTGTCTCAGATAATTGCCAGCTGCCCAGAGTCAGAGTGATCTTACATCAAGGCAGGACATCCATGGGCAGGTTCTGCACAAGCTCCAGGCTGCTGCATAGCTCCCCACTCTCATGATGGCTCTCCTTGATCAACCATTGTACTTATAGGCTTCAGGGAGCACCTCTGCCCCATGCTCTGTCTCCCAGCAGGGCAAGCAGTATGGGCTGCAGGCAGTACTCCATGCTGGGGGCCAGCCAGTGGGCCTAGACCAGCCTTATTCAGTAAAGACATCTGGTTTGTCCAGCAGCTTGTAGATGGAATGGGTGTTGGGGTAGATCAACTCAAAGCATTGGATCTGGGCCTGGGCAGCAGTGCAGTTGGTCAGCCCAGGCTTGGAAAGGCAGCGTCGGCCCTTGTGAACCTCTTCCAGCCCCATTTTTTGTTTTTTGTTTATTTGTTGTTGTTGTTTTAAAACAGTGTCTCACTATACAACTCTGGCTATCCTGGAACTCTCTGTAGACCAGGCTGTCCTCAAACTCACAGAGATCTACTTGCTTCTGCCTCTCCAGTGCTGGGATGAAAGATGGGCACCAATGTGCCCTGCTCACACTTTTTTCACTTTATTTATTTGTTTGTTTGTTTGTTTAGTTGGACCAAAAGTGGATGTTTAGTCTGTTATAGCAGACCCAGTTCTCAGTGTCACCCCCAGTGCTACAACAGAGCAGCAGCTGTAGCTCCCCCTCCCTACTGCCCATGCCTCCTGTGGATCACTCAGACCACACCCCCCTGGCCTCCTCTTACCCAGCTTCCCCAGCAAGCATCCCCCACACCCTCAACATCCCAACACCTTGTAAAAACACCAACCAAGCAGACTAGCAGAACAGGCAGCACTCAGCCAAAAGACTTCCTGAAAATCCAGAGAGGAAATAGAAACTAAGGAACAAAACGCCCACCCAACCAGGACAAACCCAGAAATCAGCACCTTAGACCTGTAACACCCCAAACCCAGATGCCTAGATGCCAGCATAAGAACACAATAGCCATCGAAGGTAATATGTCACCACCAGAGCCCAGTTATCCTACCACAGCAGGTCCTGAATATTTCAGTATAGCTGAGGCACAAGAAAACCTTCAAACCAACTATATGAGCATGATAATGGTCCTTGAAGAGGAAATGAATAAATCCCTTAAAGAAAACCAAAGGGGGGGCAATTGAAGGGAACGAATAAAACTATTCAAGAACTAAAAATAAACATAAAAGCAAATAAAAAAGAAAATTCAAACTGAGAGAATCCTAGAAATGAAAAATTTAGGAATGCAGAAGAACTTCATCAACAGAGTACAAGTGATTTCCATCTTAAAAGTCCCAGGCATTGAAGATACCACAGAAGAAATGGATACATCAGTCAAAGAAAATGTTAAATATAAAAAACTTCTGACACAAAGCATCCAGGAAATCTGGGACTCTGTGAAAAGACCAAACCTACAAATAATAGGAATCGAGAAAGAAGAATTCCAACTCAAAAGCCCAGAAACTATTTCCAACAAAATCATAGAAGAAAAGTTCCCTAACCTAAAGGAGATGCCTATAAAAGGTACAAGAAACATACAGACCACCAAATAGATTGAGCCAGAAAAGAAAGCTCCCTCAGCACATATTAATCAAATCACTAAACAAACAGAACAAGGAAAGAATATTAAAAGCTGCAAAGGAAAAAGACCAGGAAACATATAAAGGCAGACCTATCAGAGTTGCACCTGTCTTCTCAGTGGAGGCTCTAAAACCCAGAAAGGCATGGACAGGTGTTTTGCAGACTCTGAGAGAGCAGACGCCAGCCCCAATTACCATATCCAGCAAAACTTTCAATCATCATAAATGGAGAAAATAAGATATTCCATGATAAAGTCAAATTTAAACAATATCTATCTATAAATACAGCCCTATTGAAGGTGCTAGAAGAAAAAATAATCCAAACCAATGAGGCTAACTACAAACATGAAAGGGTAGGAAATAAGACCAGCAAAACAGAAAGGAAAACACACACACACAGACAGAGAGAGAGAGAGAGAGAGAGAGAGAGAGAGAGAGAGAGACATCTGTACACACACTTCCTGGGATTTATAGATTACTGTTTGTCAGCCCTTGAGTCTCTAGAGAGAGAGTCCTGTGGCCCACAAAGAGATAATGACTAAAAGTGGCCCTGGCTGACCCTGGAAAGTCTGCAGCTTACCTCAGCCTTAAGTTCCCATTTCTGGTTCTCATTATGACACAGAAGAAACCTTCATTAGTATTTTTACTTAAACAAAACTAAAAGATAATTAGCAGCTGCTTCAGGGGTTTTAAGCTCTTACATCTGGGATTTTCCAGAAAGCACTACTAATATTAGCAGCAAAATGGCTTTAGGAAAGAAAATACAGCCCTGATTCATCTTCCTGACCACTGAACAAGGGGAGGGCTGCTTGGTCCTAATGACAGCCCTCCTGGGATTGGCTCTTAGACCACCCATCTCCTCATCAGGTGCTGGGACCCTGGAAATCCTGGGGTTTCCACATATGCTTGCCAACAGGACCTTCATCATCTGTGCCTAGAGCCTACTGTTTGGAGGTCTTAGTCAGTGTTCTATTGCTGTGAAGAGACACCACAACCATGGCAACTACTAAAAAGGAAAACATTTAATTGGGTCTTTCTTAAAGTTTCAGAGGTTTAGTCCATTGTCATCAGGGTGAAAGCAGGGTGGCACACAGGCAGACATGGTGCTGGAGAAGTACATGAGAATTCTACGTCCAGATCCTCAGGCAGCAGGAAGAAAGAGAGACAATGGGTCTGGCTTGAGCATCTGAAACCTCAAAGCCCACCCCACTACCCAACAAGCCCTTACCTCCTTATCCCCGACAAGTAGCACCACTCTCTAATGACTAAGCATTCAAATCTATGAGCCTATGGGGGCCATCCCTATTCAAACCATATGGGGTATCAGACAGGAAAATGGAAGGTGAGGTAGAAACAGATATTGACAAGGCTCAGGATTGTTTTCTTAAGTAGTGTTTCAGATGTTATCACTGACTTACAGGTCACTCCAAATATATTGTTCTAAAAATAACCACCAGTGTTCAAATATCCCATGATTTCTGCACAGGGAACACAGAAAAGGCACTCGGCTGAGTGATCTGAGAGTCCTTCAGATGGTTATCATAAATTACAGCTGTGGCTGTGGTCATGAGACCAGTCTAGCCAGGACTGACCAAGTCTACCCATTTTCCTGTTGGTCCGTCCATCCATCCATCCATCCATCCATCCATCCATCCATCCATCCATCCATCCATATTAGACACATCTGTGTCTGTGTGATCAGACACAACCTCAGGGAGATGGGATTTGTCTTGGCTCATAGATTCAGAAGGGCTGCGCACTTGGATAGAACAGGACGGTGGCAGGAACGTGTGGTGAAGACTGCTGTTCACTTCTTCATAGCACAAACTGAGAAACGGGGAGACTAGAGACTTCACATGACCACATGTTCCTGTGTGGTCTGCTTCCTCCAGCAAAGTCTTGTCTCATAAGGTCTTCACTACCACCTCCCCACAAACCTCACCATCTGGGGACAAGAGCCTATGGGGGACACTTCATATGCAACCTATAATGCTAATTGTATGTATGTATGTATGTATGTATGTATGTATGTATGTATGTATGTATGTATCTGTCTATCTATCTATCTATCTATCTATCTATCTATCTATCTATCTATCTATCTACCTACCTACCTATCTATGTATGTTCTATCTACCAACCTGTCTTCCCTCCAGGCCCCTCCAAGGAGTCTTTCCTCTTTTTTAAAAATTACTTCTAACATTTATAGGGAGGCAAAGCAAGAGTGTAGATGTCAGAGGACAACTTGTGGAAGTCACTTCTCTCTTTCCACTATGTGGATGCCAGGGATCAAACTCCGGTCTTCAGGCTTGGTGTTAATGACCAAAGTCATTTGGCTGGCCCCCCAAACAGTCTTTAATATATTACTAAAGCACTCACAAAAACACCTTATGCTCCATAAATACCTCAGAGCAAACACTCCTATGAGCAAGGCAGAAGCTCCACCCCATCTTACAACTGAGCCTTGGACTACCATGGTAACACTTTTACCTCACTCTGCTGATAAAAAGAGTCCCATGCCCACCCAGATTCAAAGACAGAGACACCCACACACCAGGAGGCAAAGCATTAGAAGAAGAATGTGGAGGAATTGTGGCTCCCATATCTGAAGTTACAAGTTGCCACAGGCTGAGCTCCCTAGAAGCAAAAGTTGCAACGGGGAGTCATTTGTGAAGGAATAGGGAAGAGGGAGAAGGGTAGGAGGTCATGTGATCTCTCCCCAACTGAGGTCCTCATGGGGAGCCTGCAGAATCTGGCCCTCCATGAGTCATAGAAATGGACTTCCATGGTCCACGCCAACCAACTTCCAGCTAGGGAAACCCCCATGAGGAAGGATTTGGAAAGCCCCATGTACCTCACAAAGAGGCAAGTCCAACCCCTTGAGAGCATTTCTCAAGCAAGGTTCGCAGTGTGAGGCTTCAATAGCAGTATGTGGGGAAAGACTCCTGGAAAGCAGAATGGGACCCAAGAGCCTCTACTAGTGTAGGAGACAGGCCATATTCCCAAGCTCCCCACCAATGAGCAAAACAAGGGAGGTCAGCCCATAGGCTGAGATGTTGAAGACATGAGCTGAAGACACAAGCCTGGAAGTGATGAATTCATACAGATCTGGGAACTGTATTAGCCTCCTCATCACTGTGACAATATAAAGGGACAAAGTCACTCTGGCTCAGGGGTTCAGGAGGCTCAGGCCATAACTACTTCCACATAGCATCCTAACAGCTGGACCATGTATCGATAGACATTCCTTACACAGACAGGAAGCAGAGAACAGGCATCCTAGCTCCTACTATTCCATCCAGGTTCTCAACCCACGCGATGATGCCACCTATATTCAGGGTGGCTCTCCCTTAAATCCCCTCACAGACATACCAGAGTTTCCTAGGTGATTCTAAATCCAGGCAGGTTGACAAAGACTAACTCTCATAGGAACCCAAGCAGAAGACAGCAGACCTAGTGGCTCAGGCCTGTGATTCCAGAACTTGGGGGCTTTGGAGGATTGCTGTGAGTCTGACCGCTACAGAGTGAGTTTGAAGCCAACCAGAACTACAGAGTAGGACCCTGTCAACTATAAGAGGGGAGGGCAGGGGAAGGGAGAAAGGGGGAGAGAAAAGAGAGGAGGACCAGGATAGGGAAGAGAGGGAAGGGAAGGAAAAGAGAAAGGAGAAACACTCAGGGTTTGGGGCAGAGAATCCACTCAAGTGAATATAAGCAAAACTAAAATGCCCATAAATGGAGCAGTTACAAGACGCTGATCCAGGCTGCATCTTGACTCAATTTTCCTTCAAATCTCTCCGTTTCTCTTCCTCTCTCCTTTTCTATGGACTCTGTTCTCAGGAGCTCACCCTCTGAGCAGTTCACCCTCTCATACTTGCCCTGGTACCACAATAAGAGCACCAGCATCAAGAGCAAACTCTCAGGCATCCCTGTGAGAAGAGGCTGTTTAAGTGGCAGCCAACCTTATTAAAGTCCTCGAATGTCTCAGCTCCAATTGGCTAGGCTAGTCACCTGGCTATTTCCGAACCAATCACTGTGTCCAAGGTAGTGTGACAACCTGATTGACCAATCCTGAGTCACATGCTCACCCAGGCTGAAGATGAATTTAATTTCTTTAGAACCACAAAGATTGAGAGTAAAGGTAGAGCAAGGGACAGCAAGGCAGGTCAGTCAGTAGATGCGGACTAAAGCCAGCCAGGGAATCCGGATAAAGCAGGACATGGCTTCGGGAGAACACAAGTCACAAGGACAGAGGGGCAGGCTGGGAGCCTGGCCCAAGCTGCTTCCAATCCCTTTGCCCAGGGAAAACGGAGATTTCTTTCTTTCTTTTGGAAAAATTAATTTCACACGTGTGGAAGTCACGTGATAACTGGGAGTCAGGTCTCCTGTGGTGTGGATCCCAGGAATCAAACTCAGGTCTTCACGATTGGCAGTAAGCATCTTTACACAGTGAGCCATCTCAGTGGCCCCAGGGAAAAATCTTGGTTCCAGAATGTGCGGGTGGTAATGCCTTGAGCTGGAGAATTTGAAAGAAGGCCACAGTGATCAGAATTTTGTTCTCTAGCTGAACCAAAGGGGCTCCTTAGTGACTGCACATGATTTAAGAACTGTGCTAGTAATTTTTGTTTGATCAAGTCTCTTGTGAAGATTAAAGGTTTGTGAAATCAGATATGTGAAGTAAAAGGAATAGATGTTAATAGGCCAGGGGGAATACAGTAAAACACAACAGAAATGCAAGAGGCACTTAATGAAGCCATCTCCCAAGAAAAATGAAAAAAAAAAAAAAAAAAAAAAAAAAGATAGCCATTCCTGAATTTTGCTGAGGACGAAATAAAAAGCAAACCAGCTTAATTGAACCATTAGGGAGTCAAACATGAAAAGAGAACTTTGTTCAACAGTGGCCTAAATTTAAATCTCTATTTAATTGTGAAGCTCCTCTGAGCAACAGAATGATGTCTTTACCTTCCCTGAGGGTAGGATGGATGGAGGCCACCAAACTGCCCACTTGGCTTCTCCAACAGCATTTCCCAACCTGTAGGTCAAAATCCCTTTGGGGTTCGATCGACTCTTTCACTGGGGTCATGTGTCAGATATTTACATTACTATTGATACCTGTAGCAAAGTTGTAGTTATGAAGTAGCAATGAAATAATTTTATAGATGGGGTCACCAGAACATGAGGATCTGTATTAAGCAGTCACAGCATTAGGAGGGTTGAGAATCACTGTGTAAAACCTTTGAGACTTTATCAATGGCTAAAAGTGATTCCAGTTACTCAGCATATCAACCATTGAGAATATTTGGTGTTGCAAGCACCAGATACTTGATTTTACTGGTTTAACTGAGTGGGAGTAGGGATGGATTGTCATTCATAAACACACACACACACACACACACACACACACACACACACACACACACACACACACACACTCTAAAGGAAACAGCTGATGGCCTGAAATTGCAGCTCATATTTTTTTTTTATTTTTTATTTTATTTTTATTTTTGCCTTTTTTCTTTATATTTTGGAAGATGGCTACCAGGCACATCACTCTCTCGAATCAGAAGGAAGTGGGTTGCTGGACCTTGATGCCTTGATAACTGGACCTTAAGTCAGGCACAGGAAAACAGCCAGTGCAGTGCGTAAGAGTGCATTCTTTGACAGCACTGGGACCTGTGCTCATTCCCACACGCAATGTCATGTCAGATACATTGGTTTGAGCATCTGTAATCTCAGCACTCCGGCAGGAAAATGGGAGGCAGACACAAAAGAATCCCCAGGAGCTCACAGCCCAGCTACCCTGGTGAAATCAGTGGCCATGAGTCTCAAACAAGATGGAAGATAATGGTCAACACCCAAAGCTGTGGCACACATAACCCTGTATTCACACACATGCCTCACATATACTCTGTGTCTCTGTCTGTCTAACACACACACACACACACACACACACACACACACATACACACACACACACACATATACACACACAGAGGGGAGGGGAGAGACTGCTAAGAAAGAAGTACGAAGAGGGACGGGGAGAAGGCGGCATGCACATCAGGAAACTGTCTGCCTGTCAATGTGAGCGTATGTTTTGCGGGTCAGAGTCATACAGCCTGATCCCTCCATCTGCACTGTGATAAAGAAGGTTTGAGAATGAGGGCTCTGCCAGTCCGACCCACAGTGGTTGCATCATTTTCTCAAATACACACCTGTGAACAGGGTGTGGACAGAGACTTTCCATAGCTCTCATTCCTGTAATGGGTAGACCACTTGTCTCAGATTCAGTTTTCCCAGTCAATTCACCATTCATGGTTGATTCTTGTACTAGTCAAATTCTCTAGAGGAACAGACAGGCATAGAAGTTATGCTTAATTTATTGTTTATGTTATTATAAATATTTTATACAATATTTTAATTGTGATTAATAGTGGAGGAACCCACACCCCTCAGGGTGCTCCCCTCTAGGCACAGACTACATCCAAACACCAGTTTCTAGCACAAGGGAATCTTTTCTTAAGCAAGACAAAGAGACTAGGTGGCTGAATTGAAATCGGCCAGAAACAGCAGCAAACAGCTTTGAGGGTATAGTTTTAAGAGGCAAGGGGGGATGTTTGTGTTCCAATGAAGTAGAATAGGTTGGTAAATTCTGACTGGCATGTCAATTAGGGTAGCCAAGGGGGAATTTCTGAGTGCTGGACCTTGGTGTATTGATAGCTGGACCTTGATAATCAGCCTCAAGAATGAGTTAGGCATTAAAAAAAAATGGCCGACTAAGATTTTGGGATATAATGTAATGGTTTAGCAAGGGATGGGGAACATGGAGGGCAAGACCTGCTGACGTTATGTTTGCCATGCTTGGACCTGTTAGAGCTCTTAAATATTTTACTATCGTGTGTGTGCATGCTCAAGGATCAGAGGACAACTTGTGGGAGTAAGTTCCTTCCTCCTACCACATAGGGTCAGAAGACCAAGCTTGGTGGCAAGTGCCTTTACCTGATGAGCTATTCCAATCCTATTGGAGCAGTTAGCATAAGGGCCGGAGTCGTCCAACAGTGGCGACCTGCACGCTCAGTTCAGAGGCTGGTGCCTCAGCAGCTCCAGTCTGCGGTTGAAGACCCAGAAGCTCCCTAGCACTGAGTCTACATTGAAATGAAACCAGGAGTTGGCACGGTGCCCATGGACTATTGCTACAACAATGGATGACTCCCTCAGAAAAGGAAGTGGCTTAAACACTTGAGTGTTCCTCGTCCCTGGGCCCCCAGCCCTTAGGATGGTGCCATTCACAATCAGGATGGGTCTTCTCCCTCCGATTACTGTCCCACATGCTGGCTCTCACTGGAAATGCCCTGCAAACGCACAAGTGTGTGTTACCTGTCTTAGATACTCAAGCCAGCCAGGTTAAGAACTAAGTCCAGCCTTCACAACTCTGCCTGCTGGCTTTGAAAATGCTTAACTACAAAATCATGGTTGCATTATTTACCCCAATGAGAGAGACATCCTGGCCACAGGGCTGGCCACATGACCAAGAAGTTCTAATAACTCAACAACCTTGTCCAGGTGGTGAGCTTCCAGGTAGTCAGGTGGTCTGAGCAGCCAATCAGCATTCTTACACAGGGCTTTAGACTTGGAGAGAAAAGGAAAGATCTCCCCTAATTTTGGTAGTCAAGGTAAAAACAGGAAGGGGGGCGATCTACCAGATTGTTGGAATTTCCCATCGTTGCTTGCTGAAACTGTTTTCCAGTCAGGAAGAATGAACCCAGTCACTACTCCAGTCCCACACAGACCACTTTTCTACATACCCAGAACCACTCAGGTGACACAGAGGCGTGAGGAGAAGCCTGTGAATGTATCCTGCAGACCCACTAGGAGAATCCATGTTCAAGGTCTCTGAGTGCATCAGGAAGGGACACACAAAATGCCCATGTGAGTGGGTGATCAGAGAAGGGATGAGGGCCACCTCCCTCATCCCTCATAACAATAGGAAGCCATGGAGAAGAGTTAGCCTGGCCACTCCGTCTCCATAGTTACGGCCAAGGAGAACTAATGTGCTCCAGTGGCCGATCGTAAGAGGCAGAGAGTCCTCAGCATTTCCACAAGTTAAGGAATTTGGTGTCTGAAAGATGGAGCCTCTATAAGCCATTAACCTGGGTCTGCAGGTCCCTGAGAGGACAGTCATCATGGGGACTTGTCATTCAGTATTATGCTGTAGCTTAGAGAGGCCCTGTATGGAAAGGAGACTCAGTTGTGTAGCTCCAGGGTTCCCTAGCCTCAGTTTCTTACCACTGTTGACCATGACCGCCCAGGAAGAATGTGGAGTTGGCAGGTTTTCTTCTTCTTTCTTGGCTCACGTTTTTGCCAACTTACATATTTTTTGCTAAGTTTCTGTGGCTTTACCACGTCGGTTTTCTCTCTCCCCAGGCAAGCTTATGGCATTTGAGGGAATACTGATAAACGCTGGTTCTGGTGAGTTTGCTAGAAATAATGAACTGTAGAGCGTTTTCACCATTCACAGTAATTATTTTTTAATGCTTCTGCCCATCTTAGCCCTGTGGATGGCTGGGTTTCCAAGAACACTGGAAGCCATTGAATAATCTTTGGCAGAGGATAAGCACCAGGCTTATGCTTTTAACAGATTTCTGTAGCTGTTAAAATGGACTGGGGATTGGAGTGAAATGGAGAGAGGGGCTTCAAAGTCACTGTGACAGACTTAAGGTCACTGTGTTAACATGGCAGGAACCGACGAGGGCTAGGCTAACATGCTAGCAGACAAGTTGATTAAACTCTGATTAGCGCAGATAGAGCCAACCCAAACGCTAAGAGGGAGACTGATAATCCATGCACGAGAGGGCAGAACTGCAATCCTAATGAGATGATTAGCCTTTTCTGCAGCATGAACTATAGCTAACTGTAGTCTGCAGTTTAGTCCACTTCCTCTGGAGTTACCTCCAAGGTCAAGAAAGTCTACACACTGCATCCCAAATTCTTGGTAGTTTAGACAATAAAGTTTATCTAAATCAAACAGTGTTGAATAACCAGTCTTGCAAAAATTAAGAAACAAACCCATTCCCCCTTCCTCTGTGGCAGGTAGACTTGCAGTTGGACATCAAATATATTCATGGTAGAGGCAGCCCAGCTTCCGTATCTTCCTCCCAGGATGGAGGCCATCCTTCCTTAGCTAGGCATTCTGGGTTTTAAAAAAAAAAGGTTGCAAGGTTGAATTGCACGTGATATTTTAGTAAAGAGAGACAGACATTGTCAGAAACACAACTGCATCTTCAAAATGTTTTCTTTCTGCAGAAGAGCACCCCCTTTGGGGGTGGAAAGTTTTCTGCATAATTTTTTCAGCTACACACAGGCAGAATATGAAAAGATGACACAATGTGTCAGCTATGAAAACACGGCTACATTCTAAGCAAACACAGACTTTTCCCTGATGCATCTTAAATCTTCAACTCCCGAATCCTGGGTGGAGAGAGGAGTGGTGGCTCTTGCTTCTAAAATCACCCCAATTTCCTCTTGTTAAATGGATTGCAGCGGCAACACTATAGGTCAGCACCAAAGGAAGGAAGAAAATCTGTGGACAAAAGGGCACTGTACAGCTCGAACCGTCTGCTTATAAATACAAATCGGTTTCTGGATGTCATGAATGAAGAGAGAAATAAATGGAAGATGTTTTCATCCATTTTCTATTGCTGTAGCAAAATATCCAAGAATGGGGGATGTAGTAAGAGTGCTGTTTTATTTGGGATCTGGAGCCTGTTTCAACATGTGCTCAGTGTCTGGGGGTCAGGGCAAGGGTTAGAGCACTGTTTCTCTTCCTCCTGCTGCTCTCAACTTATTTGTGTGTGTTCATGTGTGAGTATGTGTGTTCCTGTGTGTGTATTTATGTGTGAGTGTGAGTGTGTGAGTGTGGGTGTATTTATGTGTGAGTGTGTGTGTGTAAGTATGTTCATGTGTGTGCTCATGTGTAAGTGTGTGTTCATGTGTGAGTGTGTATGTGTTCATGTGTGTGTATGTGTAAATGTGTGTGAGTGTATGTGTGTTGGTATGTGTGTGTATATTCAAGTATGACTGTGTATGTGTGAGTGTATGTGTTCATGTGTGTGAATGTGTGCGAGTACATGAGTGTTTGAGTGTGTGAGTGTGTGCGTGTGTTCATGTGTGAGTGTATGTGAGTATGTGTGTATATTCATGTATGAATGTGTATGTGTGAGTGTGAGTGTGCCTGGATGTGTGTTCATGTGTGAGTGTATGTATGTGAGTATATATGTGTGTATTCATGTATGAGTGTGTGTGTGTGTGTGTGTGTGTGTGTGTGTGTGTGTGTACTGGGGAGGACAGAAGTTGACATTCAGTATCTTTCTTAAGCATTCTCCACCTTGTTTTCTGAGCCAGGGTCTCTCACTGAACCTAGGCCAGCCCTGGAGATCCTCTTGTCTCTTCCTCTTCAGTGCTGCATGTTGTTCCCAGTCTTCCCTGTGAATTCTAGGGTTCCACCTCAGACTCACATGCTGGGGTAGGAGGATACTTAGCTAGCGACCATCTCCTACTCTGAGCCTTCTCTTCCTCTTATAAAGTCAAATGCCACCACGGGGACTTCACCCTCGTGGTCTCACCCAACCCTGGGCACTTCCTACAGCACCATTCCCAGTGAGACAGCGTGTGACTTGGGGATTACGTTTCCAATGCAAGGTGTTTTAGGCACACACTCAGACCATAGTAGAGAGGCAGTCACTAACTCAGTCTTAGGACGGGAATCCTCGAGCCCAGGGACTTCTGAAAGGGACCGTGTTACAGGAAATACCTACTGTTCCAGTTTAACTAGCCTCATGGCCACTGCTGTCCCGTGGTCCTCAGGGTCCTGAGTCTCCAGGGAAAGCCATCCATGTAGAATAGCAGTGTCTCCGTCTCTCTAGGCCCTGCACAATGAAACCTCTCCCAGAGGAAACAGTGTCAAGGGAGTGGACATCAGGCAGGCTCTGAATGACCAATGTCCACTCCAGGGCCACCTTTCAAAGAGCTTTTTAGAGGGTTCCTTGAGTTGACAGATCTGTCAGAACCTCAGCTTTGATATTTGTATTATTTACTTTTCTTCTTGATAGGAGCCAACACTGACAAAGCAGCTTAAGGGAGGAAGGACTTATCTGGGTTCTTGGTTTGAGAAGACACAGTCCATCCTGGTGGGGTAGGTAGGCCAAGCAGGGGTCCACAGCAGCAGATGCCTGCAGCTGAGGCTCCTTATATTGCTGTGTAACAGAAAGTACAGACCTGACAGGGAGCCTCACCCCTGTCGGCATAATGTTCCCGTGCACTGTGTAAAGATTATCCTTGTATTATTCAAATGCTGATTTCGATATCCCATTATCTGTTTCAATTCAGACATGGAGCTGCCATGCTTATGTTAAGAATCTCCTGGCTCAAGTTTGTGTAAACAATGCTGTCTTGTCAATAAAAGCTGGAAAAACCAGTAACTAGGCAATAGAGTAGTTGGGACATCCTAGAAGAAAGGATTCTGGGGAGAGCGAGGCAGGAGATTCAGCCAAGAGGAAGGACACATCCTGAGAGCTCAGCTGGAGTGTGGAAGGCCTAAGTGCATGATGGGGATTTTGGCTGGGGGGTAGCAAGATTAGATTAGAGGATTCGAACAGAATCAGAATGCCTAGCTTCTGTGCTTTTAAGTTGTAAATCTATCTTAGTCTCTCTGGGTTGTTATTTGGGAACTAGCTAGGTTTAAGGAAAACTGCCTATTTATTTCCTGTGCACATTTATAATAAAATCCATCGTTATGCACCCCAGTGACCCCCTTCTCCCCACAAAGCTCCACCCCTAAAGTCCTCACAGCTTCCAGAAGCCGCTCTGCCTGCTGGGGACCAAGGGCTCAAACACTTTGGCTTGTGGGGACCATAGCAGTGCTTTAAGATCTCAGAGAGGACAGAAGGGGCTACAACAGGAGCATTCACACACACACACACACACACACACACACACACACACACACACGATGACTTCATAAACAAAAGGTACTGATAAGTATTAGTCACTTTTCTATTGATAAATCATCATGACCAGGGCAACTTACAGAAGGAAGTGCTTAACTGGTCTTGTGGTTCCAGAGGGGTAGAGCCCTTGATGGTGGGTAGGGAAGGCGTTGGTGGCCGGAACAAACAGCTGAGAGTTCACATCTCAAACTACAAGCAGGGAGCCAAGAGCACACTGGGAACCTCAAAGCCTGTCTCCACTGGCATGCTTCCCCCAGCAAGGCCACACTTCTTAATCCTCCTCAGCCACCAACTGGGGTTCAAGTTCTCAAGAAATGTGGGACTCGTGGGTGACATTGTTCTACTTTCATGTAGTTAAATGTTTGGGACCCTGATTGACATATTAAATTTGGTAAGCTGCTAAGGCTAGAATTCAGCTTCTACTTTGCTTTGGCTTGTTTGGTGTTGGGACAGCGTCTTTCTATGTGGCTCAGGGGAGAGGCCTTAGCCTCGTGAGTGCTGGCTTTGTAGGCCTGTAACACCATACTTGGTAACTTTGACAGTTTTTGTTAAAACTTACCTTTGCAATGCCAGCCTGCAAGTGAAGAAGGAAAGTCTGGCTGGTTTTTTGTTTGTTTGTTTTGTAATATTTCTGGAGAGATCGTCATGTATGCAAGGCAAGTAACTTCCTGCGATGGACGACATCCTTGAAGGGAAACGACTCCAGCAGCAGCTAGGAGCATCCAGCAGTCCTCTCCATCCACAGTCGATTTGCTGCAAGTGGCAAACCCCTCGGAGTATGTCTTTTGTCTCTTGGTGGAGGCCATATTGTCTGTCACTGGACCCAGGGGTCAGAGCCTGTGTCCTCCAGATTAGCCATCTGTTCTCAATAAGCCAATCAAAGACAGAAAATGAATAGTGAAAAACAGGGGGAAAAGAGTTACTCAGTGTGGCCACGTTGGGAAGAAAGACAAGTAGCTACAGCCATGGTCTCCCAGGTCTGATTTCATTATGTACTGTGTTTAAAAATTCAAATGGTGCCTAGGATGTTGGGACATAAATATAACGTTACTTGTATCTGAGTTTTTCAAAGATGCTAAGGGGACTGTGAATGGAGACCACCTGGGGATCTTGTGGAAGAGCCACCAAGATGGACCCCCAGGTCAACCTCCCAGAAGTCCATGTGTGAGAGAGAAACAAGTGTTCTGACCTGCTTCATTCTAGGGCATTTTGTCACAGCCAAGATCCCAACCTAGTCCCCAACCGGCACAGCATAACCCAGTAGTATCTATTGATGAAGGGGCCTAACATGGGTGTCTCCCTTTTTGTAATTATATATTTTATTACATTTTATATGCTTCTGAAGAAGCAATTAAATGAGGTGAGTTGTGGAAAATACAATCTCATAGCAACAGGAGCCATAGGTAGAGTAAGGACAAGGCCACTGAACCCCACAATGAAGACTCTGGCCTTGGTAAGTGCCTCAACTGTCACATTCATAATCTGTAAAATGGGAACAATTTATCTGCTTATGTAATATACGGTGACAGAGCTTGGGTAAGAGAACCATGAAAATATTTGAAAAAGCCCAGTACAAACACAAGTAGTCTTCATTATGGGGGCATTTATGAAGATTTTCGGGTCTAGGGGACCCTAGAAGAGGAAAAAGAGCCTAAGGCAGTGGTGTCTGAACTGTTAAACTTCTTTGTGTGTGTGTGTGTGTGTGTGTGTGTGTGCGTTCCCGGAGACCCCATTGCACAGTCATTTCTCCCTGCCCCCACTGACATGTGCAGAACTTCTATACCTTAGTTGTGCTTCTCTTCCAACTCAGTGATCTCACAAATTACATCAAGCACACATTTATATTTAAAACACACACACACACATAAGTGAAAGTAAAGAGTATGCTCACTTCATTCTGTAATGACCCCAGTTTCCTTGTATGGGAAATGTGTGTTGCTATGTGTCACTGTGTGTCGCTGTGTGTCGCTGTGTGTCGCTGTGTGTCGCTGTGTGTCACTGTGTGTTGCTGTGTGTCTCTGTGTGTCACTGTGGGGCGGTGCAGCATGGGAAATGTGTGTCGCTGTGTGTCTCTGTGTGTCGCTGTGTGTCGCTGTGTGTCGCTGTGTGTCTCTGTGTGTCGCTGTGTGTCACTGTGTGTTGCTGTGTGTCTCTGTGTGTCGCTGTGGGGCGGTGCAGTAATCCCGTCGCTGCCTTTACTTTTCTTATCTCACGTTGATCCTCTCTGAAACACTTTGTTGTTTTTAGCACAGTGACAAATCTGAAGCTCAATTTCACAAAGACACAAGACCACAATCTCACGCTGACACCATGTCCTCTTTTAAATAGGCTTCAGTGGTTCTCAACCTTCCTAATGCTTCCTAGTACAGTTCCTCATGTGGTGACCCCCAACCATAGAATTATTTCATTGCTACTTCATAACCGTAATTTGCTACTTTTGTGAAGTATAATGTAAACAGCTAACATGTGACCCCCCAAAGCGTCTTGACCCACAGGTTGAGAACCTCTTGTTTAGAGCACATTTGAAAGATTTTTCTGAGTTTCCCTCAAGTATCTAAACCATCCCACTGTGTCTGTATCCATTTAGGCCCCCTGTGGTACCTTGGCAGCTTCGGAAACTGTTCTCTGTCCTGAGAGCACACCAGTCACAAGTCACTCTTCCCTCTCTAGACTCCCACCGTAACACCTCAGGTGTCACATAGGAGCAAGGAACATGAATCTCTTGCCCAGAGATCTTGCTTCCTCCTTCAGAGATTAGGGACCAGCCTTCCCCATCCTGCTTGCCCTTCTGCCAGTGAGGTTAGAGATGCACACCCCCATTCTAAAATGGCAAGGACTCATGGTGTGTGTGCTTGTGCGCGCGCGCGCGCGTGTGTGTGTGTGTGTGTGTGTGTGTGTGTGTGTGTGCGCGTGTGTGTGTGTTGGCACACATGTCATTCACATGTCAGAAGGTCAGAGGCTGTTGATATTTTCCTCTATTGCTCTTTACCTGATACTCTGGGAAAGGATGTTTCTCTCCCTGAACTTGGAACTGCATCTGAGCAAGACTGGCTGGCTGGTGAGCCCCAGGCTTTTCCTGTCTGTCACCCAGCACTGGAATTATAGGCCCAACCACCACACACAGCTTTTCCTCTTTTAAGCTGACTGGTCTCAGAGGCTCTGTTACAGCTATCTCAGGATGAGTGTGACTCCCTGGAGGGGCAGCATGCTGCAGGTCATCCCAGACTCTCCTTGGTAAAGACAGAGTCATCCAACCTCACACAAAGAACTTCCTGGGCTCCAAAGTGGACAGCCCGGCTAGGGACAAAGCCAGCCTGTGACTCAGAGCAGATGTGGAGAGTGTCTGTTGACTAGGACTGAGTTTTGTTCCCACTTCCAACTCTCTTCCCTGGGTGACACACACTGCACCACAGCTTCGTGAGCAGTTGGCATTGGTGCGACTTGATCTTTTCTAAAATACAGAGCTATGAATATGATATAAACGATTCAAAAGATAATTTAGGGAGATGTCAAAGTGAATAAAATGCTTGGCACAAAACATGAGGACCTGAATTCGGACCCCCAGGACCCACCTAAAATATCGGCCATTGCTGCCAGGTGTGGTGGTACACACCTTTAATCTTAGCAGAGACAGTGACTCTGTTTCATAAACAAACAAACAAACAAATATTGCAAGGCATCCTTGCCTGTGTGGGCTGGGGCTGGGCACAGACATGGAAGACTCCTTGATCAGCTGCTTGTATAAACAGACTCTTTGGGTAGAGTGGGGGCCCTGTGGCAAATAAATAAATAAATGTAGAGAGTGATCCAGCAAAGACTCCAAGGTTATGAACACAGTTGAGATTGTATACACACAGAGAGAGAGAGAGAGAGAGAGAGAGAGAGAGAGAGAGAGAGAGAGAGAAAGAGAGAGAGAACTTGGTTCTGATGTTGGGGTGTTAGTCTCAGTTCCAGGCCTTGAGTTTGAGGGGTGATGGACCAGTAAGGAAGGTGTCATGCTCTCTGGGGTCACCAGGTCCCACTCAGTCGTGTCCTGGAGATGCCCTGCTTCCCTTTGGGTTTTATTATTGGTCCTTGAAGATCTCTCTGTCCTTGCTTCTTCTGCAGAGCCTCGCTGAAGCTGACCCCTCTCCACACCAAGTACCACCACCCCTCCCCCCCTCCCTCCAGGCAGTGGCTGTATGAGGCACAGAGGACAGCTTCTCTTCTCAGTGAGGCTTATGAGCACCTCTCAGGTGTACTGTCCTGCCCACACCCCCACATCTGAGGGTGAGAGGAACCAGCTTCTGTAAGCCCTTATCCTTCTGTGTCTGCTGCCCTGGCTGGCAGAAATTTGCCCCACTCATTCTTCAGGATGTGCGCAGTGCTTTGGTGTGGGAGGTGTATTGTTTCCATTCCTGGGCCTTGGCCTCCCTCCCCTGAAACAGCAGGTGCCTCCATTAAAGTCTGAGATGAAGAGAGCCTCTGTGGGAAATGCCTTTGGGACTTAGCACCTGCCCATTGTCCTCTGTGTGGTAGGGTGTCTGGCTCCCCTTCTTGCCTGGGGATTATCCAGCAACTTGGAAAGGGGCACTGAACAGGGAATCAGGGAATTGGACAGGGTCAAAGTCCTGACTTTTCATTTCCAAGCTGTGCACTCCTGGCCAAATCACTTGACTTCTCTGAGTATCAACTTCATCCGGTCCTTATGGTCAGAGTGTTACCCATAGGCCTCTTAGCTCATCCCACATGGTGAGGTTTATTTATCTATTTATTTTAAAATGCCTCCCTTCTCTGCAGTGAGAAAACAAGGCTGCCAGGTGTCCCCACTCCCCACGCTGCATCTGAAGCACCTGTGCATTCTTCATTTGGGCTATGTCCTGCTCGCCCAATACGTGTGTGGGGGGGGACACAATCCCCCTTTCTGGATGCCCCTCCCCCACTTCAATGGAGGGTGTGGCGACACGCCCCGTTTTCCTGCTGTGTCCCGATTTATTCCTGTAAGCACCGGGCCTCGGAATTGGCAGTGACTTTCCCTTTGTTAATTCACCTTCCTCCCAAAGCCAGCCAGACTCCAGGGTGGATGCTTTCCCCATTTAATTGCCAGAACAGGGCAGACCTGATAGGAAGAATTGTGTGGCAGGAGAGAAACTTGTTTCCCAGGCCCTACCCAAGGGGACCTGTCCTTCTGCACCACAGCCTGGGGTGTCAGGGAGCAAATGGGACATCCTGTCCCCTCCACCAGTTCCTGCCTGACTCACCCGTTTCTGTTTGTTCTGCAGACAGTTCATGCTAGCTTGGTGGCTTCTGGACCAGAGAGACCTCCAGTGCAGAAACGCTGCCTTCTCCCTGTGTACTACCAGGACCCACAGCTTGCCCACCGCTCCCTTTATTGAGGTGTCTCTGTCTGAGGCTCTTTTAGAAGGAAACTGGGTTGAAATATCAAGCAGATGTAAGCTTTCTTTCCCTCCCTCCCTCCTTCCTTCCCTCCCTCCCCCTTTCTCCTCTCTCTCTCTCTCTCTCTCTCTCTCTCTCTCTCTCTCTTTCTCTCTCTCTCTCTCTCATTGAGAATTCCACCATCCGAATTACCATCCACTCTCTCACCTCCGATTTCTCGTTATGCTCAATCCTTTTCCCTCCCCGTCTCATGTGCTCCTTTGTTCTTACCTGCACAGCATACACTGAGGGCTGCCTGTAGGAGCATAGATGTGGGACCATCTACCTGAACATAGGCAGCCTCTCAGAGGCCACATCCCTGCAGAAAACTGACTGTCCTGCTCCAGGAACCATCCGTTGCTAATAGCTCCTCAGCTCAGGGCGGGACTTCATGGGCCCCTCCTCTCCATCCATACTGGGATTTCTCCATGGCTTGGTCTTGTGTGGGTCTTGTACACGCAGTCTCAGTTGTTGTGAGTTCATGCGTGCAAGGGCCCTGTCGTCCTGGCAAACATCGCTTTGCTGGGGCCGCCCACTGCGTCTTGGCCTTACGACCTTTCTACTCCTATCTCCTCAGAGGATTCCTGAAATCTTGGAAAGGGGCGTGCTATGGCTGTCCCATTTAGAGGCCAGCACTCCACAGGCTCTTACTCTCTGTGCATTGACCCATTGTGGGTTTCTGTATTAGTCACAATTTATGAAAGGAGAAGGAGGAGGAGGAAGAGGAGGAGGGGGATGGGGAGGGGGAGGGGGAGGAGGAGGAGTTGTTTCTCTGATGAAGACTGTGTATATAAGTCATTAGATATGTCAGTTTAAATGCTATGTCCATTTAGCAAAATAATAGTATCACACCCTCCCCCTATGGCCTCTGGCCTAGTCAATCACAGGGTTTTGACCCACTTAACATACCAGGCATGAGTTCCATCTTGTTTAGCCAACTTTAAACCTAACCAGAAGGTAACCTGGCTACTCCCATAACATTTTTTGCACTGGGCAGCACTGGGCACATCTTGTCATCTGTTGTTGTAGGTCCCAGGGACCCCAGCTGGGTAGAACTGTGGAATACTTCCACTCATGGTAGTATGCATAGAATGTTCCAGAACGGTGAAAGTAGAGATGAGAATCCCAGACTACTAACAGCTTGATTTCTCCGTGTCCTGCTACTTCATAAGCAGTGTCCCAGCAACAGCATCTTACTATGAAGTTTTGAAGGGAGCCACAAGAGTGGCACTAGACAGTAATGCTGGTATATTGGACACCATTGACCAACAATTCAAAACCATGTAACTAGCCTGGTACCAATGATCTTTAAGTGTGTGTGTGTGTGTGTGTGTGTGTGTGTGTGTGTGTGTGTGTGTGTGTGTATTTTTAAAAGCTTCTATAGTAATGATTTCTATATGGCTTTTTCAAAAGGCCATTAGCAATAGTTATCTCTCCCCATACTCCCTCATCTATCCTGTAGTCCCCTCCTCCAACCCATTTAACCCTTCCTGGTCCATTATTCCCCTCCCCCATCTGTAGTCTACCCTCCTTCTCTTGAATGCTTCCTGTAGCCCCTTAGTAGTTTCCTCAGCTTAAACACATATATCTGAAGTTCGAATCTCTCATGCACACGGGAGAAGGCATATGCAGTGTTGGTCGTTCTGGGTCTGGGTTACTTCACTCGGATTGATTATTTCTGGCTCCAGGCGTTTACCTGCAAATCTCACTGAAGCACGTTTTCATTAGTCTGTTTCCATTTTCTCACATTTTGAACACAGCAGCAGGAATGCGGATGAGCAAGCATCTCTGGAGTAGAATATGGAATCCTTTGGGACTCTGCCCAGGAGGGCTACAGCTGGTTCATACAGTAGACCTATTTCTAGCGTTTTGAGGAGTCTGCCCCATTTTCATTCCCATCAATAACAAATAAGTGTTCTCCTTTTCCCCAGATTCATGTCAGCGTTTGTTGTCTTTCTTCTGAAATCTCAGCCATTTCGGCTGGAGTAAGATGAGATCTCAAAGCTTCTGTACAGCAAAGGATACCACACAGGAAGAGGCAGCCTATAGAAGGAGGGGAAATCTATACTAGTACATCTTTAGCTACCAGGGAAAGTGTCCCTTTTAATCTCCAGAAACCTAGCAGAGTTCCCCCAGTGTTAGGGCTGATTTTGGTTGTGGACACAACTCACTTGGGCAGAGCGATCTCAGTGGGGGGAGGGGTGGCATCCATCAGATTAACCTGGGTATGTCAGTGAGGCATTTTCTTCATTGAGGAGTGCTGCTAGAGGGCCTACCCCACGGTGGGCAGTGCTATCTCTGTGCAGATGGGCCTGGGCTGCTTGAGAAAGGTACCTGAGCCTGAGCCTGAGAGCAAAGCCAGTAAGCAGGGTTACTCTATGGCCTCTGTTTCCGTTCCTGTCTCCTCCATGATGGCCTGTGCCTCAAGAGCCGTAAGATGAAGTAAACTGTAAATCGTTTCCTCCCCAAGTTGCTTTTGGTCAGTGTTTATAACAGTAATAGAGACCACATCAGGACCCCAAGAGACTCCAAGACAGATGGCACTTTGAAACACCAGCTTCAGGGTGTGGCAGCAGCACACGCCTCATTTGACCTGCCCTGCTTCTGAGGTGCTCTGGTGTGTGCCCTGGCCCGAAGTAAACTCCTATATGAACACTCGTTGTACTGGCTAGTTTTGTGTGTCAACTTGACACAAGCTGAACTTATCACAGAGAAAGGAGTTTCAGTTGAGAAAATGCCTCCATGAGATCCAGCTGTAAGGCATTTTCTCAATTAGTGATCAAGGGGGGAGGGCCCCTTGTGGGTGGTGCCATCTGTGGGCTGGTAGTCTTGGGCTCTATAAGAAAGCAGGCTGAGCAAGCCAGGAGAAGCAAGCCAGTAAGCAGCATTCCTCCATGGCCTCTGCATCAGCTCCCGCTTCCTGCCCTGCTTGAGTTCCAGTCCTGACTTCCTTTGGTGATGAACAGCAGCATGGAAGTGTAAGCTGAATAAACCCTTTCCTCCCCAACTTGCATCTTGGTCATGATGTTTGTGCAGGAATAGAAACCCTGACTAAGACACTCATGTAAAGGTCCCTCTATTTTCAACCAAAATTTAGTGTGGAAACCGAGCATGCGCAGAGGCAGTCCTGTTCTCCATCTTAACTTACAACCTGCTGCATGGCTTTGAGCTAAGCATGTCCAAAAATGTTTTTCTTCTTAAACTGGGCACACTGAGGATGTGCTGCCCCCGGTGTTCTAAGTAAACTCTGTGTTCAGGGCTCTGCTGTGGTCGGGACTCCCACACTCCTCTCCCTCTGGGGAGGGGAATTTTCTCCACTCTGTGCTCACCTCTCCCTGGTTCCACTTCTTGGAAGCATGACCCTGGATATGTTACTTAGCCTCTATCTGAACCTCAACCTCTCTGTGTACTGAACAGGACTAATAAGCCAGCTTCCCCACTCCCCTTATTCGTGGTTTTCAAATTCAGAGAGATAAAACTTGGATCTGGCAGTTTGTGGTTTGTAAAGAGTTCACAAATATAAACATTGTATTTTTTTTTTTTTCCTGACTTAGACTCTTGGAAGAAACCTTCACTCGGGTCTGAATCCAGCCGAATCATGCAGGAGTCTCCCCCTTGTTTGTAGCTGTCAACGAGAATTCCTGGAAAGCCGTGCTTGGAAAGGCTGGTGCCAGATTAAAACTCTGTTGACTTCTGTTCACCTTGAGCTATCCGCAGCCTCTACGGAGTCTCTTGCCTGCATCTGTTTCTAACGTCCTGTGACTGACAGATAAAAACCTCTTAGAATGTACTAACTTAACAAACGCTGGTTTTCACCATGGCTGAGAGGTCTCCACTGCTCCGTAGCCACTTATTCATAGTCTTAACAAGGTATTTGCAAATGACTTATGACCTTTTTTATTCAGTTACTGGAAAAACTTCACAAAACTGTTTCCATGTTGGAATGTGGATTTGTTCCTGAGCTATGGTCCCTCATATTTAGTTCCGGTTCCATTTGAGGTGGAAGTGTGTTTTGTGTTGGCACACCCTCTACATGGAGAAAGCTGCTAGTACCATGTAGTCTCCCTGGACAGCTCCACGAAGTCCCTCATTACCTCGGGTGAGCTATATGGTCAGGAGGACGTGGGCTATGCTCTTCAGCAGGCTCCTGGTGTGGCCATATGCTTACAGGTATTGGTCTAAGACCTGAAGGAAATCAATCATCTTCCCTTTGGGGGTTAAACATGTTGATTTTGTTTTCCTTATAATACATTAAAATTGGTTTAGAATTTTAGAGCGATGTACAGAAAACTAGGTAGAAAGAATAGCTATTGAGGTGCTGTGTCTGTGCATCGTAAGGAGTCGGGGCTTTGTGCAGGGTTTTGATTATTTAGAGACATCTCTTATGACCAGTGTAACTGAGCAAGTAAAGCCTCACCCGTCTGGTCTCAGCTGGGATATTCAGTGACACTTTTATGACACCGGAGGTTGTTGACTGTAGTATCCTGAGGAGAACTGCCATGCCCTGAACTCCACCCCAGAGCAGGGATCTTGCTGGTTTCATTTCAGCATGAAGTTTATCTGGATTTTGAGGTGTAGCAAGCACATGAAGTTAAGTGCTCTTTGGGGTACTCTGCAATAAGGAAATCCCATTTCAAATCTGCAATCCATGGACAGCTCCATGCAGAAATCAACTAGCAAGCCTGGGTTGGGCCTTGAAGAGGCCAGCGGGGGCCAGTGGGGACCAGCAGGGGCCAGTGGGGACCAGCAGGGCCACACACACCATGCAGTGGGGTTCAGTTTTCCACTGTGCATCACAACTGGCTTTAAGTTCACCAGAGAGGACAGGAGAAATCAGCACTTCCTGGGGTAGTCGCTGACCTTGAACCATTTAGCAATCACAGCAGAAGCTTCTGATCCTTCTGGATAATGAGAAGCTGGTTCTGCCAGCAGATAATTAATTCTAGGAGACTGGGGTCCACAAAGTCCTAGGGGGCAAGTGTCACAAACTCATCTTGGTGTGATGACTACTCTTGATTGTAAAGTTTGTAGATTGGGTTGAGAAAGAAGACTCACCTTAAATGTGAATGTTGTCATTTTATGGGCCCAGGTTCAAAGACAAGAAAAGGAGAAGCCAAACTTAGCACCAGCATTCTCTCTGCCCCTCCCTGACTGTGGGTGCAATGTGACAGCTGCTTTCCTTGTCAGCCTTCCTATGGTGGTGGGCTATTTTCAAATTGCACTGGAATAAACCCTTTCTTCATGAATTGTCATCTGTCAGATATTTTGTCTTAGTAGTATGAAAAGTGGCCAAACTGTGCAACAAATAAATGATTAATTTAAAAAATATTTTTCTTTTCTAACCCAGAAAATAACATGCAAGTGAGCTGTGAAGAACCAGTTGCTTGCACTTGGCTGGCACGAGTGGGGTGTGATTTGGTTGCCACAGGAAAAAATTGATGTCTTCTCAGATGATTGAGCCCAGAATTCTGGTATGGTCCAGCTGTCCCACTCCCAGGTGCTTACCTGGGACTCAATAGCCCATGCTTGAACACATATGCTCACAGTAGCACTACTTGAAAACTGCCACTGAGGGGCAGTAACTTAAGTCCCTGTAGTGATGAATGGGTCAAGTAAAATGACACACAAGGAGTAACAGGCAGCCTGGAGAAGTTAGAAGACAGAAGGAAGAGAAGATCCCACAGGAAAGTCACAACATAAATCACATGATAGATAGGACCAATGTGATGGACAAGGAAGGGGACACCACGCATCTCAACAAGGCGACTCAGCGACGTTCCGTTGCCACCGCTTCTGAATCTACCTGGAAGCCTCTGATACAGCAACTAAGCCATGAAGCTCCTGCAGAAGAATATGTCCATGAGAGGAACAAAGATGACCTCTAAAAAATTCAGGGGGCAGACATACTAGGCCCCAAATCTAGAAATCAGAATTTACCAAGTACTAAGACTGGTATTTTCTTTTTTTTGGTTTTTCGAGACAGGGTTTCTCTGTGTAGCCCTGGCTGTCCTGGAACTCAGTCTGTAGACTAGGCTGGCCTTGAACTCAGAAATCTGCCTGCCTCTGCCTCCCAAGTGCTGGGATTAAAGGCGTGCACCACCACTGCCCGGCAGCAAGACTGGTATTTTCAATGTTAAGGAGAAGAGCCAGGTTGATGGACAGCATAGAGTGAACTCGTGGGAAGCGACATGTGCTGAAAACGGACAGCACGTGGGTTAAAGGCAAAAGTGAAAAACTCAAATGGCAGACTCAACAAAACTGCACTAAGTATTTGTCATAACAGGGTGTGGAAAACGTGACTCCAAAGACAGAAACGACAAGGTAATCATTGCTACATACAAAAATTTAGAAAGTCTGCTTAAGACATTTGGAGTCAAATTAAAAAAAAAAAAAATTGGAAACCTTTCTATCTCTTTCTCTATCTCTATCTCATCTATACCTGTATGACAATAGTTACTATCTGCTGTGACTCAAACATGTCCCCCAGTTCCGATAGGAGCTTCTGTCTCGGGTCATGTGCTAGTCATGTTTGAAGTGGACCTGCCATGGTAACTGTGGTGAACCTAGAGGTGGGGAGGGGACTCCATGATGGTGTTGGACTCTGGGAAGAAGAGACCGAGACCTGCTCTCACCGAGTGCTCATCGCTGTCTGCCAGGTTACGGTGCAGCAGAAAGGCCTGCTCCCCAGCAAACAGTGAAGAGAGGCTGAAACCACGCTCTTGGGCTTCTCTCAGCCTCCAAAACCATAAGCCAAAGAAACTATTCTTTCTAAATTGCTTGATCTCATATTTTGTTGTCCCAACAGAAAACAGAATAAGATAATATCCAAAATACATAAAGACCATTTTAAACCAATAACATAATGATATCAATACAAAAAATAAAACAAATACACAAACAGAACAGAAAACAATTAAAGAACAGTGTTAAGGTTTGAAGTGAAACATCCCACTCTGCAGGGTTGTAGGTCTGAGTGCCTGCTCCCTGGTGGTGCTTTGGGAGGGCAGGAAATCTTCTGAATGCAGGGCATAGCTGATATAGGTCTCCAGAAGTAGGCTCTAAAGATCAGACCTGCCGCCATTTCCAGCCTGAGTTCTCTGCTTCCTGATCCTTCAGGCTGTGAACAAGCCATGCCTCCAACTGCGGCCACCATGTACAGAGCTGCCCAGCTGCCATGCCTGCTTTCATAAGGGACTAGTGTCCCCTGCACCTAGCCAGATAAAACTACCCAAACTAAAACAGGAAGAAACTTACCAATAACTCTCCTAGTGGTTAAACATATAAATTATAATGATTTATATCAAATGCATCAAAAGTTATAAAACTCAGGGAGAATCTAGGAAAACAGGCACTTGTTACCCCAATTTGGTAGAACTTTTCTAAAAGGTGCTTTGGCAACAGATATTAAAGTCTTTTTGTTCCTCTGTGTCAATACAGAAATTTCATATTTGGAAATTTATCTGAAGAAAATAATAAAGTCTAAGGACAAAAGTTGTATGGGTGTTTGTGATTTGAACAAATACAGACTGAAGACATTTAATTCTGTGGCCACGGAACAGAATAACATCATGTAGCTATCGGACAGTGGCAGTGGTGCTGCAATGCATTTCCCGAAGCAGGACACAGTAGAACAGGCCTGCGGGCTGCAGGCAATCTGGAAGCAGAGGCTAGTGATCTCTGTGAGTTCAAGGTCAGCCTGGTCTACGAAGCCAGGGCTACAAGTGAGACCTTGTCAAGAAAGAAAAAGAAAAAGAAAGGAGGAAAGAAAGGAAGGAAGGAAAAAAGAAGGAAAGAAGCAAAGAGAAAAAAGAAAAGAAAGGTTTTCTGATGGGGAAATAGTTTTTATTTACTCAGAGGAAAATGATATAGGATTAAAAAGTGATGTGTATGATACCACTTTGTAAAGATCCTGCTTCACAACAAGAAACAAACAACCCAAAAGCGATGTTTTCCTTTGGGCTTCTGGGATTTCAAGCACTCCCTCATGGCTTTACCTGACCTCCACCCCCCAGCTTCCTTCGGCCCTTGTGTGTTTCCTGACTAGTCTTTGTTTTTGTTTTGTTCTAAGAACAGGTCTAATTTTATAATCCCACTGGCCTTAAATTTCTGACTATTCTTTAATAAATAAAATATGCTTTGGAAGTAAGAGTGGTGCTTTCAACTTACGAACAAAAAGATTTATGCATCTCAATTGCACATTCAACCAATTAGTATGTTATATGACAGAAGAAAGAGAACATGGAAAAGATAGAGAATGTATTTCAGAAGATGAAGATGACTCCTGAGTGAGAGTGAGAGAGAGAGAGAGAGAGAGAGAGAGAGAGAGAGAGAGAGGTGTAAGTAAGCATTATTGTTTTTGTTTGTGACAGCAAAGTCCCCACCATGCAGTAAACATGAGTTCATCCTGTGACCAGGGCAGCCCAGTGCCACGCTGCAGTCAGTCAGTCTGCCAGGATGAACACCTTTGGCCTCCAGCATCGGAGGCCAGGAAGGGTCGTCGGGATGCTAGTTGCTGAGTGTCTCTGAGTGTAGCCAGTCCCATCCACACACTCAGTCTGCTCTCCAGTGTGTGGGTAAGGCTCGGCTTAGCTCCAGGGGGAGGCTGGAGAAAGGATGGGCACTCTGGGCCATCCCCTGGGGTTACTGCCCTCCCTTCCTAGCCTTTATCTAGGCGTCGGGATGGGTTGGGGACCGACGGCCTAGCTGCCAGTGTCTGTGTCTCCAGAGATCACAACACCACGAGCACATGGGACAGCTGGGTCATCTGGCTTTGCTGGCTAGCCTTCCCTTTCACATTTGGTGCTCTGCACCCAAGCTGTGTGCTCCCATTTTCGGTGATAACCAGGCTTGAATAGATTGCAAGCAGCAACACTGTAAAGATTGGTTCAATATTCCTCGCCAGTGGGAAACGCAAAGATTTTATTTTAATGCAGTTTGAGTTAAGAATAGATTCGTCCATAGCATCCAGGTGGTTAAAACTCTTCTAGTCTGGGGCATCGAGCTCTTCACACCTTCCCCTCTATCACAGAACCCTAGGGGTGATGGGGGCAGGCCTGGCCTCCCTCAGTCTCAAGCCAGAGGCTGACACAATGGAGCTGTCAGTGCTGTCCTCCCCGCTGTGCCCAGCCAATTTGCTTGAATTTGAAGCAGAAACCTCTGCTGCCTGAGTGTGTCCCCCAGCCTTCTCTGCTTGTCTGCGGTTGGGGCTTTGGGCAGAGCTGGGGCAGGCAGTGCCTGTTTAATTCCTAATTGTATAGATCAGCTGATGGGTGCCTGCCTGGCTTGTGGAGCAAATGAAGCATCGCAGACGTCCTTATTGCTTGCTTACTTAATTGAAAATTGACCAGATGTCAATTGTGACATACAAACACTTTTTCTCCCCAGGCGAGGGATTAAGACAAATTTCATTTTCCACCTGGCACTAAAGCCATGCTGTATTGTACACTGAAAGACCTTTTTGGCTAGGAAAGAAAGAAGCAAAGAAAGGCGAGGGAACCATTTTGCCTAAAAATCCTGTAGTAATGGAAGAAACCCGATTGTCAGAGGCATTGTCCTGGACAGCTTTGTTGGCTTAAGGTGGGCAGCTTTGTTGGCTTATGGCGCCACCTAATGGGGATAAGGTAGATTACACAAAGTTGTGGCATCCTCCCGGGCTGGTTCCTGCTAGATGAGATACCAGCTAACTAGTTATGCTAACTAGGATGCTAACTAGTTAGGTAACCTGGTGCTGAAGGCTCATAGGCTCATCCTCTCTCAAAGACAGGGTCTTCGGCTAAATGGAATTTATGGCTTTTTTCTATTACTTTTAAACATTTGCTCTGTGTGTGTGTGTGTGTGTGTGTGTGTGTGTGTGTGTGTGTGTGTGAGTGTGTGTGTGTGTGTGTAAGACAGCATGTGGATGTTTGAAGACAACTTATTGGAACTGGTTCTCTCCTTCCACTAGTTGGGTCCCAGAGATCTAAATCAGGTCTTCTGACTTGAAGCAAGCATGTCCACCCTATGAACCATCATGCCGTGTGTTTTGTATTTGTTTTTTAGGCAGGATCTTAGTAACCCAGGCTGACCTTGATATCCTTGTATAGCTGAAGTTGACCTTGAACTTCTGATCCTTCTGCCTCCTCTCCGGGGCTGGGGACACGTAGGTGTGCTCCGCCATACCATTTACATGGTGCTGGGGTGGGACCCAGAGCTGTGTGTGTGTCTGTCTGTCTGTCTGTGTGTGTGTGCTTTATGCAAGCAGCCTGCCAGCTGACACACACATCCAAACTCTTCTACCTTCCTTCTGAGGTTTCTGAGAGGGAGGAGGAAGAGGGAATCTGAAAGCGTGTGGGAGCTGTCAAGAATTACTGATGTAGCAGTAAGAAGCACTAACATGCTGCATTTACTTTATCCCACCATTTGAGACACTCCTGGCTTCTTGGAGTGCTTCAAATGCTTTGGACAGCTGCAGCAGGGCAGATGGGGTTCTCCTTAAAGCTGCAGAGACGATGTGGAACCGTGGGGCCATGGTGCCACAGACAACACATCTTTCAGCTGCCATTGCCAGGAAATGTGGTCACATCATCCTGTTTGCCAAAGTCAAGGGTGGGTATGAGCCCCAGGAGAATGGGGGTGTGGCCTTTGGAGATCTCTGCCATGGGCTGTCAGTTGGGGAGATCAGTGTGGCATCCCAGTCACCAAGTAGTAGAGGTACTGGGGAACTGGAGGAGGCAGAGGAGCAGCAGTCCTCTGACTGGGCACTCAACATGGAAGCCAGGAAGATGGCAAACTCTCAAACTAACAAGGGACATCTGAGAGATTTAGAGTCCCTGCAAAAGATAATCCAATTCTAGAACTATTCCCCAGGATCCAGAAGACTTAGGTCTGTGCACAGCTCACTGTGGCTTGGCTACTGATGTGGGTTTTAGGACCGTACCACTGACATGTTTGTTCAAGGCTGTGCCACTGAGATCCTGCTGGCTACAGATATCCCTGACTCCAGGGCCTCACAATCTTGCTTCAAGACTGTGTCTTCTACCAGCTAATCCTCCTCCCAGAACAGGTCCCCTTTCTTGTCAAGAGAAGGGAATGTCAACAAGATTCCCAAATCCCAGGAGCCATGGACTAGCCACACCTTTGGTTCAAGTTACATAAAGAGGACTGTAGAGGTCTCAGACAGGACATACATCTTTCAGAGATGAGAGCTGCCCAAGCCTACAGGTCCAATACTCATGAATCCAATGAATTCATGGTTGCCGGGCTCCCATGTCTCAGGATATTCTTACTTGGGGACATTGTCCCACCTCAGAGCTGCATGGTGCCTGGGCTTCTGAGTCCCAAGACACCTTTCTATCCTAGCAGAAAGGCCAACAGTGGTGTAGGAAGGGCTAGGCCAATGCTGCCTGGATTTGCAGGCAAACTGGTTGTTTCACTTCTCTGAGACATTTTCCCCTTTCAGAACACTGCTCAGAGATTACGATGACCATGGGGGTTGGTGGCAGTGGAAGTCTCTGGTCCATGGCATAGTCCTATCCCACATGTGCCTTTCTCTTAATGCCTCAGGGGCTGTGCCTGAGTTCCCGTTTAATTTTTCATTTCTACTGGAGGGACGTTTTATTTGGTCTCCCATAAGATCTCGGGTCCCTCCGATACCCACTGTAGCCTGGTCTCTATTCTCAGTGTACAGAGGATACAGCAGGAAGAAACAGAAGAGCAAGCTCCTGCTTTCGCTTCTGCAGAGGTGAGAAGTCTCCAGTTCTTTCTGGCTCCTCAGGCCAGTAGCTTTCTGCTATTGCCTGTGATATGATCCCTGACCAGAGCATAGGCTAGTCATGAGAATAAAGGCCCCCGAAAGGGGTGGGGTATGAGCACAGACAGCCCAGAGCCTAAGATAACAAGGTCTTCTACAAATCAGAGTATGGCGCTGTGGTTGTGAGGAGCTACAAGTGGCTTTTCCTACTCAGCCTGCCCAACCTCCTGGCCCATGTGCTCCTAGCTGCAGTTATATATCCTCTCCTGCAGCAAGATTGGAAAGCTTAGCCAGACCGTTAGCTTCTTCCCAGCTCTTAAGAGATGACGACTCAGGTGAAGAAACCTAAACCAGAAGTTGCCGACAACCACCAGCCACCTAGGCAGCCCACATGGTGTCTGTGGCCACCAGCCTGCCTCTAGTGACATCCTCAGCTCTTCTCAAGGGACATCTGCTGCCCCCCAAAATCTGCCTTGCCACCTGTCCCATCGAGTCACATTCAGTTATGACTGCCTCTGGGCTGCCAGAGACCGTGATTCCTGGAACTCATCCTTCACCACCTGCACCGCCCCGCCCACTGTATCCTCCTGATACTGTGCCCTGCTCTCCACCCAGGCCAGATCCCAGCACGCTGCCACCGCCGCCTCCTCCTCCTCCTCCTCCTCCTCCTCCTCCTCCTCCTCCTCCTCCTCCTCCTCCCCAGTGTGACTGGAAAACACCACCAGTGCACACCTCTGCTGAGTGTGCCTTCTCCCATCCCAGCCACCCCAGGCCTTAAGCACTCAAGCAGGGCTATCTCAGGCCCTTACTGTTGCCAGGTAGCTGCCCAAATCTGGTGGTGCTCCAACTCCCCAAATGGTGAGTTCCTGTTCCTGCAAGAACCTCTCTCTCTCTCTCTCTATATATATATATATATATATATAGATAGATAGATAGATAGATAGATAGATAGATATAGATATAGATATATAGATATATAGATAGATCTATCTATCTATCTATCTATATATATATCTTTCAATCTCTTTCTCTTAATCTCTCTCAATCTCTCTTAATCTTTCTCTCAATCTCTCTCTTAATATCTCTATCTCTTAATCTCTCAATCTCTCTCTTAATATCTCTCTCAATCCCCCCTTCTCTCTGTCTTTCTCTCTCTCTGCTTCCAAGAGGCCTCCGTCTGGACAGACCCCAGATACAGGCAGACAAAATCTGGGGGACCCACTTCCATGAATCCTCATGTGCAGTTCATGCCTGAACTATATATTAGCAAGAGGATCAAACTGAATTTTGAAATAGGAAGAGAAAAGAAAGCTTTGGCCATGCCTCGAGCTGTGTGGGCAATAGGCTACAGTCATGGAGCAGTGAGTACGCCCCTACAGCCCCATGCCCCATCTGGAGCAGAACCTGCAGGCCAGAGCAGTTCTCAGGTCACCAGCAGCTTTTGTACAGGAAGGTTCTAGGGAACAACTTGCCGCAGGAATGTAGCCAGCTTTCCTGGGGCCTCCCCTTTCTCCACAGTGAGTCCCTGTGGCTACTGTCCGCATGGCAGGCTCTCCACTATTTCCCTCTTCATCTTGTTCAATGGACTCTCTCCTTACATCCCAATATATGTTAAGACTAACGCCCCTCCATAGCTCTTCTTGCCAAAGCCCTTGCTTCACCACTGGGACCAATTCTGACCTCACACTCCAAACATGTCCTGATCCAGTTCTCCAGTGGCTGGAATCCATACTGAGGCCCACGACTCATCCTGTATCTCAGGCATACATCCCCACTCACCTCCAACTAAGGATTATAGGGTTTCTAGCTCTACAGCTGCAAGATCTCAGTTTGTTATTCCACCTGCTGTCCCACACCTCCAGAGCCACCTTTTGAAGAAAGTTAAGAGCGATTTATTAGACATGGTTAAAAAGACATAGGAAGCTTTTAATCAACTCACTTCTGGAAGTTGAGCCTCCCTAGTCCAGGGGTCTGTCCTCCACCTTCTGGGGGAGCTCATTAATCCAGAGTTCTGGGAGCAGCAGAAACAACACTAAAAAATGGGTTCATGACAACAGCAATGTTAGATATTCAAGCCACTGAAGTGGCAGGAATGGCTTCCCTGCCCTGGACTCCCTTTGTAAACTCTGTACACTGTGTAGTTTGTAAATCACAACGCAGGCAAGTGGCCATGGCCCAGCCTGAGGCTCTCCAAGCAGCCAGGCCCCTCCCCCCAAGACCTCCCTAACTGCCATAACTGTCATAAAGGTCATCTCCAGCTCCTCAACAGGACTCACCCCAGTTTATGATAATTTTAGGTGAAAAGTCTGAACAAAAGCCACCAATCCCTGAGTAGGAAAATCCACCAAACCCTGAACTTTCTAGAGAAATCCACCAATCCCTGTGCACCAAAACACACCAATCTCTGAACAGGTAAACCCACCAATCCCTGAGCTCCCTCCCCCAGGCTCAGGACTTGAAATGCCAGCCATCCTCACTCTGGAAATCTCTACCCTAGGAAGCTTCACGCCCTAAGAACACCTATATAAGCACTGGGCTTTTTTAATTACCAAGTACTGTCTGCACCCTCCTGGGACCATAGGCAGCCACTCCTGGATTCATCCCTCCATACTGTGGACACTCCAGTGAATGCCTTTCATGAGATTTGCTGCCTGGTGAATTCTCTCTTTGGAAGAAGACAAGCAGTGAAGACAAGAAAGGAAGTGAAGGAGCAGGGCTGAGGCTCCTGATCTTCTCAGCTCAGCTGGGGATATTCTTCCCTGGAGCTGCAGAGCCTCTAATGAGGAGGCTTCCTCTCAAAGCTGTGTGGTTCCTGGGCTCCCGTGTCTCAGGATACCCTTCCCTTGGGACACTTTCACACCTTAGTGCTGTAGGGTCTCTGTCCCATGTCTCAGGATGACTTTCCATCAGGACACTGTCCCACCTCAGATCTGTATGGTTCCTGCGCTTCTGAGTCCCAGAACACCTTCCCAACAACCAGGGCCACTGGCCCTACAAGATCTAGCAATCATATGATAGTCTGAGGACAGACTCCCACGGATGGGTCATGCTGACAATAATGACAGGATTTCATCTTCCTCAACACTGACAGATAAAAGCAGCCAGCATACCCAGAGTGTCTGTCTCATCAAAGGATCCAGAGATATTCCAGATATGGTATGACCCCTGCAAGGATCTGACAACCTGTCCACGAAGACCTCTGAAAGATCTGCATAGGATCCCAGAGGGTTTGCTAGGCAAAGATCTAGAGGCTATCTCTCAGACACAGGTGGACAATTGGCTATTTGAGACAGCCAAGAAGTGACTCACCAAGTCCCCAGTTAGTGGCACCAGGAAAACAGCAGCTAGAGGGTATACTGAAAAACCACTGAAGCAGGAAGTGGAGTCATTACAATGTCAGGAAGGTGCCTGTGGGCACTTGTCATGGAATTCCTGTGGACCACACAGTGGTCCCTCCTGAAAACTCAGAGACAAATTCTGAAAACTCAGAGACAAATATGGAAACTCAGAAGCAACAATCCTTGAGGGATGGAGCCACCTGCAAGAATATTTCCTAATGGGCTTTCATTCTTACAAGACGCCTTTCAAGTAAGACAAAAAGATGGAGCTTGCCCCTCAGAGACCTCAGGACCACACATCTTTTCAGCAGGAACAAGGCTGTAGCTTTGCCGGCTCCACAGCCTGACTCCCTCTTTGACCTGCTGGGATTCTAGAGATAATTCCATTGTCAAAATGACTGGTGTCCTGGTAGAACCTTTTCAGAAAAAAGTTCAGAATAGGAAGCGAGGACAAGAATGGCTTCCGGCATGCTGGCTGTGTCCTCTGCCCTCCGGCTCAAATTCCTGAGAGGGACTTTACCCAATGACAACTATGGGCCATCTGAGGTCCCCAAACTGTTTAGAAGGACAATGTGACTTCCCTGTGCACCACACACAGCCTTGTGGGCAGAGACTGGCACAGTGATCTGGTTCTTGGATCTTGGACAGGCAACCCAGAGCCAGGTTCAAACCTAGTCAAGGGTGGGTATGAGCCCCAGGAGAATGAGGGTGTGGCCTTTGGAGATCTCTGCCATGGGATGTCAGTTGGGGAGATCAGTGTGGCATTCCAGTCACCAAGTAGTAAGGTACTGGGGAACTGGAGGAGGCAGAGGAGCAGCAGTCCTCTGACTGGGCACTCAACATGGAAGCCAGGAAGATGGCAAACTCTCAAACTAACAAGGGACATCTGAGAGATTTAGAGTCCCTGCAAAAGATAATCTGATTCTAGAACTATTCCCCAGGATCCAGAAGACTTAGGTCTGTGCACAGCTCACTGTGGCTTGGCTACTGATGTGGGTTTTAGGACCGTACCACTGACATGTTTGTTCAAGGCTGTGCCACTGAGATCCTGCTGGCTGCAGATATCCCTGACTCCAGGGCCTCACAATCTTGCTTCAAGACTGTGTCTTCTACCAGCTAATCCTCCTCCCAGGACAGCTCCCCTTTCTTGTCAAGAGAAGGGAATGTCAACAAGATTCCCAAATCCCAGGAGCCATGGACTAGCCACACCTTTGGTTCAAGTTACATAAAGAGGACTGTAGAAGTCCCAGACAGGACATATTTTCCTGACAGAGATGAGAGCTGCCCTATAGGTCCAATACTCATGAAAGCTTCTCCTCCCCACTTGCAAAAAAGATGTTTGAGGACAGGATAATGAACTTTATGATGTCACTTTTGACTTCCAAAAGCAAAATCCAGAAGAACTCCCTGCAAAATATCAAGGCCTCATCAGCCCCTACTCTGAGGCTCAGTCATGAGCAGAGTGTTCATGCCCCAACAGGTAGCTGAAGCCCAAGGGGAAACTGAGGGCTGGTCATGCCAGTAGTACCTAGCTCAAAGAAAAATTTGCGTGAGAAATCACACCAGGCTCAGGCGAGTAGGAATGTCTGCCACCACAGGAGTCTCATTGCAGAAATACAGAAAGCACAAGGAAATATTAGCTGTGTTCACCAACCCAATCCCAAGGCACACCACTAACTTTTCACAGAAGTATAAACGCACTATCAAGTAGGCCCATCTATCTAGAGAGGCTGTCTCCTGAGCTAATCCCTATCAGCACAGGCCAGTCACCACATGTCCCAGGCACCCCTGTCCACTGTCCCAGGCACTGTCTCTGCAGAAGTGTACTACTTAGAAAAGGAAACGATGCATTCCCATACCTACCCTGATAGGAAATTTCCCCATTAAAAATTATTTTTTTCCTTGAAAAACAAAACAAAACAAAAAAACCCATTTTTTTTTTTTTTTTAAAAAAGTGGTCTCTGAGTGCTAATGACTTTGTTTTCCAAGGTAGGCATTACTTCTTTGTATGCACGTTCTCTCTGGAGGCCATATCTGCATTTCTATGCCACAGGAAAACATCTCTTTCTGCTTCTGGAGGAGTCAAGGCTCCACAGGGAGGAGACAGTGACATTCGAAGTCTCACCATCTCCGTGTTAATCATACTGTAATTATGAACATAAAGAGGAAGACTTTAGAATGGGGGGGGGCGGGTCATCCCTATAAGACCTTACTCCAGGGGCTCCTTCACTAATCTGACCTTTGTCTATGCTGTGTGGATGGGTGCACAGAGCCACCAGTGAGCGCAGTACCTTTGCAAGTCACGAAGTAGGCACAGGGAGGATGGTGGCCCTGTGACAGCCTTGAGTTGAAAGCAGGAGATTCATGACCTCTGGATATCCTGCTCCTGAAGAAAGGACTCCTATCCTGGGAACGCGTACTCACCCCAATGGAGCTGGTCAACAAGCAAGTCCTCCAGGCCATTCCAGCTCAGCCCGGAGAACAAAGCAGTGGTCACCCTGTCCAATGTCTACCTTCAGCTCCAGAGAGGTGGCCATCATGGGACTAACTGCTTTACATGAGGACGAGGGCCACAGAGGGCTGCTGATGGTTGCGCACGATCCCAGGTCGTTTGCCATTCCTTCTGGTCCAGTATCTACAATACCCATCTGATTGTGGGCATGAATGAGCCTACAGAGAGAGGAAGAAAATAAAAGGATTGGAGCCAAGGCAGGAGACCATGCAGCGTCTCCATGCACATGAAGCCCCTGCCTTCCCAGTATAGACTGCTGACATGGGGTCTGAGCCACTCAGCTCGGCCTCAGCCCAGGCTCTCCACCAGCAGCTGGAAGAGCCTTTTAGCTTCAAATGACTTGAAATAAATCCTGAAAGCACGGAAAGTTATTTGCTTAACAGCATACTCAATAATCTGCATGTTATTACTTTCTGAATTCTAGAGATGAGCTGATAGAAAAGCCAGAAGTAGGAATTTGAATGTCCCTCACAGCCTGGTGGTTTTTGGACACATGCATTGTGCCACAGTACTCCCAAGGGAAAGGGGGACACCTGAGAAGGGTTGAGGGGATACACTGTGACCTCACAGAAGGCCATGCTAGGCCTCCAGCCTTTGTCCTCCCACAAGGTCAGCAAAACAGGCCATCTCACAGGACTGGTTCATGCAGTGGAAGGGACTTGTCCAAAGTGCAGGTGCTCTTTGAATCTCTGGGCAAGCCATAAAGGGTCCCTTGCTGGGCCTCCCTCTGCTTCCTGCTCAGGTTTCCCTGTCCCAGTCTCTGTAAAAAAGTGTGGGCAACTGAATAGGAGAGTAGCCGATCTCCAGGGTGTCCTGCACTGTTCCTCACAGAAGGAGGGCAGCCACTGGGCTCCAGCAGTGTTATTTACTCCCTGGTAGAAAACCAGGGAGAAGGTGCCACCAAAGTAGAGGACTCAGCCATGGGCCCTGTTCTAGCACACTTCCAAGGTTCCACAGGTGAGACCCAGCAGCTCCACAGGGGTGGATATGGGACCCACAGTCCTCTTCTGAGCCAGCCCTGTATCAATGGCAGCAGCCTCACAGTAGTCCCAGAAGCCAGAGTGAAGCCTGGACTCTGAGGCTGGCACTACCCAGTCCCTCAGGAACCCCAGAGGTACATCTGGGTACAACAAAGACCTGAAAGTGGGTCCTAGGAGTCCTTAGGGTACAAGTGCTAGAGAGAGGGATGCCAATGGACCAGGCAGCAGCTGGAATACATTCTGCCAATGTCAGCCATGTCAATTATAATGGATGTAGTTGTGGGCCTGGAGAACCTCATAGAGATCTCCACAGTAATTCTCATGGATAGATGAAACGTCTACAGAGTACCTGACATGGATTCACACTGGGAAATACCCCAGAATTCCAGAAACTACCTGAGACCTTCCTGGATCGTAACACAGAGATCACAAACATCTCCATAGAAACCTCCACAGAAAAGCCCACAGAGATTGCTACAGAGTCCTTGGCAGAAAGAGACCCCCAAATTTCTTCTCAGAGATTGAACTAAAGACTGTCACAGGCTTTCCCAACTCAGAACCCATAGAGACTCACACAGAGCCCAATGCTGATAAGCATTCCATAGACATCTTTCAAGCCCATGACAGAAATTCACATTGATATTCTAGACTTCCAGAAATCGTCACCCCACCTTACACACACACACACACACACACACACACACACACACCCTCACAGATGTCCACACACATGTTTGGAGAACAGTGGGAGCCGGTAGTGACTTCTAACAAAAGCTGTACAGGCCTTGGTAGAAATCCATAGAAATTCATAATGTTCTTCCTGGGGAGATTGTCACAGGCACCCATAAATGGATCCTCAGAAGTCCACCTAGCCCTCCACAGGCGCGCACACAGACAGCCATACTTAGACCTATCACAGGGAGGCACTACCTCTAGACTTTCAGAGACAGAAATACCCACCACGAAGTCACACTGAAGCCCTGAGAAAGATCCCCAAGGAGATTTCTGACAGTTGACACCTCTTACACCATGTAAAACTAACAGACTTTGGAGTCTCCATAGAGTTTGCAAAGACGTTTGCTAGAGACAGTAAGACCTCAGAAACTTCTCAGAGCCCTAATATATAGATGTCTCGCAGTGGCCTCTGGGTGCCATAGAGTACTTCCTCACAATGATTTCATCCAGCCTCCCAGAGACCTCACACAGCACCCTCAGAGAGATGATCAAGCAGACCGACCCCTGACGGAGACACAGCACAGAGACTTCCCTGACACACAGAGACCTGGGATCATCCCTTAGAGCTCCACACAGAACATCCAGAGTTCCCACAGAGAGATACCATGGGATAACCTGTCACAAGAGTCATATACCATCACCAGGAGAGATGGCAGGGAGGCCTCCAACAGGTCATTCAGGCCCGCATTAAAGGTCTCAGATGTGGACTTGAGGGACAGTGAACTGAATTATTTAGGGTACGGAGTTCATTAGAAGTGTTGTTAGTGCCGTGGGAAGGTCGATAGCCTGATGGAGGAGGCTCTGTGGAGAGTTAAGGGTCCAGCATCAGATCAGCATAATGATGTGCGTGGAAGGCACTGAAGAGAGAAATCAGGGCTCACATGGCAGACATAGGGGGCTGTTCTTATGCCCTTTGGAGTATGGGAGGAGGGAAGTTTCACAATACAAGCCTGAAACCAGGCTCTCTGATGCCCAGGTGAAGGGCAGGATGTGCGTCCACCAATGCCTCCTGTGTTGAAAACTTCCCAGGTGAGGACCCTGGCCCATGAACTGTGGGCTGGACATTTGGTGTCTCAGTACGGTGCTTCTTACTACATGCGAGGGGAAGGGCTACCGTAGGTGCTGTGGTCTGAGCAGCAGGTAGATTCTTACAGCATATCCTTACTGCACAGAACCCCTCCACAGGTTACAGTGCTTTCCAGAATTGTCCAGCCAGAAGATGCAGAAACTTACCCCTGACTCCCAGTGCTGCCATGGAGAGGATCAGAGATCTGCTACAGCATCCCAGCCTTTGGGCAGCTCAGTCTCTCAGAGATATCTCTTCCTACAGAGACAGTGCAGAGAGCTTATGGTAGATCACAGAGTCCCACAGAGAGAATCCCTCCAGACAGACATCTCAGAGTTTTCATGGACATTTCCCTAAGAGGCCCTCATCACCAGCAGGACCCTAACCTAAAGCCCCAAGACCATCAGATGAAATGGCCACCAAACTGGGTTCTCTGCTTAAGATAACGCACTGGAATTCAGTCCCTCCCTGTAAATCCTTGGCCTCCACACAGACTTACAGATTGAATGTATAGGCCCACAAATTTATGTTTTCTACAGGTTTTTCAATGACTGTGGCTTCTGACTCATGCTTGTTGTATAATGGTTTCCTCAAACTTGTAACATTCCTTCCAGGGAGGGGGCTGTGAGGCTCAGAAGACTCAGGAAGTAAATAGACCTCACAGCAGACTATGGAACTTTGCCATGTGTTAATATTGCGCCCTTCTCCCAACCAAGTACATAGACTTCTATTTGCCCACAAGGCAGAAAAACAGAAACCATGTGCATCTTTCCATTTGAAAGAACCACAATAAAAACACAAAGTAAATGATTTTAAGACACTGAAGAACTATTGTAAAGACCACTAACTCCTGGTAACAAGGTGAGCTTACCATCTTGGCCGACTTTCTAGAAGCATGAGGAAAGGGAAACTGAGGCAGGGCACAGGAACTCCCTGGATTAAAGAGGCAAAGCTGTGAGGGCAGGGAGCTAGTGATGAAGACAGAGTTCCAGTGAGGCCAGAGGTAGACTGAGATCCCCAAAGATCTGACCAGGATCCTTCAGGTGTTGAGTGGAATGCTGGTGGGCACACGTGTGCGGAGCTAGCAGCTGAGGGACCAGCACCTACCTGCACCTCAGTTAGCTAATATGGGTGAGTTTCTGTTGAGTGGAATGAAGCTCTTTGGTGACTAGATCACAGTGGCAGCTACAGACCGCTTGCAGCTGAGACCTTTGAGCCGTACACTCAAATGGTTAAGATGGGCCAGGCGCAAGGTGCACACCCGCAATCTGAGCCCCCAGGACGCTGAAGCAGGAGTATCCCACAATCAAGGCCAACTTGGGCTCTATAGTGAGACTCTCTCCACAAACAAAAACAGAACAAACGTTAAAATAGTAAATTTTATGTTATATTTATTTATTGCAACATGGTTGCTGCATTAGAGATAACTGGCTGGTTGAACATCAGCAGAAGTGTGTTGCCATGGTTATCTGTTGTATTAACCCTTTCTTGGCCCATGCAAACAAGTGTCTATTCACCATAACGGGCTATGAGTGATGGACTAAAAACAGCAAGTCCAGTTGCCGAGTGGGGGAATTTACTGGGCTTCCTTAAAGGAACACAGTGAAGGTTACTTGCAGGAACATGGGTGAACCCTAAACAGCTGCATCACCACAAAGCCCCACCCCATGTGGATGATGACTTGAGAAGGCTTCATCACAGAGGGCACCCCCATCTTGTTCACCATCTACTCCCTGTATACTCTAGCGTCTGCCAAGATCACTTGCTGCCTGGAAGCTGGATGAGGTGAAAATGACTGGAATCCCAGGTGAGGGTCCTGCGTCCTGCCCCCACTCCCATTCTCCGGAGGTATACATCATCACCCAGGCCTGCTTAGCATGTATTGGTTATTTTGTTGCCATGGCTACCAGGTCATTGCTATCTCTGCCTCAAGGTGTTGATGGAAATGTTCTTGTTATCTCCACAGGGAAAAGCTTATAGCGTTATCATAAGCTTAAATGTTAAAACATAAAAGCAGGCAAATGACCGAGGGGGCAGAGAATTGACGTGAACGAGCAGTGGCCTTAAATAGGATGCTGAAGGATGTGCTGAACGAAAAATTGAGTCCAGTTAAATTTTGCAATGTGTAATTGATCAAGGACATGGTTCTCATCAGGCCAGGGTGGCACATAGCTTCGAAGGAGCCAAAGCCAAGTGGATCTCTGTGAGTTTGAGGTCAGCCTGATCTACATAGCAAGTTCCAAGGCAGCCTTGCATAGTAAGACCCTGACTTTAAAAAAAACAAACCAACAACCCAACAATAAACAAGCAAACAATCAAGAAAACACTGTGAGGTGACCAAGGTAGGTGGTATTATCTAGCAAATTGCTGCCATTGAAATTGCTCAACTTTGTGAACTTATTGTTATTCAATAAATTCTGACATTGTAGAAAACCACAAACATTTCTACGTTTGTGGCACAGCACACTCAGGACATCACGCTAAGATAGTTAACTCTACAAAAGTTGCTTTGGGCCAAACTTCATCATCCAAGTTTAGGCTAAGATATGCCCCATTTATAAAGTATGAAAATGAGTTAAAGCCACTATGTCTATAAAGGATCTAAAACAAAAAGATAAAAATTAACCTAATCTAAATAATCCAAAAGAAGACAGAGAGAAAAATAGGAACAAAGAACAGAGGGAACAGATATGAAGTCCAAAGAGAGACGTAAAAGCCACAGTTCTCATCTTAAAGGAACTTAGAAATAGTTTATTCTGGAGCTATTTTGAGTGCGCATGGTCCAGGAACACAGACTTAAGTTGCCCCAAATGCCGTGTTCCAACATGGAAGCAGTTTCACAGAGCTGGTATAGTTTTATAGAACAAAGGAAGTCATAGATCAAGGCAAATTTAAAACACCAGAGGCAGGTACAAGATGGAGATCCAAGATGATGTCTGGTGACATTCTTAGCTCTTGGATTGATGGATGCTAGTATTTTATAAAGTTAACCGCCAAAAGTTGTCCACCAAAGTACCCTCAAGCTCATGGGTTGGAGACTTGCTATCCAGCGTGGCACTCTGAGGAAGCAAATGGTTTCCAGAGGGTTCTAACCTATTTAATCCAATAGTTATGGCTGAATGGGTAATTTCGAAGAAGTGGGTCACTGGAGCTGTGGTTTTCACCGATGTGATACCTGCTGATATCTGGGTTGGGAGGGCACCTGCAGTGGGATTCTAGAGGCCATGGAGGACTGTTGCTTAATGGCTTGCTTGCTTCTCGTGGCTTGCTCAGCTGGCTTTCTCATAGAGCCCAGCCCACAGATGGTACCACTCACAAGGGGCCCTCCCCCCTTGATCACTAATTGAGAAAATGCCTTACAGCTGGATCTCATGGAGGCATTTTCTCAACTGAAGCTTCTTTCTCTGTGATAACTCCAGCTTGTGTCAAGTTGACACACAAAACCAGCCATTACAGACAGTATACTTCAAAGTAGGTGTGGAGGAGCAAGCTGGAACAAAGAGGCAAAGTCTAGGGGCTCAAAGATCCCACTGTACAAGGAGTTGGGTTTTTCCTCTGTCCACAGTACAAGCTTTTGCCTTGCCTGCATGGCGGGCTTTTTCTGTGTATGCTGTGTCTGCGTCATGTAGCTCTACGTTACGTGCATATACACCTTCAAAACATCTTTTTTTTTTTTTTTTTTTTTTTTGGTTTTTCGAGACAGGGTTTCTCTGTGTAGCCCTGGCTGTCCTGGAACTCACTCTGTAGACCAGGCTGGCCTCAAACTCAGAAATCCGCCTGCCTCTGCCTCCCAAGTGCTGGGATTAAAGGCGTGCGCCGCTGCTGCCCGGCAACATCTTAAGTCTCCACCCAGGACTGTGTGCTTCAGACTTAGGTGAGCTGAAGGTTACTGTCAGAAATTCTGCAGTGCCTGTGCACCTCTGCCAGGGCACAGCTGGTTTATGCTGGCCTGGTGGGGTAGGGAGGCTTTCCAGCATCCTTTTAGTCAACCTGGTTTTTCATATGCTGAATTCGTAAGGTTTGGTCTTGTCCAACTGTCCAGGTTTCTCTCTCTCTCCTTCCTGGCTGACATCAAGGAAATAGCCTCTGCCATGGGCTCCTGATCTCTCTGTCTCTCTGTCTCTGCCTCTCTCTGTTTCTCTCTGTCTCTCTGTCTCAGGTCTCTTTGTTTGTCTCTGTCTCTTTGTCTCTCTGTCTGTCTCTGTCTCTTTGTCTCTCTGTCTCTGTCTCTTTGTTTCTGTCTCTCTGTCTCTCCTTCCTGGCTGACATCAAGAGAACAGTCTCTGCCATAGTATAGTCTCCTGCTATCCTGGAGCATTGCTTAACCACAACCTAAAAACAATAGAGCCAGTAACAGAGTAGAAGCTCTGAAAATAAAGCTCTCTATTTTCCCCAAGTGTTTGTACCATAGCAAAAAAAAAAAAAAAAAAAAAGCACTCCAAATATACTGGTTAAAATACAAGCTGTGATGGGATAAAACTGTAACCTGATGGTATTTGTAAGAAATAAGGTTTTTGTTTTTGTGTTTAAAAAAAATATATATATGTATTGTATGTTTGAGTATATATGTGCACCATATATAAGGAGCCTATGGAGGCCACAAGAGGCATCACTGGATTCCTGGAATGGAGTTACATATATTTGTGAGCCACAATGAGGCACTGTGAACCAAACCTAGGTCCTCTGAAAGAAGTACACATGACCTTACCTGTTGAGCCATCTCTTCCCACTCTCAAAAGTGAATTTTAGATATATAAACCTATGTAGTTTAAAAGTGAGAATTTTGGTAAGGGCCTTACAGGGAGTCCACTGGAGGTGACCACTCAGACATGGTTTATAGCTAATTGAAAGTCTTTACTTCAGCTGCCTGGGACTCAAGTATTCGGGGACTTATGTGTAGCCCCAAATGTCTAGAACATGGGGGTTCTGAGGGCAGAAATCATGGCCTGGCATCTTGCTCTTAAGCTTGGTAGAGGGTAGGGCCTTCATGTAAACAAAATTTGACAGAGGCTAAGTCAACAAGTGGTTCTCTGGAGAGGGAGGTTGTCACAGCAGTCAGTTTAACAGAAACTAAGATAAGTTATCTAGGACATCCCGACCTTGAGTTTCTAGAATAGGTTTGGATAATTTTCCGCAGGATTCTCCATCAAGGAGATCAAATTTTAGTTAAACCTCAAGTGGCCTACACAAGAATAAGAGGTGGAGGAGCCTCTGAACTCTCTTGCCCTGTTATAAGAATGTAACCTCAGGCACTGGTTGAGAGGATTTGGCCACGGCTAAGGATTTGGGTCTAGGGCAACCCCTACAGTTAAAGTTTTAGATTCAGTCACAGGCCATTGCAGAGGCTGAACCCTGCATGCCTGACCACCAGGAAAAATCTGAAGTCTCAGGGAGAGATGCCCTCCCCAGCAGAGACCTATACACAGCTAGTGCACACAGTCCCTGATGCAGTCACAGTCAAGGACTCTGGTCCTCTCACCATGCCACATACTTGTCCACAGGTGTATATTCCTGCCCCAGGCATCTATATTTATAGAGCCATTTGCAGGTGCCTCAACTAAGACTACCTTGGGACCTTGAAGTCACTTTTATCCATTATAGTTCAGTACTTGCTGTGTTTTTCATGTTAAGCCCTGCCTTGCCCCTCCCCTTTCCCCATATTCTCCCATAGGATTCATAGCATAGCACAGATGGGGCTCAAACTTGCAAGCCTCCTACCCCTGCCCCCCAAGTGCTGTGATTACATGCATATAACAATACATCTAGTTCAAAGGAACCTTGCTTTGCTCCCCCTCTCCCTTAGAAGGGAAATAATGCCCTGCTTCTGTCAGTATGCAGCTGGGGGCAGGAGTTTGGGGGAGCACTGGGAGCTGGGACTCTTCCTCTTTTGAATACACTGTTCAGGTGGGAAAGGCCAACCTTCCATGTGGGCCAGTGAGCTTCCATTGACCACCGCACACTGACCCAATGAGCATAAAGCACCCCATGAAACAGCAGGGTGTCGATGATTTTCAAGCACAAATTACATTTGGAGTCTGAAAATCCCAACGTGTGTATAAGGATGCAGGTGATGTCAATAAATTCTTTGGCTAGGACTCAGACTGGTGACATTTATGGTCCTTCCTGTCCTTCAGTCTCTTCAGACTTAGTCCTGCTGCAGTCTGTCAGCAAGAGCCCCTGCTCCCAGCCCACCTTCACCACCTAGGTACTCAACCTCTTGATGTGGACCCAGGGTCTCTCTAGGTTTTTCTTTCTGTCTGCTTTAACCTTGCTTTTAGTGCCTTTGTGATATCTGCTGACTCACAGAACCACTTCCTCCCAGAACCTCACAGCCACCACACTTGGCTGGGAATGAGAGTGGGCAACAGCAACCAAAGAATGGAACACCTATCCAACAAAGGCAAGAACATGTCTACTCAAACAATTCAAATGTCATAACTTTAGATGCCTAGACTTCAGCTCAAAAACTCAAACACAAACAGCCAAGACAATATGCCTCCTCTAGAAGCCAACAACCCTATTGCAATAGGTCTTGAGAAAAACAATTCAGCTGAAGCACAAGGACAAGAATTTCAAAATAGCCATTATGAATATGTTCAAGGACCTTAAGGAGGATATGAATAAATGCCTTAATAAAAAGCATGAAAACATGGTTGAATAAAATAAAAACACTCCAAGACATGAAAGTAGAATTTAACAACAAACATAGAATCACCAAGGCAGACCCAAACTGAAATAAAACTAAAAGTGAAAAAGTCAGAATGTCAAACAAAAACTTCAGAAGTCTCCATCACCAAACGGATTAAAAATGTTATATCTAAAAATAAATAAAATTCAGGCATGATGGGAAATGGTGGTGCACCTTTAATCCCAGTACTCAGAAGCAGAGGCATGTAGATTTCTGTGAGTTCAAGGACAGCCTTGTCTACAGAATGAATTCAGGACATCCAAGGCTACACAGAGAAACCCTGTCTTGAAACACACACACACACACACACACACACACACACACACACACACACACACACAGACACACACACACAGAGTCAGGCACAAAACCTCCAGGAAATCTAGGACACTATGAAAAGACCACACCTATGAATAATAGATAAAGACGAAAGAGAAGAAACCTAGGTATAGACACAGAAAATATTTTTAGCAAAATAATATAAAATAACTTCCCTAATCTAAAGAAAGAGATGCCTATCGAGGAACAAGACACAAAGTGAATACCAAATAGACAGGATCAGAAAAGAAACCCCTCATGGCATACACTAATCAAAACACTAAATGTACAGAACAAAGAAAGGACATTAAAAGCTGTAAGTGAAAAAGACCAAGTCACATATAAAGTAGACCTATTAGAATAACACCTAACTCTGGAGACTCTGAAAGCCAGAAGGGCCTGCACAAATATTCTATGAGTTATAAGAGATCATAGATGCCAGCCCAGACTACTATACCCAGCAAAACTACCAATGACAATCAAAGGAGAAAGAAAAATATTACACAATAAAGCCAAATTTAGGCATTTCCTATCTGCTAATGTGGGACTAAAGAAGGCACTTAAAGGAAAACTTCAGTCTGAAGAGGTTAACCACACCCAAGAGGACACAAGGAATAAATAATCGCATTACAGGAAATCAAAAGAGAGAGGGAAAAATTGATACTAATACAGAAAAAAAAATTCTCCTTAATAGTCTTCAATATTTTCACAATCCCAATTCCCCAGTAAAAAGACACAGCCTGCATTATAAAAACAGGATCCATCTTTCTGCTACATCCTAGAAACATATCTCACCATCAAGGACAAAGGGTAAAAGGATAAAAAATTGTATGCCAATGAAAATATGGATCCAAGAAGCAAGTGCATGTAGCTATTTTAACATTTGACGAAACAGACTTTAAAAACAAAACAAATCAGTGGAGATAAGAAAGGATACTACATGCTCAGGAGAGAAAAAAATTCACCAAAAAGTATTACAATTCTAAACATGTGTACACCAAACACAAGGACAGCTAAGTTTATAAAAGAAATGACACTATAGGTAAAAATCACATATTGTCTCTCACACAGTGATAGTGAGGGACTTCAGTACCCACTCTCACCAACAGACAGGACATCCAGACAAAAACTAATCATAGGAATGCTGCCGTTAAATAGCATCATAAATGAAATGGACCACATCTGCAGAGCGCTCCACAGAACACTATGAATACACGTTATACTCAGCTGCTCCTGGAACTTTCTCCAAAAATGACCTCAGACTTGGACACAAGGTAAGTCTCAACAGATAGAAGAACACTGAAATAGCAGCCTGCAATCCTATCAGACCACCACAGATTAAAGCTGGATACTGACAATGGGAAGTTTACAAACTCATGGAAAGTGAACAACTCACTACTGAAAGAAAATTGGGTCAAGACAGAAATCAAAAAGGACATTTAAAAATTTTTTAGAATTGAATGGAAATGGAAACACAAAATAGCCAAACCTATGTGACACAAGGCAGTTTAATTATTTTTATGAAGCCCTTATTGCCTTGACACCCAAACCATACAAAGCCCCAACAAAAAAAGAAAATATGCCTGATGAATATAGAGGCAACTATTCTGAGTCAAATATTTGCATACTGAATTCAAGAATACATCAAGAAGTTTCTCCAACACGATCAAGTTGGCTTCATTCCCAATGATACAGGAATGATTCAACATTTAAATTAATAAATGTAACCCATAACATAAAGAGACTGAAAGACAAAAAACACCTAATAATCTCATTGGATGCAGGAAAGGCCTTTGGGGAAATCCAACATTCCTTCATGATAAAAGTTGTGGAACAATTAGGGATACAAGGGACATATCTCAACATAACAAAGGCAATTTATTACAAGCCCATATCCAACATCCACCTAAACAGAAACTTAAAGCTTTTCCACTAAAATCAGGAACAAAACAAGGTTGTTCACCTATTCAATATAGTACTTGAAGTCTTAGCTAGAGCAAACAGAAAACTGGAAATCAGGGGGTACAAAAGGAAGAGGAAAAGTCAAAGTATCTTAATTAAGCTGATGATATCATTTTATGCATAAAAGACTCTTAAAATCGTGGGGTGACTCTAATCAAGCAAGTCAAAAACTTATATAGACACCAGAAATGGGAAGAATCTCCCATGCTTGTGGATAATGGAAGATTAATATAGTGAAAATAGCCATCCTACCAAAAGCAACCCACAGATTCAATACAATCCCTAAAATTCCAACACAATTATTCACAGAAATTGAAAACTCAATCTTTACCTTCAAATACAAACACAAAAGTCCCCAGATAACTAAAAGAACACTGAATAATTTAAAAAAAAAATAACTGTTGGAGGGGACCAGATGGGTTGACTGCAGAATTCTATCAGACCTTCAAAGAAGACCTAATACCAATACTTTTCAATCTATTCCACAAAATAGAAACAGAAGGAACGCTACCCAATTCCTTCTATGAGGCCACAATTACACTGATACCAAAACCTCACAAAGACCCAACAAAGAAAGAAAACTTCAGACCAATTTCCCTTATGAATATCAATGCAAAAATACTCAATAAAATTCTCGCAAACCGAATCCAAGAATATATCAAAACGATCATTCATCATGATCAAGTAGGCTTCATCCCAGGGATGCAGGGATGGTTCAATACCCGGAAATCCATCAATGTAATCCACTACATAAAAAAACTCAAAGAAAAAAACCACATGGTCATTTCATTAGATGCTGAAAAAGCATTTGACAAAATTCAACATCCCTTCATGATAAAAGTCTTGGAAAGATCAAGAATTCAAGGCCCCTACCTAAACATAATAAAAGCAAACCAGTAGCCAACATCAAACTAAATGGAGAGAAACTTGAAGCAATCCCACTAAAATCAGGGACTAGACAAGGCTGCCCTCTCTCTCCCTATCTATTCAATATAGTAATTGAAGTTCTAGCTAGAGCAATTAGACAACAAAAGGAGATCAAAGGGATACAAATTGGAAGGGAAGAAATCAAAATATCACTCTTTGCAGATGATATGATTGTATACTTAAGTGACCCGAAAAACTCCACCAGAGAACTGCTGCAGCTGATAAACAACTTCAGCAAAGTGGCCGGATATAAAATTAACTCAAACAAATCAGTAGCCTTCCTATACTCGAAGGATAAACAGGCTGAGAAAGAAATTAGGGAAATGACACCCTTCACAATTGTCACAAACAATATAAAGTATCTTGGTGTGACTCTAACCAAACAAGTGAAAGAT
>CM052709.1:32212632-32332507 GCA_028551405.1 Uromys caudimaculatus
GTACCAATACCATGCAGTTTTTATCACAACTGCTCTGTAGTACAGCTTGAGATCAGGGATGCTGATTCCCCCAGAAGTTCTTTTGTTGTTAAGGATAGCTTTTGCTATCCTGGGTTTTTTGTTGTTCCAAATGAATTTGAGAATTGCTCTTTCTAAGTCTATGAAGAATTGAGTTGGAATTTTGATGGGGATTGCGTTGCTGACTTACCAGAATCCCTGGGGCTCCTGAGCCACAATAGCCCCAGCCAGGGAAGAGCTGAAACTCCTTCAGCTCAACTCATGCTCAAGTCCTTACTGAAGCCTCTGGTGTCTATTGAAGAGTCTTAAGGACAGTTGGATTCAGTTCACAGAGTCTGTTCAACACTTTCTTTGTGGCAGATTTCACATGCTGGGCAGATACTGAGGCGTGAAACAGCCCCTGTTGTAGAAGCATTTACAAAGAACCAGCAGAGGTGCTGTGGTACAGCAAAGAGCATGCGCACACCACTGTGGTGTCCTGTTAACAGCAAGCTTTAAGAATTTTTTCTTTTTTTCTGTTTTCATTGTAGAAAAATGCAAACAATTCAGAAAAGGAGAAAAAACCTTGAAGTACAGAGAGAGGGGAGAGGGGGAGGGGAAGAGGGAAGGGGAAGAGGGAGAGGGAGAGGGAGAGGGAGAGGGAGAGGGAGAGGGAGAGGGAGAGGGAGAGGGAGAGGGAGAGGGAGAGGGAGAGGGGTACAATTACAATTGGGGGGATAATCCTTCCTATGTGTTCACATTCTAAACTCACAGGAGTTGTGCTCTAAAGGATAAGTTTCAATCTTCTTTTCCAAGCAGGAGACCTAATGGATCTTTTGAGATGCTCATGTAGAGTTTTAGCGTGTTAGCTATTGTTACCATTATATGCCTTGTGTTGTTTTGAAGGAGGCTCACTAAGAAGCAGGATGTTAAACTTGTGTGTGTATGTGAGTGTGTGTGTGTGTGTGTGTGTGTGTGTGTGTGTGTGTGTGTGTGTGTGTGTGTAACAACAAGGTCCAAGGGGAGGTGAAACAGTCCCTTCTGCAGGAAGCTAATTAAGCTCAGGAAGTAAATAAAGTAGATCAAGGAAGTCCCTGAAACTGACCATTCACTTGCTCCCTACACATATATAAACAGTAAGGACTGTTGCAAGATATTCTCAGACAAGTGGAGCTGCTGTAAGAGAGTCAGACTAACCAGGTTATCTTGAAAAGACACTTTCCAACCAGGTGAGCTACCTGCAGGCTATGCCGTACCCGTCCAGGTTTCCTGCCTTCCTGAGGTGTTATCCATGCTGAAGTGTGCTTTAGTGATACAGCTGTCGTTGAGTAACTTCTGTTCCTCAAACTCAGTTCACCAAGTTGGTCTTTGGTGAGGTGAGTAGAAATTTGTTCACAATACATCAGAAATAGTGCCATGCAACATCCTGTCATAGAAACCTGCAGAATGTAACCCGAGCCAGTCTTCATTCTCCACATACACACAGACCCACAGACACACAGACACACAGACACACATACACACACAAACCTCTCTGTGTGTATGTGTGTGTAGGCCAGAAGTTGATGTCAAGTTTCTTAACAATTAATTGTTCTCCACCATAAGTTTTTGAAACAGGCTCTCTAATTGACCCCACAGCTCATCCTTTTGGCCAGACCAGTTGGATAACCAGCCCCAACGATCTGCCGACCTCTGCCCCCCATTGCGGAGGTGTTTGGTTACTGCGGAGCTGGCTCTTATGTGGGTGCTGCCATATGCTTGGGCATCTTCCCTTCCACTGTACCTCTCCTATCTTATACATACTATCTGTTTTATTTATTTTGGGGGGGAAGGAATCCTGTGATCCCTGACATTAGAACAGTGTGTTCTAGAGCTGATGCCTTTCTGACTCTGACCACTATTTAAGGCTCCCAAGTTTCTAAGTTTTCTTTTCTGCACAAGGGTAGCGTTTGCCCTGCCTGTCTTCCTTCCCCTAGTAAAGGAACCTCAGGAATTTCTAAGAAACCACTGTTCCTTTTGTCTAAAAATATGCTAGAACAGGGCAGACAACAGCCATGACTCAATCTAGGAGGCTGCAGGCCACTGGGGAGGCAGGCTGGTAGAAACGACTAGAAAGCACTGTCAAGGGCTCCAGCTACTCTGTGCTGACAGTCTGGATCCAGAGAGGCTGTTAGTGTGAGTCACTCTGTCACTGCCCCACACTACAACACCGCCGTGGTTACGAACTCATTCAGAGTAAAGGCCAAAGTGCTCACTGTGTTGTGACTGTGCTAAAAAATTTCATGTGTGTGAACATGTACATATGTGACAACATGACCATGTTCAGAACCTGAATGTGTGTTAGCATGCATGTATACACAAACAAGTTGCCTGGCTCAGAAATTGCACGTGTGGGACTATATGACTGAATGCTGGCATATGACAACGCTTTGAAACCGCACGCATGCGAGCAGGCCTATGAAGGAAGAGTTCTGATCTGTGGCAGTGCTTGGAAACTGCACGTGTACACAAGTGAATGCACACTACCAAGTGACCACACTCGGATACTGCATGCACGGGAACATGTGTGTGCACACTGGCCACTCTCTCATGTGCCCCCTCCCATTACCCATGTCCTCATCTGCCTCTGCTTCTTTTTTCCCTGCCTCCCTCTGTCCCTGCCTGCCTGCTTCTCTCCTCCTCTCACCCTCTCTCCTTCTCTCCTTCCCCCTCCCCTCCTCCTTTTCAGCCCTAGCACATGGACTGTAACCAAGGGCTTTTCCACCTGCACCCAAGTTTCCAAAGTAACAACCCGTGAGACTGAATTATTTATGCATAAATGCCTAGGCCAAAAGCTTTCAGTTCTTGCTAGCTTGTAAATCAGTTATCCTGTTTATTCTATTCTAAGTCCTGCCAAATGGCTAATTACCTCTCCTCAGGTTCATGTGACTATCTCTATCAGCATTTGGAAGTGAATCTCCTCCATCACCACACTCTCTCCCAGAATCCTCTCTTCCCTGCAGAACTCCCACCTCAAAACCACCAGGTACAGTCATATCAGAGCCTGTGCCCTGGCTGTACCATTCTGGAGTGCTCTTTTCTTAACATCCATGGGGTTCCTTCCTGATCAAGTTTGCGCCTGATTAGAATTCCTGATATCCCTGTTAGCACTGTTCTGGGTATCCTACTTAAAATGCAACCCCCTGTCTAGTGGAAGGCTCAGCCAGGAATCCCAGCACTGCAGAGGTGGCCAGAGGATCAGGAGTTCAATGAAATCCAAGGCCAGCCTATGTGAGATGCTCTCTCCAAATACAATGAACAAATGGCAAGCCATCCTACCTTGGCCTCAGAGTTCTCGTCCTCCAGCTTGGTTCTCACTGTCTGACATACAAGAACACATTTTGCTTTTAATTCTGCTTAATGTCTTCCTCCATGAGGAGAACACTAGCTTCAGGAGGCCAGGCATTTGTTTTGTCTGCTATGTGCACTGACATTTCTGTAGCATCTAGAACAGTGTCCATCAGAGTAAATGTCAAATGATTGTAAGATTAATTGCCCAGAATTAAAGAGAGAATGGGATATGGGAGGGTGCCTTATTATACAACTCTAGAGGAAGCCAATATGACAAGTTACACTATGGTAATGATCCCAACACCAAAGACAGTTACTTTGTCAGAGTATAAATTATTTCATTTTTTCCTAATATTACAGTAGGAATGATTTTTTTCCTGAAAATATTTCTCCTTCAGAAACTGTTTGCTTAACCTTGAAACCAAGTTAATAGTATGCTTTGGCACCAGTTAAAACTGTGGACCTAACACTGTGTACTTAGCTTGCTTAAATTTACTCTGTAAGAAAACAATACAACCAACCTTACTGTGTGCCTTGGACTCCTCAGGTAACCAATTTTCACAAGCTACACTACTGAACCCATTGCTTTAATTTCCATCTCTCCTTTGGACTCTTTTATGTCCTGACCCAGAATATATATATATATATATATACACACAGTATCTATATATATAAATGATACAGTAGTTAAGCATGTCACTCACTGGAAGCAGCAAAACTGAAAACAACTTGGAAACAACGTGTGGGTTTAGGTTGATAATATCTTCAGTACCTGAAGTAGAAACTTCTGACTTGTTTAGAAGGTCAGTTATATCAAATGATGTTTTGCTGGGCACACAGGTGAAAGGATATTTTGCTAAAGCAGACACGTGAAAGGACCCATGATGAAGGAAGACAAATATGACCCCCCAGACAGTGGGAAAAGGAGAATTGGTTTGCTTTGCTCCACCTCGCTATTCTTCACTAATGACATACATGTATTGGTTCACCTTACATTGTGTGGATGAACTTGGCTTCTGGTGACACCAGAGAAACTTGACAAAAAACTTCTGGTGAGGTTCCTGTAGCTTCTTGCCACTTCCATGGCCTCGGGCCAGTTGGCGAGCCTTGCGGTTTCTTCAGGATTGAACTGCCCCTGCTGTCTCGTGTGTGGTGTCTGCTTGCTGAGAGGACTGGACTGCAGCTGCTTGTTCATATTTTGTATTTGCTATGGGACTGAACTGCTGATATCCTGACAATGAAGATTGGATTCACCCCAAATAACTATTTCTAAACAGGTCTACTTCCCCCCATGTCTTAATAACCTTTCTCTTCCACTATCTCTGCTGGGTGGTGGGCTAGAGGAGAGGTTGAACCCTTATTAAAGTGGGCTGAAAAAATGTATGCCTACAAGTACCCCTTACTGACCCTTTACAAAGGTTTCATACTTCTAAAGCTCTGGCAAAAGATTCTTGAAGACGGCTTTACATTCCTTTCTCCAAACTGTATTTCATGTGCTACTGAATACAGAAAGAACAGAGCCCTGTCTTGGGGACAGACAATAGACAGGAGACAGAGGTAGATGGAAGATAATAGAGAGAAGGAGTTAGGGCACGGCCAGACTCATGCTCAATTTGAAAGACCCACAGGGCTAGGTGGTTTTAAGTTCTCAGAAGAATACATGGAAACATAGAGAAGAAAACCCATTGCAAGGCCTCCAGCCTGGTGACAGCTATGCTCCACAGTATTTGCCGAACATGCCTTCAGGCTCCTCTCGGCTGATACATATGCACAAGAATATTCATTTTATGTAAGCAACATCCGTGCTATACTAACACATGCCTTTTCCCTTAGCACATATGGTGAGTTCTCCGTGTCAACTAATACAAACTCCTCCCTCTTAAAGGCAATCTGCACATTAAAGCCCCTAAGCCAAATCCACTTGATGGTGGATTTTCATAAGAATTGTATTAGAACCCCATTATGTCCATTCCTTTACACACCAGAGGCAAACTAAAACAATTATTTAAAGGTATGATCATAGATGGTTTCATTTCCCTCTGTGGGCTACTTCTGTATTTGAAGAGATTTAGGCATGAATTACTTCATTATCAGTTTGCCTCTGTGTGCACCCCTGAGTGCACCTGCCTCGGCGTGCATGTGGTCATGGAAGAACATGCTGGTGACTATGTGGAACTAGGCTTAGTGGCACATAGTGGCCTTTCCCATTGAGCCATCTGGCCCCGGTCCATGATTTTATAGGTGCCTTCAAGTGTTCTTTGTGCTACTTCGTGTAGTAGTCAATGATGACAAGAGAGATTTCCAGAAAGCAATTTGTAAATGTCTTTTGGAAGTTAGGAAAATGATGTACAATAGAACCTAACCATTTAATTCCTAGGTGTGAAATGGAAACGTACGTTGGACCACTGATGCAAACCTGCAAGTAGTCGAGTACAAAAACTGGGCCCGTTAAAGTTGTCAAGAATAAAGCCTACTTTGTGAGTTACTTTGGTGCAGTTTCAGTGATGTTGAGGATAAGACTGACTACGATGGTGATCCAGACCAAAACTAAGTAGAACACAGCCAAAATATAGGAGGTCAGTAACTAATGAATTGCTTATACCTGCATAAGCAAGTTAGTGCAGCATGTACACAGGAACTGCTAACCATGCCTCAGCTTACTGTCCTGCCTCATTGCTGGCTCTCCTCAGTAGGTGCAGCAGAGAGGAGATCTGTGAAGGCCAAGTCCTGGTAACTGGAGATGAACAAAACATGAAAAGCATAACTAACTAGCAATGAGGGTTACGGGGCTGAAGAAAGTCGTAGATGAAGACTTTTATATTCCTTACAGTGACTACAGAGCCATGGTTACAATTCTGAAAGCAAGGAGTATAATGCAAAAGTTTGTTACAAGTACATTATGGGTCATAACTTTACACATTATATGCATGACCTAAAGGCAGATGAAAACATTTATAAGACAAAAATTCTCATTATTTGGGCAACAGTGTACGTCCACATGTGATAGAGATGTTTAAGAAAGCTCATGCTGCTATACAAGACAATCCAGTCAGAGAGAAGTCTAGAGGGAAATTCAAGAGGTGACACCATCCCAGAATGTCCCTCGGCCAGAAGAAAGGTCAGGTAGTTTGAAATAAGGCTGGCTTTGTCAGAACTCAGGAGCAGGCTGCTGAACTAAAGCTATGAGGATTGTGGGCCGAGGAAATAGCTCAGTGGGTAAGTAGAGCTTGCTGTGTAGACATGAGGTAAAGGCCAGCATGGTAGCATTTGTCGGTCCCAGGACTTGTGGGGAGGGAAGCAGAGCAGAGACGCAGATCTCAGGAACTCACTGTCTAGCTAGTCAAATGGCAAGCTCGAGGAGTGACTGTCTTTAGAAAGTTACATCCTATCAACCCCTAGCTTGCATGGGAGAGTGTACTAACACACCTGCACATCCCCCCAAAATCAATGTTTATTATACTAAATATATATGTGTACATATAAATCATCACAAAAGAGATACAACTCTAGAGATAGGAGAAAATGTTCCCAATTATATCTCTAAGCATCTAATATCTAGAATATATGTATAAAAGACAACTTAATAAAAAAAATGAGCAAAAAGCCCAAAAAATGTTTCTAAAAATCTTTGTTCACACACATACCATGGCACACATGCACCTAAATAAGCACTCAGACAATAAATAATTGCCACTCACTACACTAAGTAAATATTCTTAAAATATTCATAGCTACAACCTAAAAGCAATCTAGAGTAGTCAAACACTTTAAGTTAAAAACAAGAAAGCCCATTGTGCTAAGAAAGAACCATAACTATTAAACTACTATACTAAAAACAGAAAAATACCTATTTTTCCAAAACAATTTATATATATATCAGTAAGTTCAAGAATATAAAACAAAAAGGAAGGGTCAGTATATGTTCATTTAAAGTGCAAACTTGTGTGAAAAGAAACAAATTATTTAGTGGAATATTATGCACTTTAGGGTTTTTTGTTATTGTTGACTATTTTTGTGTTTATGGGTATTTTTGTCTGCATGTATGTCTATGCACATTGTGTGCTTAGTGCCCAGAGGCCAGAAGAGAGCCTTGGATTCCCTGGAACTTAAATTTCAGATGGTTGTCAGCAGCTGTGGGGGTGCTAGCAACCAAACCTCAATCCTCTGGAAGAGCAGCCAGTGCTCTTAACCAGTAATGCATCTCTCTGGGCTGTCGAGAAGTTATCTTTTGATGGGGAGGATGAGGAGCAAGCACATTGTACTCAAGGTTTTCTAAGTCTAGGCTAGTTCTTATGTGACCTCGGATAGTCTAGCTTATTATTCTTTACAAGTGTATTTTTATACACATTTATGTGAATTACGAGTAAAATTTAAAAATACAATACATACATAAAAATATCACAGACATATAGCTAGGTCTTTAATTTATTTGATACTAATTTGATTGTTAAGGACAGAAGAAACACTGGTTAATTCAAAGACAGGAGTAACAGCAATATTATACCATACCGTCCAAAAGCCGTAAGTAATTAAACTTACATTTTTTTTTCCAAGTAGGTCTCAGCAGCTGCCTTATTCTATCATTTATTTCTTGACATAGTTTTGGTTTTCAGATTGCATTTGAGTCATATCTGTCTCTGGACAAGCGGCAGTCCTGAGCAGGCTTGGCAGGGGAAGAATTAAACCAACAAAATTCCCTGAGGCTCAATGGATGTGACAGGGGTTTCCTAAATCCAGCTATCATAAATGTAGGGTGAGCCTAACATGGTAGTACTGTAGAAGAAAATGTAGGCATGACCTGGTGGCCAGACCACCTGGAACACTGTACTTCTAAATAGGAAGCATGGCTTACCGTGTTCCTGAATATTCCCAGAAGTCAGAGCACTCAATTGTGAAGTATCCTGAGTAGCCAGTAGCCTGTGGACGAGTGTGCACTCTCCACATAGACTGTACAAAGTGCCCCTTCCACGTAGTGTGCATGACTGTCTGCTGTCCAGTTGGAGATAATGTGCTGACCAATCACTGTCAACAGGCTTCCACTATGTATGTAAGTGGTTGCTCCTATGCTGCCCCCGTGTGGGTCATCTCTGCACCCCTTATCTTGTCTTGTCTGGGGGCAGCCAGGTAAGGACAGCACAATACAACTGAGCTTGATCCAGAGCTGTAGCTGCATGCTGCATGGTTCAATCAACTGAGTCACATTACAGATCTGCAGGCCTGCCTGCCTGCCTTTCAGACCTGTCCCTGATACCAGAGCTCAGGACTGTGCATCTCTGCAAAACAGACAGGGCAGTTCTGAGGATGGTTCCAACTTTCCTGTTGAGTTGTTATCCTTGACAACTTTGCCTGCAAAATACTGCTCTGATCTAACTAGGGATATAACCTTTAGATGGATTTTCATTTTGCTCAAAACAGACACACAATAAGCAGAGTGATGAGCAGCAAACAAAATCCAGTTTGAAAAAAAGAAAAGACCAGAGTTAAACATTCTTAAGAAGCAGCTGTACTGTGTAGGTTTTGCTCACAGCACCGTGGCCCTAACTAGCATTGGTAGACACAGAGAAAACGGTCTCTATTTTCAGTTGCCACTTTCCTCCTTCATGTCCAGCGTGATTTATTGTGGAAAGGGGTAATGCCAAGTTTTCTAACCAGATTATACAAGAGCGGAGGGGACAGAACCATCATAAACAGCTGGGCTGGCTCTTATCAGTGCAGATCAATTGTCAGCTCTGCTTTCTTCTACAATAAATATTTCACTCAAGACTGAACTAGTAGAGTGTGCCTCTCTCCACTTTATTCTGGGGAAAGGCAATATATGTGATTATAGTCTTAATGTAGTTTTGGTAATTTTGTTTTCCGTAAAAAGGAACCAATTAAGGATTATAAAGCTTCCACTTCCTGAATTGCTTCTATTGCTTAAATTTATAAACAGCTTTCATGACCTGAATATCCCAGTTATTCAGGCATTTGTTCCACGGCTAAAGACCTAGTGAACTGGTACCTGGGAGTTTTAGATGGGTAGGGGAGGCACATTCCTGGCACACTACCTTAATCGATGTACATTTAAGATAAAAGTCTTGCCTTGGAAAGACAAGCTAGAGACTCAACTAGAAAAGTTTGTTTCAGGCCAGTTAAAAATGTAAAATATAGCTACCAAAGAGCTTAATTGTACAATGGTACTTTCAACTTCTGTTATCAGGAGACAATATTTTGCATTTTTGTGGGATTGGCCTACAGCTACAGCCATATTGGACAGATGTTTTCAACTCTAAATGCAATACAGAATTGCCTCTCATTTCTTTGCTATGCAGATTGAATATTTTGCATGAGCATTCAAAAACGCATGTTTATAGTTTTAACTTTTTAAGCTTATTGTTTTCTACCACCAAATGTACTGTCTACAGATGGAAACTCAAGCCTTTGATGGGCGGTGAGGAATTACTCAAAAGAATCAGTTACACACAGACAAGACACATTACACATAATGTTGGGAAAGGCTAGATTACAGTTTTCCAAATATGTATCAGAGGAAGCCTCATCTGAAAGAAAGATTTTCAGAATTCCAGATGATAACCCTCAACAGCTGGTCCTATTTACAAGACTTGGTCAATGGGAAATACTGATGCTTTTTCCCCCTGGTGGTTCCTCTCCTCTCTCTATTGCCATCTTTGTGAAAGCAGGCTGGCACAGTAGTCTCATTGATGTCGTTCCTTATTACATTCAAAGCAGCAGCAATAAAAGCAGGCACAGCAATTAAGCAATGTGGCATCCCATTTTTAGTTTACCTTTAAAAGCAACCAAGAAAATTTGGGAATGTGGGGCTTTCCAACTACAGGGAACTGCAGCAGAGTACTTATTTTTGGAACTCAACAACTTTCTGGCAGTAAGGGTACTTAATGCTGAATAAATGATCACAAAGAACTTGTCAAATTTTTAATCCTGAAGATTTGATTTTGTGTTGAAAATGTTGATAATCCTTAACCCTTCTACTTCAAATACCACAAAGCAGGTTTAAGGCAAAATTTCAATATGTATATAGTATAGTTTAGGATTTTCATATTGAAACGTACTCAGCTTGGTCAGAGATAACCAAATAGTCTAGATAACAGTGTTATGAGGAGTCCACCAGAGATGACCACTCATATACTATAGCTTATAGCAACTGCAAGTTTTATTGCAGTGGCTGGGATTACACTCAGGTATTTTGAAAAGTGTAGCCTGAAATTTTAGAGTCATGGGCTTTTAAAGACAAAAGCCACCATTCTGGTCTCTTGCTCTGAAGCTGCGTGTGAGGATGGGGAGTGGGAGTAGTTGCACAACAAGCAGCTTAACAGATGCTAAGCTAAGCAGTTAGCTGGAGAGGGAAGTTTACACAAGCAGGGAATTTAACAGAAGCTAAGATAAGCTAGCTGAAGTATCCTGCCCTCAGATTCCTAGAATACAGTTGGGTAATTTTCCATGCAATTCTCTATCAAGGAGATTAAATTATAGTTAAACCTGAGGCCTCGGCAAGGATACAAGATGGAGGAGCTTCTGCATTGTCTAACCCTGCCACTTTCCCCACTGGTTCTATGGGCATGAGTTAAATTGTTGATGTGTCCTTTTCTAGGAGGGCACAGTTGGTCCTAGGGACCAGTAGCTTAATTATCCATGAAGTTGAGGATGCAGGGTCCCACCATTAGCCTGATCAGGGTAAGAATCAATGGCCAGGCTAATTAATGCTGACAGTAAGATGGTCAGCCACGGGGACCAGGTAAACAGACTAATACACCAATTATCTGATCTATGTTTTCTTTCTTTGACATTGGCCATGGAGAAAACATCAGATATCAATGTTTATGATAATAGCCTTATTTCCTCCCCCAGTGGAGTGCTTCTAGTTGACCTAAAGTTATTCTGCTTAAAGATTATGCCCAGATAGTCCTACCTTGAGTCACCACTGCTGACCTTGCATACCTGATCCCATTCTGGGCAAATCTACTCCCATTTGTGAACAATATCTTGTCTGGGTTCACCAACACGACTTCAGTCAGATCAGGACAGACTGATCAGGACAGGCATCTCAAGGCAGTCATGCAGGGGTCACAGAGTGTCATCATCTGGCAGGATACAGGTCATCCAGGTATTAGACATCCATCTCCTGGGTGGCCCTCTCAAGGGGGCCTCAACAGAGTGTGGGGCTGTCTGGAACAGTTTTGTGCCCTAAAGTTAGTCAGTTTCTTTTATCAGCACGGCAGTGGCAGCTATGGGAACTGGATCAAGTCTCTTCCACAGATAAGCTACTGGTCTTTTCCGGGGTCCCAGGAGGTTGCATGAGGACTCCCCCAGGTAATGCTTCTGGTCTCATCCACATACAATGGAAATGGCTCAGTAAGGTCTGGGAGGGTCAGGGCTGGGGCAAACACCAGGGACTTTTTCATGGCCACAATATCCTTCTGTTCAGTTTCATTCCAAAGGCTGCATACCCTTGATCTTGTCATAGAGGTGCTTGGCTAACTCAGAGCAGTATCCAACCACCCCCAGAAATTTCTACTTTTCTCTTTTGATGTAGGGGTGGGGATGTGCAGGATACCTAAAACATGGTCGTGGGAAAGTGTCTGCTTTCCTCCTCTAGGTTGTAGCCTAGGTATGTGACCTAAGGTACACACAGCTGAGCCTTTTTAGGTAAAACTGTAGCACAGGTCTTGGTGGGCCTCTAAAAGGACTTACTTGTTCACATTCCTCTTCAGGAGTCTTATCTCTGAGGCCATCTGCACATGCTGGAGCAGGGTGGTTTGTGGCAATTTTTGATTTGAATTTCAAGAGATCTGCACTCAGGGCCCCATCAATGCTGTTGAGTCCCTGAACCCTGTCTCATGGTCAATTCGCCTCATTTCTCTCATCTGCTTCCCCAAGGGCAGAAATCACATGGGAGTTTCCTTGTTTTCAGCTGAATCTCAGCTGTTGTAAGCTTTTTGAGCAATTTCCAGAAGTTGAGACCTGTTTATCCCTTCAAATTCTTTATAATTTCTGGAGTTTTATGTCTGGGCCAGTCAATTACTTGACAAAGGCCAGTGGCTCACTGGTTTGGGGGGCATCTGGGTCTATAGGGGTAAATACTCATTATGTGTCACAAAGCCTTTCCAGAAACCCAGATGACAACTCATCCAGTCCTTACTGAAGTTACCTGGTGGATTTTCTGGCTGCCACTTTTAATCCTCCCAATGTTTGTTGGAAAGAAAAAAACATGTTACCTTAAAACAGCTTAACAGGCTCTTAAGGGTCGGCGGCTTGTCAGAAGATACAGGCTTTTGGGGTCTTCTGATTATGTAAGTCACTAATTGAAAACAGGACATAAAACACGTACCCAGAAGTTGTTGAACTTCCAGGTCAGCTATTTTCTCTTCCCTGAAGTAAGGCTGAGAACAGGTTCAAGTTTTGGGTTTCTCTGGGAGACTAGGCTGTACCATAATTATTTGGGTCACCAAGTGGGCACAGGTCTTAAGTCAAGAGGGTATGTTTCTTGCACCAGAGAAAACCACTGGTTATTGAACTGGTGGCTGTAGTTTGTATACATACATGTACATGTATACATACATACTTATACAGATACATATTTAAAATAAATTCTAATTTCAGCAATTATACACTAATTTTAATCTGATGATTCTCAAAGCCACTCCTTGGTATCCTGTATAGCCTTGGTATCCTAATTTTCTATTTGTCAACTACTCAGAGCTTATCAACTATTAAAACATACCTGTATCTGCAAGAAGTCCTGCACCTATGGCTTCCTTTACTCAAAAGTACTAGGACTAGAAATGGAGATAGTACCAAATACTTCTCTTCCTGACATACTTTTACAAAACTTCAAGATTCCATAGTAAGCATACATTTCATTGCAGATACTGGGGAAAATGCCTTGGAAGCACTCTTATTTGAAGCAAAAGCAACATGAATCTATAGGGTATCTGCAAACAGACAAAAGAGTCAAAGATATCACCATTCAATATGAGCAACAAAGCATTTCATAGCACCTAAAATGAGGATTTTGCCCAAGTGACTAGTCAGTTGTGTACTCAAGCATTCCCTACAGGCACTACTGTTCATGCTGCAATCAAAACTGAATTATTTTCAGCTCCATAATTTTTTCTCATAAAAAGGTATGTGTACAATGACTGCCTAAGAATGGACTTTACAGGCTCATATATTTGAATGTCTAGTCACTAGTTCATGTAATATTTGAACAGGATTATGTATGATCTTGTTGGAAGAAGTATCTATCACTGGGTGTGGGCTTTTGAAAATTCAAAGCTACATCTCCAGCACTATGCCTGCCTGCATGACACCATGCTCTCTGCCACAATAATGGACTTAAGCTTCTAAAAAGGTAGTCAAGTCCAATGAAATGCTTTCTCTTATTAAGAGTTGCCTTGGTCACAGTGCCTCTTCACAACAATGAAACAGTGACTAAGACATGTACGTATATACTAAGTGTAGATATAATATGTACACATGCATACTTTTTGTAGAATGTCTTAAAATGCTTTTTTGAAATTAATGCCCTGCTTAGCAAATGCAGCATATTTACAATTTCAATCACAAGGACTTACACATTGTCACACATTGTTCACCCAAGTTTACTATCATTTCTGGAGACATGACAGTAAGTCAGTGATGCTTTTGAAAAAAAGGTTTTATTCATATATGCAAAGACAATAGGTAATAGGAACATACTTTTAAGTTTAAAATTAATCTTCCATTTTGAAAGGTTCAGTACTTGTCTCTTCTTTCTCCCTTCTCTTAAATACTTGACTCCAACAAAACAGCAGACAAAAGTTTATTCCCTTACTTTTCTTTAAAGTCATATAGCAACAATTACATTTGTGCCTCAGAATTTAGGGTATCATTCATAGTAAGTTGGAGATTTAATCACAGAGTGGTACATGTAAGGACATACACTACAAATACACTGAAGTAAGGGGACAAACCGTAAAAAGAACAAATTTCAGGACACTTCTTAGTTTTCTGGTATACTGACTTGGTGACATAAAAGAATTTTGACTTCAGATGTAGAATAAAATTAAGAGTTAAAGATCATTAGGGACACTTGTGGTATGAACCACTGGGTTCTATTAAGTCAGAGTAAGTGAAATCTCCATGTTTGAGGGAAAGGGCTAATACAAGATAGACCAACGAGGCATTTTAAAACTCATGTCCCTGGCAGGTCGGATGATGTTCAGCCAATTGTTTTAGTTAAAAAGGTATTGTTCCAGTGCTATATTCCTAAGGCTTAGCCCCCGAACTTCTCGTAACTGTTACTTGTCTACTTTATACCAAGAAGCAATCCTGATAGAATAGGAGTAAGATTGCAAAAAGACTGTGGGTACAAAGGTTCTCTGCTGTCACGATGCATAATGTCCAATGATCTAATGTCCATCTAATCTAAAAACATATTTACTTTAGCACATTCTTGGGATACATTTATGAAACAAATTTTGTGGTTTAGAAATGTCAAAATTGCCTACTTTGACTGTTTTGGACATATTTTACTTTACAAAGGGAAATACAATAGACTAACAAAACTAAGAATGTATTTACTCTGTAACAACTAATATTTTGAATGTTTTTATAAAAACAATTTCTTTCAGATACTCTGATTAACTTTTAAGTGACATAAAAAAAATTTTCAGCACTCTTTAATACCAGTATTTTGCACAATTTTAAGACAGCCATTGAGTTTAGCATTTTAAGAAAAAAAGAGTATTAACTCACTAAGAATAGCTTATATACCTAGTGAAGTTTTGTTTGTCTTGGATTCTTTAAACAAAATTATACCCAGAATTTTAGATATCCTAATTACCATCCCAACCAAATAAATAGGATATATGCATATGCGTGGATTCTAGATAAAGGGTAAAATATTTTGTATAAATGTTAAGACCCACTGATTGGACTGTTAAGAATCTGTTTTCCTGGGTTTAGATAAGGAAGACTTCAATAAAGCTAACTATATATTGAGTTCCACTGATTAAAAATGCAGTTCTAAAAATTCTGCTTTTGTGGCAAATGTTTAGACAAATAATAAATGTAAAGTACAATATTGTAAATACTGTACTGTTCAGGTACCTGTTGAGGAGTGAAATGCTTGTAGTCAAACTATCAAAATTCTGACCTTTCAAAATAGGTTTATAAAATCCTTTTCTTGAAAATTAGTACTTGCTTTTGAACTCTTAAAATGCCAATTTCAATTAAAAGTCCTTAAGGTAAATCTTAAAAGTTATTCCTTTCAACTATTTTTCAATTATTTTTTATCTTTTTTTTACTTGCAATTATTTTTTCTTTCAACTATATGGTGAACACAAAACCAGTTTCTATATAAACATCTAATGAACAGATTTAACATAAAACTAGGCAATCTAATATAACTTTTACAGAAAGTCTGAGTGATTTGTCAAATTTCCTATAATAGTGAAACTTTTCAGTTTCTTTTACTATTCAACACCAACAACCTCCTGAGATGAGAAAGTTAGCAGAGATGATCAGATTTAAGCACTGCCCGACTTCTTCTAAAGTGATGTACTCTTTTATCCTAGAAAAGACAGAAACAGTCATTTAAAATCATTGAAAATTCCATATTATCACTACTGATCTAAGATTATGAAACAACCAATGTGTTGTTTTAATCTTAAATATATATAATACATGAGGAAAAGGAGATCATCTTGTTGAACTCTGCAACAATAAATACATGAATTGGTTAGGCTCTATTAAATGATGAAATTAAAAAGGAATCTCAGTAAACTCAGGAATAGCAGTTACAATTAGTACCATTTTAGATAATTAATGATTTATCAGGTGAATCAAAGACAGTGAAAAATGTGATTCTTAAAACTATTATTTAAAAATATTTCACCATAATTTATTGTATGTGTGTATGCATACACACATTATGTGCCATTGCCCATATACAGAGGTCAGAGAACAACTTGCAAGGTCAGTTTCTTTCCTACATCATGTGGGTTCCAGAGTTTAAACATAGATCATCAGGCTTAATTGGTGGCAAATGCCTTTACCTACACTGAGCCACCATGCCAGCCAAACCAAACCAACCAAGCAACTAAAAACCCAACAAAAAGGGCTGGAGAGAGGGCTCAGCAGTAGAGGTCCTGAGTTCAAATTCCGGCAACCACATGATGGCTTATAGCCATCTGTAATGAGATCAGATGCTGTCTTCTGGTGTATCTGAAGACAGCTACAGTGTACTTACATAAAATAAATAAATCTTTGGGCCAGAGTGAGCAGGGCTGGAGTGAGGGAGCTGGAGTGAGAAGGGAAAAAGAAAATCCAACAAAACAACAAAATAAACCTCAAGAGTGGCATCTGGAGAAATGGTCTGGTGACTAAAAACACTTACTCTCACAGAGGATATGGGCCAAATTTCCAGCATACATGTTTCAATTCAGAAACTGTTAATATCCTCATCTAGCGTCTGTGGGCATCAGGCACAATAGGTAGTGTAGACATACACAGAGGCATCAGTACATACATACATACATATGTACGTACATACGTACACGTGTGTGTGTGTGTGTGTGTGTGTGTGGAGAGAGAACATCAAAAACCTCTTCGAACAACAAAAACCTCTAGTACTGTTTTTATTAATAACTTCATCTGACAGAAACCATACTGAGAACAGTATCCTATTTTAATCTGAAATCCTTATTTTTGATTAAAAACTAAATCTTGTATATTTAAGGCTCATCTTTAGTCTATGAAGATATTTCATTCTATATGAAGTAAAGGTTAAGATTGAAAATGTTTTCTCAAGGAGACTGGTCCCAGGAACCCTCTCCCTCATGGATATAAAAACCTTAGGGTTGCCCAAATCTCTTATATAAAATGTGCTTGCATATACATTGAAGATCTTTCTGTAAATTTAAATTTTTCTCATTTTACTACCTAATATGGAAAGTTTTACTGCTTTGACGGAGAATAACAGAAAGTCTATACATGTTAAGTACAATGTAAAATATCTACGTTATTATCAGTTGAATTCAAGGATACAGGATTCATAGATACAGAGGACTGATATAGATGGAAATTATTTTCCTTTACCATTATTTATAGAGATGTAGTTATAGGAAAGTGATTCCTTAAAAAAGAGAAATGGGGCTGGGCAGTGGTGGCGCATGCCTTTGATCCCAGCACTTGGGAGGCAGAGGCAGGCGGATTTCTGAGTTCATGGCTAGCCTGGTCTACAGAATGAGTTGAGGTAGAGAGAGAGAGGTGGGGGGGGGAGAGGGAGAGGGTGTTAATAAAATATAATTTTCTTTTCTACACAACTAGCTTAACCAGGACCTTTTCCTGGGGACCAGATTCTGTTGTTATGAAAGAAGTAACTTCTATATGGCTAGAAGTGACTCATTTGGTAAAGTACCTGCTGTGCAAGCATGAGGACGTGATTCAGATCCCTAGCACTCCTTTAAAAAGGCTAGCAATTAAAGTATACTACGTAATCATAGTCCTCAGGAGTAGAGGCAGAGACAGACAAACCTCTATAGCACATAGGTCAGTCAGCCTAGCCAAATGAATGAGCTCTAGATTCAGTGGAAGATCCTCTATCAAAAAGTAAGGTGTCTAGTAATAAAAAATACCCAAAGTCCACCTCTGACTGCCACAAGCACCTATATATATGTATGTATATATGTATATGTATATATATGTATGTATGTATACACACACACACATCATGTAGCCTGTCAAGATAAAAATCCCACTTAGGTTGGGGTCTAGAAATGAGGTCACAAAGGCACACATTTTTAGAGGTTAGGTAGGAATTAAAATTATGGGGCTGAAGTTAAAACAAAGAATGAGATTTAGCATGGAAATAATCAGTACATTCAATTAATTCAGCATTTAATTCATCTTTGGCTCCATAGATAAAGTGCTTACTTTGTATCAGGACAAAAGCTTGGGACCGTGAGAACACAAATCTACTACATGCCTCCATACACAGCCACTAATACCCCTTGAACATGCACACATACACAGAAATAAAAGACAACAGCAGGCCACTCTACTAATTTTTGATCCCTAACTAAAAGGGGTAAAAAAAATCTCTGGAGTTCAAAAAGTTTTTCTTCTAATACTAGGTAAAAACTGAATTTTGAAATACTTTGTTTTTAAACAAGTAATTTTACCCCTTTAGAACTTTTGGGCAAGATGACTACTGCAGTTCTATACTGCACTACGTAGAAAAAAAACACTCAATTTTATGTGAGTATCTTTTACTCATTATGTTTCAAACATAGTACTAATTTTCACTGGCTGCCTAAGGCTAAAGAGTAGAAATGGAGATTGACTACTTATAGGCAAGGGTTCTATTTCTGGATGGCAAGACATTTTAAATTTGATTGATAGTTGTACAATTTAGTAAATATATTAAAACCCATTGAATTATATATTTTAAATGACTTGTATGATATCCATATTACACACCTGTTATTAATCTATTTTTTAAAAAAACCTTCCCTTAAATGCAATTTTCTTTCCACTGGACCAAACAATTAATAGCTTTCATATTTACAGACTCAAAAGTCAAGGGACCTTAGAGACTTTGTGTTCTTCTCATCCTGATTTTACACTTGTAGTCTTAGAACAGTGCAGTAATAAAGCATAGTCCCTGAGCTCTACTCTTCAAAAAAATGACAACAAGCAGGCAAAACTGTAGTTATTATTTTCTTATCTGCCAACTCTTACAAACCCTTTATATTACTTGTGTAGGCCTGAGGTTAACATCTGGAGTCTTTCTGATTGTTCGCTACCTTTTTTCATTGCATCTAGAGATCACTGATATGGGTTGTCCTGGCTACACAGCTTGCTTAGGATCCTGTCTTTGCCTTCTGAGTACTGGAATTCTAAGAAGGACACTAAACCCACCTGACATTTATGCCATTCTACTTTCAAATTCACACTTGCTCAGTAAGTGCTTTATTCACTAAGCCATATGCCTAACAGCTTATATAACCCGTTTAACTTCTCAAGTTTTTTTCCCCTAAAGACAAATTATTTACTCTAAGATTTACATCACATCAAACACATTGCTGGGTAAAACTCATCCACCATAATGTTTCTGGAAGTTATAATAAACATTTTAATTAATTGGTTTAAAAACACGTACACTACAGGAAAAAATAATTCTTCAATGTTAACACATCCACACCTTTACTATATACACTATTCATTTCCTACCTTGAAGTAGTCATCTTGAGTAACAAGAGAGTTTCTCAGTCTGTTCTCAGGGTTAAACAGACAAGAGACCACTGTCTGTATGCTTCGGTCCACAGATTTCTGCAACACAAAAGTTTAAAGACAATAATTTTATTGACTGCAAATGGCTATTTGAAAGTATGCTAAGCATATCCCACTTATTTTTAAGAAATTCTTTTATAATATTGAACTCATGATTTTTAAATATTATTTCTCCTAAGAATACTGGTTTAAAAAGCTGATTATAAAGTTGTTATTTCCCTTGAAGCACTTATTTTTCCTATTATATAAGTCAGCTTTAATATTTCAATAAAAGTATTCAGAATGAAATGTCAGTATAATTGTACAAGCTACTTTATACACACACATATGTATGTATGTATGTATGTATGTATTTGTATGTGTAAAGTCGGTTTGATTTTTTGAAACAGACTTATATAACCCTGTACTTCCCTCAAACTTGCTATGTAGCCAAGGCTGATTTTGAATTATTTTTCTACATCTCTAAAGTTGTACATCACTATACCACCTTATTTTTCAAATTTTTAAGAATGTGGAACTGTGGATCAAATCAGGTGATGTATTACCTTATTCCCAATATATTTACTGCTTCATTCAACTATATGAATTAGAATTTGGCAGTGAGAATATGTTCAAATAATCATTTTTAAAAGCCAAAGTCATAGAATACCACAAATGATATGTATTAATATTTAGCTAAATAAAAACTTTAAATTATAAAATACTTGGCAAATATAATTCACACTAATTGTAGAAACCTGGCCACTGAATTCTGCTAAGTCATACTAACCAACAATACCTAAAATATGTTTAAGAAAAATATAATTAGAACAGAGGATAGGACAAGGGAATAAAAAACTCTCGAAGTTTGGAGTGTCATTATTATGTACATTAATTGCAGAGTTAAGTTTCCTAAGCTCTGCAGGTTGACTTTCATTTTTAAATCTGGGCAAACATCTACTTGTCGAAGAACCATTACTAATAAGCATAAATAAAAAATATAAAAATCGGTAAACAAAATTAGATGTTTGCCTTTTGTGGGCCATTTCCAGAGGCTGGAGCAGCGTCATGAACTGAGCATTCATTGGGCAAAATGTCAGCTCCTGGATCAACTTCACTGCAGTGGTAGTTAACAGTTGTATAAGCCTATATTAAAATGATGAAAAAGTGTAATTAAAAGAAACATACATTCTAAGTCATCTGTTTTTTCAAAATGCTAAGCTATCTCAGAAACGGTTTTAAACTGAATAGCTAAAAGCTTATTTTAAAATGTCCTCTTGTCAACACTATCAGAATCAGGATTCTAAGAAAAGTATAATATGTAGTAACGGAGTATGGGAGAATTTTCTTGATGTATTTTTAAAATATCCAATCTTCATGGAAGTTAACAAAAGCTTTGGTGTTTTACTTAGTATTTTTCTTTATTCCTTTTATAAGGTATTATTATTGGTAAAAAAAAAAAAATTTGTTCTGCTCCTATACATTTTCTCTAAATAGCACTTAGAGGCAGATTCTATGAAGAACAATTGCTAATTCTGAATCTAATATTAAAACTACTTTTTGTGGATTATATATCATGCCAACAAGTAACCAAAAACTTATATATGAAGCAGCCATTGTGCCTGGGCATACAAAAATAATGTGGAAAAAAAAAAAGCAGTTTTTCTCTCATGTGTGTATGTAACTGAGGTAATAAAGTAAAATATGTACTATAAAAAGGCAATTAAAATATAAAAGTAAACAATATGGCAAAGAAATATTTTAGAAAACACTGTAAGACTAATAAGAGTATGCTCAGCTAATTCATTTTACCGGAGGTATAACATAACTCCTCTGCTCTCCAGCAGGCCACTGCGGTGGCATCTTAAGAAAAGGAAACAAAGATTATTTAATCACACATTTTTACAAAAGAGGTGCTAAGACAATGTTAAAGTACTCATCGTGCTGACTCAATTTCTTATTATAAAACAGAACTAAAAATAGGTGCCTTTATGCTTCTAATATCTGTGTACTTCTCATTTTCTTCTATATATAAACCTCACATTTTCTCAGAAGCTGGTATTCAGAAAAATTTAGTAAGACAGTGGCTCTTGGAAATTACAGCTATAGCCATGGGTCATAAATATAGTCACATCTATTGGAAGAAATTTATGGAACTACTACTTCACAGCATCCAGCACAATTAAACACTATCAAACAGACTCTAGATGCTCTAAGAACTGGGTAATATTTTTATTTCAACCTACCCTATAAAAATTTATAAAAATCAGCCTGGATATTTCAGGTATTTGACAGCAGTGAATGAATGCATGCTGAAATAATAACAGAAGATACTGAATCTTTGTAAACAGTCTGAACGAAAAATTTTCTTGTCAAAATAATCTCTAATATTGATACCTGAATTATGAACTACATCTACTTTCCTTTAGATACTGTGTGGCAATTTTATATTAACACAGACTATACTAATATCCCAAATTATTTTCCTTTCTCAAGTTACCTGATATTTCAAATTCCTCCCCTTAGGGCTCAGGGAACCCTGGGGAAGAGGAGGCAGAAAGAGTATAAGAACTGGATGGGATGGAGGACAACAAGGCCTTCTACACCAACATGATCAAAGCTCACATGAACGCACAGGGACAGATGCAGCATGCATAGGGCCTCCACAGATATACACTAGGTCTTCAGCATAGATATTATGGCTTCCAATTTAGTATTTTTATGAGATTCCTGAGTTTGTGAAGGAATGGGTCTTTAATTTTTGTACCTTCACTTGGGCTCTTTTCCTTCCATTTGTTTTGCTTAATTCTGATGCATTAATTTTTGTTTTGATTTTATTTTATTATTATCTTTTATGTGGTGGTGTAAGCAAGCTCCAATTAAGTGATTTCCTTTATAAAGATTGCTGTGGATATTGTGTCTCTTCACAGCAATATAACACTAAGACACCTTAGAAGTCTGTTTATAAGGAATGGGTGAGAATGCGATAGAAGGGGGGGGGTTGGGAGGACTACAGGAAGAGGAAATAATAATCAGGATAGTATATGAGAAAAAAATCTTTTTCAATAAAAGAAAAAATACCTGATAATTATAAACAGGCAGCTGATATCCAGTGATGACCTGAACTGGTGAACTTGGATAAGGAGGATATGCCTGAGAATAAAATACACAGAAAAAAAATGGATAATAAAATAAATTTGAGAAAATAAGAGTATCATTCACAATACAACAAAAATACAAATTTTCCTATATATAGCAATGCTATAAGTAGAAATATAGATGCTAAATGATTGGCTTTGTGAAGGAAGTATTTCTTGTCAAATGATAACCTAGTAGACAGGAAGGAAGAAAAGACAATGTTAATGACTGCTTTTCTAAGCCAGTAACTTTAGGAGGTCATCATACACTGGTTATAAATATAGTTCTAGGAGGGGAATTAAATTAATACACCTCCTGTTTCTTTATAAAAACACTTTTGTACAGTATTAACAGCAACATTATCAAATAATCTTGAATATTCTTCCAGTATTTATGATTTTCTTTTGTATTTAATTTCTAAAAGTTAAGGGAATTATAATCTGAAACTAGAAAAAGGATAAATCAGTGTTTCTTATACTTGTATTTATTGACTGAAAACAGGTAGGTCACATATGGACACCTTGCATCAGTTAGGAATAAGTACGGATTTTCTTCTAAGTCATATTTATAGCAAGAAAAATAAGATAGTCTATATTCCATACATAAAAATATATAGGATTTTATTACTATCCTCTTCTTTTTCTTCTCTGGCAAAAAAGTCTCTCAAATTGAAAAAGTAAAATGTACCAACAGGCATAGTAAGCATGAAAATTTAAGTGTTAACCAATTTCAGATAAATTAAATGCAAGAAACTTATGATTTATAGGAAAAAAACTATCAATTCTAGAACCAAAATAAACCCAGATGTCAACAACTTACATAATGAGGCATTTGGAAAGCACTCCAAGTACAACAGGCTTTGGGAAGGTATCACTAAGAGAACTTACAAAACTGTTTCCAAATACTTAAAAACATTTTCAAATTTAAAAACTTTTTTACAAGAAAAAAAGAAAGGTAATAGCAAAATTCTTCTATATATATTTTTCTACTTGTCTTAATATGGCTACCAAGGTTCTAGAATAAAGGCTTACAAACTACAGAGAGGCAGATTTCAGCTTAGCATAAAAAGCACTAAGAATGAGAGCAGTAACAAAATCCTGGCCTGTGTTACCACTTAACATCCAAACTGTACATATAATTTCAGAGCTTAAGAAGACTATTACACATAAGAATAAAAATACACATAGCTTTTACCTGAACATACTGAGTGATCGGATTCATCATGGTTGGAGGCTGCATGTATGTCTCAGCATTTGGACTACTCCAAACACTCTGGAACTGTGGTGGAGGAGGAGGATTAAAAATCAAAGGACGTGGCTGCACATGATAAGTACCTTTTAAAAAGTAAAAAGAACAAAAGTTACACTGAGTTCTCTGAAAAATCTAAACAGTTTCATCACAAAACTTTCTGGTTTTACTCACATAAATTTTGTTTCCTGATTGCAGGGCCCAGTTTCAGCTTTTTACCATGGAAATTTATCTGTGACTAAAAACAGTAACAAATGATAATTTAATCTTTCATTTCCAAGACTTGGGCAAACACTACTGTACTCAGCCTTACTTTGACCAAAGTGTCACAATGCATCAAATCCCATTTCTAATCCCGTCTCCAGTTGATAAAGCTAGAGGCCTCCAAGCAAGCAGGTTCTGACAAGATACATAAAATTACATTTTGATTTTTAAACAGAAAGGAAGTCTGTTTTCTCTGTATTTTACCTAAGATTGAATATCCAGGACTTATCAACACTAAAGCATTGCTAAAGAAGTTTTACAAAATACTATTACTTACTTCTACTATCTTCTGCACATCCACGTCATTATAAAATGAGACAAATCCATAGCTAGAAAGACAAATGAAATACAAAATTCTAACTACATAGTACCATGATTTAGACCTAACATCCTATGTAATAGAAAGTGATAATGAAAGATCAATATATTGTAAAAAATATGCTGAGACATAGAGAACAGATTATAATACCACTGCTGTTTTCTTAGTAATATGTCAGAATGTGCTAATATTAACATTCATTAACAAAGGTTTATTATTTAAGGCAAGACAGCTAAAGTTTAAGATAGTGGAATGTGCCAAGAAAATAACTATTTAATGATCCATTTGTGCAAAATAGAATATTGAAATGCCAAGTACTAGCAAAAGAACTGATTTTAAAAAAGAAACTTTGTCCATAAATTATCAAAAGAAACAATCTCATTAGTTAGCATGCCCATTGTAAATCTTGTCTGACAACCAAGCATCTCTCTGGCCATACTCAGTTCTATAAATAGTAGCTTATATCAAGTATGTTTACATACCCCTTCGACACACCAGTTCGATCAGTGATTATCTTCACTTCTTTTACTGAGCCGTATCTGGCAAAGAAACTCCTGATTTCGGTTTCATCCATCTATGGAAAAGAATTGAATTTCAAGAGTAAACATTAAGCATTCAGAATTTCTAATTGTAAAAAAGATATTTGATTATGTGAAAGTCAATCCCTAATATTCACAAACTATTCCATTTTGTTGAGTGTATTTTTAGTTTCTATGTATTAAAACCAAATCTGCATAAAATTTATAACAACAGAAAATCCTTTTGGTCTGTCTACATACCAGCTCCCATTGTCCACAACACTTTAAATAGTTAAATTTATTGAGCTAGCTCTCAACTATGCTGCCCAGGCTCCTCTTGGAACTCCTAGACTCAAGCACTCCTCCCACCTCTTCCTACCCCAATACTACTTGGCTTCACAATTTCATTTTAAAGTTTGAATGAAATATGAATACAATACCCTAACATCAATTCCACCAACAAAAACGGTGTTTGGCATGATTTTGCCTTCTGGCAAAACATATCCTTGACTGGTGGTTGCTGATGAAGACTGAGTACTGGCCTCTCTGGAGACAGCTGAATTTGGAGCCTCAGAAGTTGTGGCAGACTGAAATTTGGAGAACAGACAATTTTAAATATATATATGCACACACATGTATATACACACATGACAAATTATGTAAAACATTTCTTTTGTATTTAACCTAAATTAGTGTTACTCAAAATTAGCTAGCAATACAGTGTAGTTTAGCTCTAAGACTTAAAGCAATTAGAGAACTGGCATGGAAATTAAATAAAAGGATGTAGTAGTACTTTCACAAATATCCTTCTTACTGTTACCATTTTTAAAACAAGTGTGGTAGTTTGAATTAAGAATGGCACCCATACATAGGCTTACAGAATGAACGTTTGGTCACCATTTGAAAGAGTTAGGAGGTATGGTCTTGTTGGAAGAAGTATGTCACTGGAGATGGGTCTCAGAAGGCCAAGCCAGGCCCAGAGGCTCTCTTCCTGTTGCCTGTGGAGCTCATGTAAAACTCTTAGCTCTCTCTCCAGTATCATGTCCACCTGTATGTGCCATGCTTCGGCCATGTTGATAATGATAAACCTCTGAAACTGAAAGCAAGACCCATTACATGCTTTCTTTTTTAAGAGTTGCTGTGGTCATGGTATCTTTTCATAGCAACAGAACACTAAGACAACACATTTTTAAACATGCGTAAACATTTTGTCTGCTTATATGCATGTGCACCATGTGTGTGCTAGTGCCTGCAGAAGCCAGAGAGAGCTGGATCTCCTGGAACTGAAGTTACAACTGTGAACTGTCATAAGGATCCTCTGCAAGAGTGGCAAAAAATGCTGTTAACCACTGATCCATCTCTCTGGCCCCGTCATGTCACCTTTTACACTAGATTGTGAAAAAAAAAGCCAACTTTACAATTTATGAAAATATTTTATTTGAGGAACTGGGTGAAAAGTTCTGACCTGTGAAGACTAAAACCACTATGGAAACACTACTAAATTTTAATTTTACTTGGTATGTTAAATCAAAAGCATATTAAAAACCCCAAAGTAAAAACAGCTGTTCAAAACCCCAAACAAAAAGTATCAAACTCTTATATCAATTTTTCTTTGCCTTTCTATTATCAAATTATCATATATTTTATAACTTTAACACTCCCATAGTAATGTCTGACTTTAGAAATAAATAAATGAATTACGAAAACATTACTGACACATCACAGGTTCCTATTCCCTAATACATGTTTAATGCATAGTTTAAAATAGCTCTTAACACCATATAAGCTCCACTGCCAACTCGAAATTTTCAAAGGGTTAATAGAAACAACACCATATTTTATTTTCAGATGAAGTCTATACATACAACTCATTTTTTCTTGATTTTGATCCAAACTCTTTTCAAGCGACATACAGTAGATTCTGAATTGGTTAACATGAATTTTTTTCTAAAGCAGAACTTATCGGGAATGTGTGTATAGATAACAAAACACAACAAAAATGGACTTAGTCAAAATACCTAGATTTATGTCTCTTACTAAGTTATAAGCAGCATGCTTTCCAGAGTGTATCTCTGGCAGATTACTTTGAGAATGACTAAAATTGGTGAACTCATTTTATAAAGTATAAAGTAGTATGCTAATAAGAGTTAAGTATCCTGTTTGAATTAATTTTCAAGGGAGTTAGAAAAGTATCCCCCAATTTTACTATCTTGACTGAGTTTATTTACTGAATGGAATTTTAGTAAACTATTACGTCACATCCACTCAAAATCCATTTATGAAACTGATAAATACTGAACATTAAGGGAAAGCTAGTATACATAACTTGTTTATGTGTGTACACATGTCAAGAAACTAGTTTTTAAAAGATTAATTTCATAAAAATTTTAAGAAATGAAAAACTGTCAAAACATTTTTTTTTTTTTTGCTTTCATCTACTTAAGTCCATATTTGCTATTTCGTGTTCCTACTTGAGAACTACCTTATTCCTTTGCAGTAAATCCCCTTTGTGGTATTTCATGACAAATGAAATGACAGGGAGTAAGATTATTAAATTTTTTCCTTCTTTTAGTGTCTTAAGATTTAAGTTTTATCCTAAATGGAACTACTAGATAAGCAGTGCATCTTAGACTATTTAGAACCTGACTAGATTTGATGTCATAATAATCTATCCATCTCTACTCAATTTTTTATTCAAAAGTAAACTCAAAACATAAAACAATAGTTCTGTAATTTTTATAGAACTCCATTTCTCAATTTCCTCTTCTTGTATGGATGAGCTTAGGATATATTTGTACTTGATAATTCTTTTTATTGGCGTCTGTACCACAATACATGGATGCATTTCAACTTAGAAGTGAGTATTTCACCAGTTAACCAGAGTATAATGCACTGATTCTTAGTACTGCAGGGGTACTTATTAAATGTCTAGGAACATTTCTGGATGTCACCAGTGAGGTAAACTTCTAGCATCTGGTAGGCAGCCAGATGAGTCCCATAACAAAGTATTACTGGGACCAAAACCTGTATAGGGATGTAATGAAAAATCCTGTTATGGTACCTCTAGAACTGAAGAGGAAAATAACTGTTGGGAAGAATTTGCTTTTCATTGTTTAAAATCTTGGTTTCCTTGCTTAAAAAATTTTTAAAAACTCAAATGTCTTCTAATTGTATTCTTTATACAAAAGTAAAATGGATGTTTGAGAAAAGTTTAATAAGGAGGAAAATAAAGCATTAAATGTTATAGGATGCTTGATTTGGGCTTAAACTACCTGCTTCACCAGAGTAAATATAAAATCTTAATAGTGTTATATGTATTAAAGAAGGCACACCATATCCTGGTCCTTATCCAGTAGGTGGCACTCAAAACCAAGAAAGCAAAGAACTCCATTTTAATAAGACCTAATGTCTACTGTATGCTTAATATTGTTTTATCTAAAACGCCCACAACTGATAGATGCTTTAGTTACTGTTAAAATATGACCAAAACCACTCTACAACCAATTACTTGTAAGTCAAAGTTTGATGTTCAAGAAAGTGTAATTTTTAAACTTAAGAGATAGGGTCTTATTATGTAACTCTGGATGGCCTGAAGCTTGCTATGTACACCAGGCTGGCTTCAAACTCATGCCTCTACTTCTTGAGTACAATTACTTATTTTAAATGACATCTTATATTGCCAAAGTTGACCTGAACTTCTAAAGGGCTCAAGTTATCCTCTTGCCTTGGCATCTGGCCCCCACTGCCCGAAATAGTTGAGATTTTCCACATATCTACATACCCACTACTGACCCTGGTGGAAAAGTATCATCTTACCCATCAACAGACTATAATAGCATACTGAAAATAAATTATATCAAATTTAAGATAGATTAATTATACCTCCAAATGAGCTATGAGTTAAATGAGAGATATTAGAATACCAGCAATGAACTTGGAGACTAGCACACAAACTTTCCTATTATGTACAGTAACACATTCCATTATATTTGAATATCCACATATCAAATATAGCTAGAAGCTGAGAATGTTATTAAAGATTTCAGGATGACGTTTTTGAAATGTAATTAAATCACTAAGTAAATTCCCATGTATGTTACAAATACTGGCCGATAAAGTCTGCAGTCATCAAATTTCTAACTCTAATGTAGTAAGAAAACTTTCCAGTATTGTGCGATTTTAATTATTGTGCTAGACAATTACCTATTTCCTAATTATTATGTTTATGAAAGTCCAACTTAATTTAACATCTGTCCTAAATTGTATAAATTTCTTCCTTTGCCTCTAAAATGGAAAAAAATTATAAACGAGTATGCAACATTTAACGGATTTGTGACTAAATGGCTATCAAAGTTTTCAGTACTGCTTCTGAGGTTGGGTCTTACTGTAGCCCAAGCCAGCCTGGAACCTCCTCAGCCAGCCTTCTGGCGGTGGGGCGGGGTATTACAGTTGTCCTGTCCAGCTATCCCCTCCTCCTCCCCTCCCCCGCTCAGGCGTCTGGCTGCTGGCTCCTCCCCCAACCCACGCACTCTAGACTCTAAACATGCAAGCTAACGCAAAGCCGCCACTCCCCCAACAACCCCCTCCCCCGCACCACTGGCGACAAGGCCTGGCCAATGGCGACCTGTGAAGGTCCCGCCTTCAGCCTCCAACTGTGCTTGCTGGGTCACGCTAGACACAGCTGCCAATCCACAAGCCCACAGACCCGGCCGCCGTCAGCCTAGGCGCCACCTGGCGGAGGAGCCCGCACCGGCTCCTACCCGGAAGTTGTAGCGCTCGTGACAGGGGGCTGGGCCACCGGGTGGGGGATGGGCCGCGGCAGGCCTCACCCAAGGCCTACTCCTGTAGGCACCTTGGCCTAAAGGCGGGAAAGCGCTGTCACGTGACGCCCAGGTCATGCACGTGGCCCATCCTGGAGCAGCCCGAGGTGCCCAGGGCTGCCCGCAGCCACCGGCCTCCCGCCATCTCCCTGCGGCCCCTCAGTGCTTGTGTAGGCCTCAAAGTCAGCAAGGCCGTGACTCCCGCCCTCCAGGCCTTACCCTGGGGCTGTCCGGTGGAGGGACCCAGAACCGGAAATATGAAGGGACCCCCTTTTGCCCTCTCCCCACTTCCTTGTGCTACACCGAAAAAGCCGAGTTTCAGCCTCCATGTAAGGAGTTGCGGCCTCTGGCCGGTCTTGCACTGCCACCCGGGGCCTGCCCTCGACTCACCATGATGGCGGCCGGAGTTCGGGTGGAAAAAAACCTCGCAGGTGGAGCAGAAGCCACGCGGCTGGCAGCTGCGGAGTGGCTGAGGTGGCTGCCTGGCCGCCAACGGGCAAAAAGCCGAGGCGGAGGTGGAAGGAGAGCCGAGGGCCACGGAGACAGCGGAGCCCTGAAGCGAGCGTGGCGAGGGTCGCCGAGTCACTGAGGCGAGGGCTGCGCGCCCCCGGGGATGACTGTGCGTGGCTGGCCTCGTGGTGGGCTTCAGCCAATGGGCAGCAGCGCTCGGCCCTCACAGGAGGGGGTGGGGGACCCACGTCGCCCACCCGAGTGCGTGAGGGGTGCGCATGGGGCATGCGCGACGTACGTGCTCAGCGTCGAGCTAGGCCCGAGCCCCACAGACAGACAGCCGTACAGACTCATGCCACACCCCCGCCCCCCATAAACGTGTCTGAAGACCCTTTGAGATAAGTCCTGTGCAGAACTGTGGTCAGAGTTCTCTCGGGAAAGCATTTATTCAGGTCATTACCGCAAAATGGCGCCTTGAATACATAGGGTTATCCCGGACGAAAAGTTCGGCGACCGGGTTTAAAATTAACAAAATGTCCGTAGAAATAGAAAATAACAGGCGCGTCTAGAAAACAGGCCTTGCCTGGCCGGACCCATTCACCCCTTTTTCAGCCACATTTAGGAGGTTGAGTCCGGTTGCATGTTGGAGGGTTCGCCTCTCGGGCGGGACCTTCAGCGGTCAGGACTTTTTTTTTTTTCTTCCCCCCCCCCCCCCCCCCGCTTCAAATAAGTGCCTGAAATATTAGGTACAAGGGACACAGCAGTGAACGCAAGAGAATATTTCTCCCCTCGTGGAATTTAAGTTGCAATGCGAGCGTTTCTCTCGTAGGCTTTACAGAAACAAGCTAGGCCGGCTGAGAGAATTCTAGAACATTCTCAAGGTCAGAGAAATGGGGCCTACCTACAGCAAAGCCAAGCTGTAGGGGTGGTTGGTGGAGATAATCTTACATCGCAGAACCACTTGAGCACCTTATACGGTCGTGACTACCTTTTGTAGAAATAAAAAGTATTAACGGTTTTTTTTTTTTTTTTTTTGAGCTGGCAAAATGACTTAAAATTGTCATTGACTATACAGTAATGATGGATAAAATGATACTAAAATAAAAAATAAAAATAAAAGTAAATAAGGATAGATGCACCCATTTAAAAAGTGGGGAATTCCAAGGTTCCGAAAATGAAAATAAACTCGAAACTACAGCGGTGAAGATCCAATTCCCCTCTGACCTTTAATAGGTGGCTACGTTGTGATGTGAACAGTCTAACAAAGGGCCTGGACAGTCCTAATTTTAGTACAGAGGAAAAAAAACCCACAAATATCTGGAATGGTTGGTTAATGAGCAGGAGTTAGATGATTCTAATCTCTAGCTCTAGGTTGTGTGGACTGGAAGGGGAAAGTTGAAATAGTGCAGACCGATCCGGAACTGAGCACACTGTAGCACACCAGTACTCTGGAAAGTCGTCATCCTAAGGAAAACCATGGACTTGAGGGAACGGAGAGCACCATGGAGACTAGAGCAGAAACCAAAATCATTTGATGCTCCATACCTGCATTTCCTGAGTTTGGCATTTATATTTATGGCATGTTTGTTACTAGAATCTCGAAATGAAGAAACAGGTCTTCCCAGTTTACTTCCCTTCCCTGCAAAAGATTCTTAGGCATGGTGTTTCTTAAACGCTTTGGAAAAAGGAAACAAAGACCAATCTGGAGAGATAGTAAGGGGTCTTCTCAGAAAAGGACTTTTCGGAGAGAACCCTACCGGAAGTGGGGCCTAGAGACGCAGTCTCTTAATCCCAGCTGCTTGGGAAGAGAGGCTGAGGCAAAGAAAACTAAAAGTTCAAAGGTGCCCCAACGGTTAAGTGACACTTTCAACATAAAAAGGAGAGAACTGTGCAGAGGATGCCACACAGGGCAGAGCACTTGCCTAGCATGTTTGCGAAGGATGTCCTGACTTTAATTCCCGTAAACATCTGTCTCTCTGTCTGTCTTTCTCTGTCACTGTGTCTTTTCCTCTGACACACACACACACACACACACACACACACACACACACACACACACACACACACACACACACGCACACCAGAAAAGTATAAAGCATTTACCATGAATAGGAATGGCATGTTTGGATTGTATGAACTTTTTTCTTTTTCTGTCTGTCTGTGGTCTTTCAAGACAGGCTTTCTCTGTGTAGCTCTGGAAATCTGTCTGTAGACCAGGCTGGCCTCGAACTTCCAGAGACCCACTTGCCTCTGCCTCCTGAGTGTCCACCACTCCCGGCTCTTTTACTGCCTATTTTCGGGTTCCTCCTGTTTGCTTCCTGTAAGTCAGCCATCTTGGTTTTTACAACGACCCACACAGAGAGAAACCTTGTGCTCTCCCTGTTACCTCCCGCTCTGCCCTGCTCTCCCAGCTCCCTCCCGATGTGATCCTCCTGTTCCGGTTTCCCTTTTATCTCTCCATCACAATCCATCCTATTTCCCTTTTCTTGCATGATCCCATTCTCCACCCTGGTCCCTTACTAGGTATTTAACTGTGGTTATCTGGATGGTAGCAAACATATCAAAAAAAAAATTCTTAAAGCATATAAAAGCAGAAAAACGTGATTTTTTTTTTTTGGAGGTCTGGGTTGTGTCACACGGGATAATTTTTATAGTTCCATCTATTTACCTGCAAACTTTTCTTAATAGGTGAATAATAGTCCATTGTGCTTCACAGACATTTGTTTCCTCTTTTCAGAATTCTCTGCTTAATTATAGATCTCACTTTTGAGTTGAGTTTTGTTTCTTCATGCTTAGGTTGTTTCGTTCTTTTTTTTTTTTTTTTTTTTTTTTTTTTTTTTTTTTTTCGAGACAGGGTTTCTCTGCATAGCCCTGGCTGACCTGGAACTCACTCTGTAGACCAGGCTGGCCTCGAACGCAGAAATCTGCCTGCCTCTGCCACCCGAGTGCTGGGATTAAAGGCGTGCACCACCACGGCCCTGCTGCTTCGTTCTTTATATTCTAGATATTAACCATCTATCCCATGTTGCAGGCTGCTGATTTGCCTAAATGATGCTGCCCTTTGCCATAAGAAGGTTCTCACCTTGATGAGGTCTCATTTATGAATTTTTGCTCTCCATGCCAGTGGGATCCGGATCCTACTCAGAAAGTCCTTTCCTGTGCCAAGGAACCAAGCTTATTACCCCACTGAAAAGGCTTTGCTCAGTGCGTATGAGGGCTTTGTAATAGTCAGATACTCATAAAGATAGAGCGTTCTCTTCATGTTCCCCTTTTAAATGTATATATAAATTAAAATGTTAAATTTTAAAACTCATGTTAATTGTCCCAAAGAAAGGTTCAGGACCATCACCCACCTCTCTTTGTTTAACTTACGTGGTCACAATTTTTAATTATATTTTTGAATGTGTGCTTAACCACTATATTGTTTCTTGAAATTTTAGTTTTCCTCTGAACAAGATGAAGTTTGGCCAAGCTGACAACTTCAGTTTATATGAGCACTTACTTATAAGTCAATTTGGTGCTGAGTATATGGTGTGCAAACCATAATCACATAGTCAGTCTATAAAAACACAATCATACATAAGGTACGTTTAAAACCAAGAGTTTGAATGGTATTATTTGTTGAGATTATGTTTTCTATAATTTTCATTGTGAAAAGGAAATATTACAGGGCTCTCTAGACATATATTGCTAGATCTAGATCATGCAGAAACAAAAGCAGACACATGGGAGAGGGTGCTCAGAAGTACTGAGGGCAGGGGACAGGGTCTATCTCAGAGTAAAATGGGCCTGGAGAAACTAGGTAGAAATAGCAGGTGTTCTGTAGCAGACCCTCACTGTGGCTGCTTGTCTTGCAATTGGCAGTTTATCCTTTGAGTCACAAGCCATTAAAATGACAAACCCACCTTGATTATTGTCTAATGCTACCTCCTTAGTCTAATCTACGAGAGACTCGGTCATATCTTGAGGGATCAGTGGGATTGCAAGTTTTATGGACGTTTCCATTTTTGCTGTGTTAGGCCCCATAATCTGGTGAGCCCATGCCCCGCCCATGTCCCATCAGGGCATAAGTCCCTGTGGGGTCCACATAACTCACAGATTAAATGTGGACTGTTACACCCTTTCCTTTAAAAAAGGACACTTTATTTGGGTGAGTGTGGATATAGGAGACTGTCAGACCTATGGCCTTGGCAGGAAGGCCCAAGATAGCAAAACAAGAAATGGGGGAAGGAACTTCACGGTCTCATCTCAAGGAGATGGAGTTCATACGTCACTGCTAGAGTTGCCAGAATCACAGTGTGATTCTCTCAGGGTTGCAGGAGAGACGGGAGGAGGAGAAAGAAGTAATGATACCGTTAAAAACTCCAAAGTCTCTTCCCAGGTGGAGAGGGACTCCTAAGATGTCCATAAGGAATGATACCAGCCCGGTTGGACAGTAGTCAATGGTGTCTGTGTACTTTCTCCCTGACACAGAGGCAGGGGGCTAACTTTAACCTCTATGTCCTTGTATGGTAGTCGTTTTCCCTAAAGACACCTCTGTATGGTAGAACTAGTTTAACGGTTAACTGTCCTTAAGGGCACAGCACCTTTACCCCTCCGGGTATTTTGTTCTCTCTTCCTTGTCAGAGTCAGGAGGCCAGCCTGACCCAAGACGGGTTTTACTGTGATACAAACATGCTTGAGTCTGAAATAGAAGGGCCCAAGCCATCTCCTGACAGCTGCTCGGCGGACTTCAACAGCACAGGGCAGTTTGCCAAAGTCACCTGTACTTAGGGTCCTCTGCTCCCAACACCATTGTTTTTACCTTAGCAGCTCCTGTTTGGTGCCATAGCAGATGACATTCTACTGTGGAATAATTAAAAACCACCAGCAACCATACGAACCAGAACTGTCTTTTTGTTCTGGGCAGGATTAAGGGGGGATTGTTGGAGGGAAGAGGTCTCAGACCTCAATTGAACCTTTTGTGTCAAAAAGAGAGGTAAGAGTCAGGAGTTTGTCCACAGGACGTGGTTAGACAGTGTGAACAGTTGGATAGGGTGCAGGTACACCAGCGGACTAACATCACAGAGGGATTAGCAGTAAGGTTGGAAATTTGAGCTGTTATGCAGAAGTGGAGGAACAAGAAAAGGTCAGGAGTAGACATAAGAAGAGATCTGAGGTGGGAATTCCAGCATTTGCCATTCATCTGATGAAGTCCTTTAAGCCAGTGAGGATTTGGAAATGGAAATTATTCAGTCCAGGTCAGGTATGGCTGTTGCATAATTGATATTGGGGCCAGATCGGAACTGAGAGCTACATAAGAGTAGGTGATCTGAAGTTGAATAGACCTAAAGTTTTGAGGTTTGATTTTTAGGCATGCCAAAGGATGTTCTTGGGCACAGACAGTTTTGAACCCATCTCAGAAGGTCAATGAAAAGGAGAGTCAGTCGTTCCCCAAGCTGTCACCTGGATCCATGCAGCATCTGGAGAAACAAGCATGAATTGCAGAAGATGGTGTCCCTGGCCTGTGGATGCCAGGTGCCAAAAGCCAAGGAAGCCCTGGAGTTATGCCGAAGGCCTAGGTCTGGGGCCCCTCCTGAGACTGGCGAAGACTTACCTTACCAACATGTAGTAGTGGGTGTGCTCTAGGAAACAAACAGCCAAGAACCTTTGTTCTGGACTGAAAGATAGAAGGACAGATTATGCAAAGAACCCAAGCCACAGTTATGTGGCATGCCAATTACACCCCAGAACGGGGCTTGTGCCACTTACGTAGGCAAAGGCCCCCAAGGCCCAGAGGTTTCAAGTTGCACCAGGCAGCTGTTTAGCTTATAGTAAACCCAGCAAACCACACTGTCAATGGGGCAGTTATCAGGAAAGGGAGGGAGATGGAGAAGGAGAGCGGGAAATGACCACCAGGGAAGTGGGATACAGGAGCCCTAAACCCCTCTGGGGATTCAGCACCAAATGTTAGATGGGGACAGAAGGAGGAAACATGAAAATACACGGAAGGGCCGGCCTCAACAGAAGTGGGTTGTCATTCACCAGAACAATAAAGGGTCTCTCCCTGGGAGTGGAGGGTGCTAAGAGGGTTTTACAGGGCAGAAAAGGAACGTTGGCGGTGGAAGAGTCCATCTGTACATCCGTTCCTCTGCATCTTGGACTTGTAAATGCCAAAGCAGGTTGATATGTTGACCTTATCAGGAGCTTCCAGGATTGTAACTGCCCGCAGATGTTAGCAGCTTGTGGACTTTCCTGTCCGCAGCTTCCCAGCTCCTCTGAGACTTTTAGATCATTAACCCTTCCGTAACAGTGGAGATAAAGGTGCCAGTATTTCACCAGTGTGGAAATGTTGCCAGTCTAGCTCTGGCTGTGGTTTCTGGGCTTACAGTTCAATAGGACTACCAAACACTTGGCTTTCTTGGTGCCTTCTGACACTGGGAGCTGCTTGTCAGGTATGGGCACAAATACTCTAAGTCCTGTGTCCAAAGAGCATCAGGTCTTCAGCAATAGGGCCTTATCTTCAAATTCTGGGAGGCAACCAAAGGCGATACCAACAGCCTATATTGTCTTAGAGATGTCTTGGCTTTCCCAGACTAAAAACTTGAGAGAATGTTTCTTAGGCATAATATTCAGGTTTTTGTTAGATATTCCATGGCTCTTAGGGGGATCATTGTCATCCCAAGGTTGGTGATATTTTCTTGAAATCTTATAAAAAACTTTACTTAAATCAAGGAAAACAACTGTTAAGATAAAAATTGGCAATGAGCATTTCAATATGGCAAGGTTAGCAGTATAATTCATATAGCTCAGAAGCAAAAATCTATACTGTTTCCTTATCTGCCAGGGACTATTAACAGAAGAAATAAGACTGACACCTTAATTTATAATTTTTATTACATATGTAAATGTTGAAATTATTTTCTATTAAATTATTAATTTAATTAAAATTAATTATATTTAATTAATTAATAAAATTTAAAATAAATTTAATATCTGGTTGACTTTTGAGTAGTATAATTTAGCCACATATTTAAGTGCACAAGTAACATTGGCTTATGTCCACATTCTACTGCCCAGTCAGGCCTCCACAGCCTCTTATTACTCCTCGATCATAGAAACAGACATCTCAGTATCTATAGTGAGCAGAATAAATCCTTGCTTCATGCCACTTAAAAAATAATTAGTATTGAAGCCAATGCCTTCTTGACACCACTGTTGCACAAAGCAAGCCCAAAGTGGTGCTGCAGTACTCCTGGTCCTCTAAGGTCTGTGGGCCATCGGGGCTTCTGCTCTGTGTGTTGCTCTCCTGAAGTCATATGGGGCAGAGTCCATATACTTCTTTCCACTGTAAACCAGCCATCCAGTGTTGCTGTGTTGTGCAGTATTTCTGTGCAGGTCAAGGAAGTGAGTATGTACATAGACAACAGTTTACAAACCTCATACTCTACTTGGGATTGGCATCAAGGGTCAGGCTACCAGGTGTAGTAGATGGTGCAGCAGGCCAGACTTGGCATACTGGCAGCAGGGGATGTGGTGGGAGTGAGCTGGGCACAGTACCCCCAGCATGGGCCACTGAGTGCAGTCAGCTACCTGGTCAACTAATATACTGTCTCATCTGTGATGCAGGCAGACCCATTTGCAAGGAACTTGTCCTGGGCTTCCATCTCCTGCTCCTGCTGGTCTTCTGGCTGGTCCTGGGTGTTCTTCCCATTGTAGATCTTGTGTGCTATACATCAGTCTGTGGGTGACAGCCAGAGCTCAGGTGTTTCCTTCCTCATGTGGTATCTTGGAGACTCTTATATTTGTGTGTGTGTGTGTGTGTGTGTGTGTGTGTGTGTGTGTGTGTGTGTGTGTAAGTGATGGCGTGCTTGTGGAGATCAGAGAACAACTTGCACGAATCAGCTCTCTTCTCCCATGAAGGTTTGAACTCAGGTACACTTAAAGGCCTCTGCCAGTTCTGTGTTCTAAAAGCCCAGAACTTTGGACAGAAAATCTACCCTGAAGTAGGCACTCAGGAACATCATTCACCTGTAGAACACTGTCACAATTTTTGCTATGGCTATCCAAAATCCCTACGTACATTTTTATTTTTAGTTGACTTGTTGTCTTAAGCAGTGTGGTTAAATCATGCCGTGTTAACTACACTTTCAAGCAATGCAATCCGATCACTTTTGAAAGTTATCTTTCTAAACAAATCTTTCGAGGCAACTCAGCTTGCTTCAGACAGACATCCACATTCAGACAATTTGCGAAGGAGACCAAGTGTTGAATGCATAAACTACTCTGCAGGTGTCGGGGGCTAAAGGGGAAGAAGCAGGGTTTGAGATAGAAAACGAGTAGAGGGGACAACTCACTTGGAGGTTGAAGGGTAATTGGCTCAGATCTGAGCCCATGCACGGTGGAAATAGTTCCATCTCGTCCCATCCCCCTAGGAACCCTGAGAGCAGGATTTATGCTCCTGCAGGTTATCATCTCACTGCCCAGCACATTGTAACACAGAGGTAGAGAGGGCCCTTCCTTGACACACCTCACCAAACAGCCATGGAGGACGGCTTTTGTGAAACCGTAGGTAGATTCTAGTAGAGTTTGAAAACCAGAAGAGGACACGGGGTTACATGATCCAAAGAGCTGGGACTGTTTCAGCTGTGAGTTTTCTTCTCAAAAAGTACTTTGGCTGACCTTACTCATCACCCATTTCAGTGAAGCAGTCGGCCCAGAAGTTTTGGCTGACTTACTCGGGAAGGAAACTCATTAAAATTTATTGGGTAGTTGGGGCTGCAGAGGTGGCTCAGAGGCTGAGAGTGTGCTGCTCTTGCCGAGGAACTGAGTTTGGCTCCCAGCACATGTCAGGTTGCCTACAACCGCCTCTAACTCCAGGAGATCTGACACCCAGCCTCCAAGGGCACCCACAGTCATGTGCACATGCTCCCGGTCAATCACACATTCGTGTAATTAAAGATTTTTTAAAAAATGAATGTAGAAACAAAATATACTAAGTAGCTACCCACAAAGTCTCAAAAAGGAGTAAAGAAGCGAATTAGAAGTCTTTGTTTCCAGGAATGGCACACAACACTGTGTGCAACTGCTACCTGCATTGGGTGTTTATTTATTCAGTGCTTAGTTTCCTAAGCAAGATGCCTGAATTTTGCTGTCAGTCTGAACCAAGCTTGCCTAATCGCCAGAGTGGCCTCTCAAAGCTTATTTAGACATAATACAACTCTGAAAAGTGACTGACTTGTTAGAAATAACAGGCGCTGCTTGCCTGTGCCAGGGGCCACTTGGATTCATTTATGTTATCCTCAATGGTAATAGCTGTTATCGTCCATCATCGTCGTCATCATCACCTTGTGTGTGTGCACTGTGGCATTTGCACACATGTATCTGCACACACCTCTGGCACATGGAGACCAGAGGAGCATAGACCACCTTAGTTTTTAAGGCAGGCTCTCTGAACCACAGGCTTGCTATTTCAGTGAGGCTGCTTGACCTGAAAGCTGGATCTACCTGCTGTGCTGTCTAGTTCTGGGCTTAGGCATTGTGGTCATGCCGGGCTTTTACATGGGTGCTAGGGATTTGAACTCAGATCACCGAGTTTCCATAGTAAGCCTCTCATACATGAAGCCATCTCCCCAGCCCTGAAGCTGCTGTTACTATTCTCATTTTACAGAGAAGAAAGCAAATGTAAGGAAGACCATACTGTTGGTACGTATGAGTCTTGGTTTAAACCCAGTCTGGCTTTACAGTGTGTCTTGGTCCCTTGTGACATGTTTGCAAATTATGTAGAGGAAGAAAGGACTAATAGAAAAAGTTATGTGTAAAGATCTGGTTTTCAGGTCTTTAGGTGAGGGGCTTCAGGTTTTTTCTCACTTAGCGGAGTGTTGGTCATTTTTTACCACATCTATGTTACAAAGTAGAGTTAGGCTCCGGCTTCTAGACAATGCACCAAAGAGAAGCAAAATCCAAGTATCAGCACAAATCAGCTAGTCTCAGCTGGTAAGATGTTGCTATCGGGAGATGGTGCCTTTAAGGGGATGTTTGGGTCATGAGGGCAGAGCCCAAAGGGATTCAGTTGTTCCCTGATGTGGCACAGCAAAAATTAGCAGTCTGCAAACCAACAATGCCCATAATGGGGACTGACCATGCTGGTGCCCTTGCCTCAGACTTTGTAGCCTCGAGAACAAGGCTGACAAAAGAGAACATCTGTTTACAGCCACTCAGTTTCAGGTACTTTTGTTAGAGAAACCCAAATGGACAAAGGAGTTTGCTTCACGGAGTAAGCTGCTTCCATAGAAACACATAACAATGTGGCAACACCTTTAGAACTAGGTAACAGGGAGAGAATGGAAGCTTCTGTGTTCATTGCCTGGAGGCAGCTGGCTGCATAGCAGCGGGTTGGGTACAGCAGAGGAGGGAGCATGCTGTAGAGTCTTTGCAGGAAGTACCCAGGTGTCCATGAGCAGAACGGTGAGGAGAAACATGGACAAGAAAGACCATCCTGATGGAGTCACAGAAAGAAATGAGGAACTTTTTATTGGAGCTTGCAAAAATGGTGATTTGTTGTTGTTGTTGTTGTTGTCGTCGTCATCGTCGTCATAAAGCATCATAGAACTAGGATAAATTGTGCCCATGTCCTAGTATTTTGTGGCATGAACAGAGAAGGACACTTAGTCCATTTTGTGACTCTACATTAAAATATCTGAGACTGGATAATTCATTTAAAAACCGAGTGATTGTTTTTATAGCACTGGATCCTCGTATAGTCTGGGACATATGATAATCTGATATTGAGGTGCCAACATGCAATAAAGACTTTCTCCATGTCACAACCCAGGTCCAAAGGGCAAGAGAGCCCATGCAAGAAGGTGGGGGGATGGAAAAGAAGTGTGTGTGTGACACACAATCACACCCTTCAGTATGACCTCACCAGTCTCCATAACTCCCCAGGTCCTGTGACAATGACATCAATCATCTGAACCCAACACCTCTTAAAGCTCCCAACATTGTGCTGAGGTTAAGTCTCCAATGCACGGACTTTGAGAGACTCATTCGATACACCAAATGCCAACCTATGTCATTGAATTGAGTATGTTACCAACGGAATAGAGAGGGAAGCCTCACGTTTTTGCTGGAGCGGTCTGTACTTTACCCCACGTGTTCTGATCAAGTCTGAAAGGTTTGACAAGCTAACCTCTAGCTTGGCCCTCCCACCAGCTCCCTAACTCACATAAATGTTCTTCCAGCTGCTTGAAGGCTGCAGCTTCTACATGGAGACATCACTAGGAAACTTGTTCATGGCAGAGAAGCATCTCTTAGCTGTAAAAGAAGTGAGGAGAAAAAAGCTGACAGGACACATTCTCCGTCCGCTTCTCCCTAGTCACTCTCATCTTTGTTTCTATAGGCTTATCCTGTTTCTCCTTCTTAAAAAAATATTCAGAGCATTAAAATGAAGGTTTCTGTTCCCCTTTGATGATAAACTTTGCAGTCTTGTTACCCCAGGGAGAGTGACTGTTGGTAGTTTGGCAGGAATTCTTTTGGCTCTTTTTTTATGGATACTCTCTTGTGTACATTTATATAAAATGTTTTGTATTTGTACTTATAGAAAATACTTAGGTAGAGGATATGTGATATTCTATACGTGTAGAGTACATACAGTTATACTTTATGTTTGTCCTTAGAGCGAATATGTCACTTGTGTTGCCTTTTGTTCTGTGGAAACGCGAGTAAATGCCCAAAGGGATACCAGTGACAGGCCTAAGAAATTGTTCCATCTGTAGTGGTTGAATACGGATGGCCCCCATGGACTCGTGTGTCTGAGTGCTTGGACACAGGGAGTGGCACTATTTAAAGACGTGGCCTTGTTGGAGGAAGTGTGTCACAGAGGGGTGGGTTTTGAGATCGCCTATGCTCAAGCTCTGCCCAGTGTGGGGCACAAGTCCCCTTCTGCTGCTTGCAGATCCAGATGTAGAAGTCTCAGCTCCACCTGCACCATGCCTGCCAGCATGCTGCCATGCTTCCTGTCATGATGATAACGGACTGAACCTCCGAAACCATAAACCAGCCCCGATTAAATGTTGTCTTATTGCCTTAGTCATGGTGTCTCTTCACAACAATGAAACCCTAACTAAGACACAATCCAAGACTACCTTGGTGAGCCAGTAGGTCTAACTGGAGTTTCTCAGAGAGTACAATGAGGGAGGGGCTTCTTACAGGAACAGGGTGACAGTGTGCCAAGGAAGAATGGCTTTGCCCCAGCAGCTGTCAATGCTGATATATTGTCACCGAGGGCAGAGCCTCCTGCCCTGCCTCCAGGGAGGTGTCCTTGAAGCCCCATTCACGGCCGTGCTGGCCTGAGAGCTCTCCTTCCCCCTGTGTGAGGGAACATTAACAATCTCGTGGGAGTCTCTAATGTGGGAAATTACAGCTGCTTCCATGTCCAGATGGCAGCCGCCATACCTGTCCAGACACATTCTGCAATGTTGTTTTTAAACACAAATTAAGTTGTAATGTACAGATGTTGACATTTTGTTATTGTGTCAAAACTCTGCTGTTTGTTTTGTGGAAGTCTCACACTGTAGCCCAAGATCCTATGAAATCCACTATGTAGCCCAGGCTACCACTACCTCCCAAGTACTAAGAATACAGACAGGCCTGAGCCATCATACCCAGCTCTATAACCGACATTTTGCATTTAATAATATAACTCAAAATTTCTAATGTTAGTATTTAGATTTATTTAAGCACTTTGATACGTGGCATGCTTTTGCATAATGTAGGTCTGCTGTAGTTATTTTATGCTAATGGACATTTAGGTAACATCTATTTTTTCATTGTTATAAATAATACATAATAAATGTATTTCATTGGAGCCACATGAACATTTTCAAAGGGTATTATAACTGTCGGGTCATGCAATATACACGTATTTGTGCATGTATGTATATATATGTGTTTGTGTGTATGTGTGTGTGTGTGTGTGCACGCCTTCAGAAAAATTAAAGTATTTCCCAGACTATGGCAACTGACAAGCTTGAGCGGTCGGAACTCAAAGAATAACCTCTGACTTCCCACCCTGCTCTCCCCACATTCTCCTTTTGTCCAAAGGTGCAGGAAGGGATTCATGTGAAGTTCTCTATCTGACTGAGGGAGTTCCTTCAGAAGGAATGCAACAGTCTCACCACCTTCCTTCCCACTTATATCTCATTAAATACAGAAGATTATCTCTCAGGAAGTTCAGGAAGTGACATCTGTCCTGGAGAGACTACCAGAAGCAATCACCCATTCTTCTGTGGCCGTGACACAACAGAGCATATATGTAACAAGAATGACTTTGTTCACCATATATCCCACCCCCAACTATCTCTTTTAACCCTCGATGTTGAAGCAGTTAACTTATAATTTAAAAAGGCTTGGTTTGGCTCAGATTCTTGACCTCTAGTCCAACGATTCTCAACCTTCCTAATGCTTTAATACAGTTCACGTTGTGACCAAGCATAAAATTATTTTCATTGTGTACTTCATAACAGAAAATTTTCTGCTGTTATGACTCGTAATGTAAATGGTTTGGGAGATAGGGGGTCTCGACCCATAGGTTGAGAACCACTGCTCTGATCTAAGGTCACATGGCATCATTGCTTTGGAATTCTGGCAAGGGTGATAGATCATGGCAGAACAGTCCAGTTACATCGTGAGCCTGGAACAAAGAGAGAGCAGATAGGTGGAGCACGCTAAAAGCCCATAGCACCACCCCTCATAGCATCATTCTAGGGATAAACCTTGGAGGACATTCAGTGCCAGAGCTGCAGCACCAGCCTGTGGTCTGCTTCCCCCTCTACGGGCTCTGGCTCTTCCTGTGACCATGGCAACCACCACCAGAAACCTCAAGCTGCTTTTTCCTTTAACTCAGAGTACTGTTTGAGGCTCAGCTATCTGGGTTTCATACTTAGTGTGACCTCCCATGTGCTTGGATATTGATTAATCTGTGTTCTTTTCCTCCAGTTAATATACTATCAGTCTGCTTGACAGACTTAAATTATCAAGTCTACAGGAGTTAGAGAGAAAATTCTTCTATTCTTAACTACATTCCAAATTTTAATAGAGAATGTGAAACTGCCCTTTAAGATACTATAAATATCAATTCACATTTCTCTAGCTGTGAATGTGCGTGTGATTGTCTCCCATTATCTGTCTACTAGTCAATATTGATGATTTGCCTAACCAATGGGGAAGGGTGCCACCTCAGTTTTATTTTACTTTGAATTTCCCTGGTTGGTAGTAGAATTGAAACCCTTTCTGTTGTCTGCTCAGGCTTCTTGTGCAAATGGTGTTGGTTATGTGTCTTTGGGGCTGTCTCTTTCCTACTGTGTGTGGGAGTCTGACTTCCTTCTGTATTTCCTGCCATATCCCGCAGGCGCTGGGTGCAGCCTGAGAAGCTCTGGTCTAGCATAGTGAATAGAGTTGGATCCATTGCCAAGAACTCTTTGTTCCCAAGTTAAAGAGATTGAAGCCCAGGACAAGAGAGGAAAAGAAGTCCCAGGTCGTAAATGTCAACTGTTGGATCTGTCAGTGCCTTGGAGTGTGAGTCTTTTTCTGGGCATCCTCCTAACAGACCAGATGAGAGATGTTACTCATGTCCCTCACTTTCAGACATGCTTCGGAAATGCCAGAGACTTCTGAAGAGAAGGTGTGATTTCTAGAGAGCTGCTCTGCCTATTTTACTTTATTCTATTTTAGTTTATTTGTCATTAAAAACACCTTCTAGGCGTGTGGGCGTTTTGCCTGTGTGCATGTCTGTGTACCACATGTGGTCAGTGCCCTCAGAGACCAGAAGAGGATATCAGATCCACTGGGAGGGGTGTAGGTGCCACACAGGTGCTGAGAGTGCTGAGACTCAAACCCTGAGAGCATCATCTGCTGAGCCATCTTTCCAGCCCCCATATCTTGCATTTAAAAAGGCAATCTGACAACCAAAAGACATTGCTAATGGTAATGATGCGCAGACAAGTCTTTCTTTCCCTGCAGCCAGCCCTAAATTTAGAGTGAGTTTATCTATAGAGCAGTAGACACAGTCAAGCAAGTAAACACAACGTTCCTGGGCTTAGTGTGCAGAGGTTAGCTGGACAGATTCTATACTGTAGAATAGTAATCCCATTTCCTAAAAATGGACAAGCTCAGATTTTCCTTTTCTCCTCAAAAGAGTTTCCTCACATCCTGTGCAGAATTAATCTCAGAACCCGTTTGGCAGATGTTTTGTTTCCTGTTGCTGCAGTGGAAGGAAGGAAGGAGAAGCAAGGAGACAGAAGAGTAGCACACTAACAGGAAAACACAGTGTGCTAAAAGAAAAGACACATGCAGAGAATCCACAAACCTCAGAGCAAACACAAGGGGTGTTGAAGGAAACTTTTGCTCAGCATTTCTCATGTCCTGTCAGCCAACAAGTTTTATTATTATTAGCATTTATTTTTATTATTATATCATTATTATATTATATTATTAATTAATTAATTAACTAACTAACTAATTAATTCTTTATACTTATTTCCTGATAGGCCTTCCTCTCTAGTCCCGCCACGTGCCTTTAGCCTGTAAGATGCTTGGCTTTAAAAGCATCAGGCCATGTTCTCTTCCTACTGTGGCTCTGCCTTAAATCTCCAGCGACTCCTACAGCCAACTTGTGGCTCTTTTCTTCTGCTCACAGATCTACCAGTCTTCTCTACCACTACCTTTATTATATTAAACTTAAGCCTTTGCTGTCTCTTGGAATTCTTTGATGTGAGTCTTCACCCCATGGGATGTGCTCGTCAGACTTTCTGAACATCCTTTAAAAAGAGAAACGTTTTATTGGGATATAAAGTCATTGCACACAGTGTTGGCTTCACAAAGACATCTTGTTTCAGTCCCTCATACATCTGACCATATCACCCTCTCAGTCACCCTCCTGTGCTCCCTCTAAGTACCATGCTTTTTCCTTTTGGATTTCTTCTTTGCGCTCTATTTCACCTGTTCACTCTGACCTGTTCTGGGGAGCCCAGCAAGTCTCTAGACTTTGTCTATATTTGCCCTGTACTTTACATTTTTTAGATTTATTTACATGCGTGTGTATCACTTGTGTTTTTGGTGCCCATGGAAGTCAGGAGCGGGTGTCAAATCCCCTGGAACTAGAATTACAGATGATTGTGAGCCACCATGTGGGCGCTGGGAGCAGAACCTCCTGATCCTCTGCAAGAGCAGCAAATACTTATAACTGTTGAGGCATTGCTCCAGCCCCCTTGGGGGTGTACTTAATGATGCCGAGTGAGCACCTTATACTCTGAAGCTCCGTTTCCTCATCTACAGGGAAGACAATATCATTTCACCTTAGAGGATCAGAGCAAGTATGGTGTACATGGACAGGATGGTATGTGGCTTACACTTTCCCTGGCACATCAGACTACACCAGACACACCAGTAATCTCCTTCATGCCCATTTAGCTCCTTCTGAAACAGGAGCTTGCCAATACTTCAGATGAGATACTTGATATTTTAGTTGTCTTTTGACTTAGGCAACTGTAGCCTCACTGAATGTGATTGAATACTGAAATTAAAAAAAACAAAACTTGCCAGGGATTGGATCCCATTGCTGTCATCTCAGCACAAGGGAGTTTGAAATAGGAGGCTCCCAAGTTTAAGGCAAGCCTGAGTATATAAAAAAAAAAACACTGTTTTAGAAACTGACTAGAAAGCTACCTTAACATTTTCATGTTGTGTCAAGGCTCAGTAAGGCCACAGGATCAAATTGACCCCTCGAGGATCCAATATGACTGCTAGTTATGGAGCAGAGCCAAGAGTACGGCAGGAAATTAGTCTCATCCTGCAACTCTTTCATTTGGGAGGGAAGTCTTTCCTAATGGACTCCTTTTGGACTCTCACTTTCCAGATCTGTCTGCTATGTTCACTTCTGGCTCAAAGAGTCTGAGTAAGTATGTATATGACAAAAGAGAATTGTTTTAATCATGATTAACTTGACCTGTTTTAATTTATCTCTTGGTCTTAGGCACATTCCCACCTAAGGTCAAGTTGTATTAGCAGAAAGAAGGGATGGACGTCTACTCTTGTGAGAAATTCCACAGCCACATGACCTTTTTTCTGGCCACACCAATTAGGTGGGAATAAACATTTCTCTAAGCTGAATCAATCTGAGTTCTCCCATATGATTTTAATTAATCCCAGTACTCAGGAGGTAGAGGCAGGCAGACCAATGTCAGTTCTGGGCCAGCCTATATAGTCAGTCTTCCCCGAGACTGTGGTGACTTGTGGTGTAACCAAAAGAACCTCAAATCACAGGATTCTCCCTTTCATATTCTCAATGAGTTCTCTACTCAGGAGCCTTCCTTTCTTTCTTCTCTCCTTCTTCCTTCCTTTGTTCTTCTCCCATTCCTCCATCTTACCATGTAGCCCAAGATGGCCTGGCACTTACTATGTAATCTGGGTTGGTCTTGAACTCACAACTCTCCTGCATCAGCCTCTTCAGTGCTGGGATTATAGCTATGTGCCACCATATCTTGCTGATTATCCCTACAGCTATTTGTCACCCCCCCCCCCCATCTCTTTGTGGTGCTAAGGGTTGAGCCCAGGTAGGCTCCATTACCACTGAGCTACATCCTCAGCCCAGCTTCTGGCTCTTGAAATGAGATGATTAAGACAAAGACTCAGTTGCATGGTCTTTATTGACACTCACTAGACACCATGCCTTGTAGTAATAACTGTCCCACTCTGTCTAGCAATGACTTTATGCTTATCTCTTCTCGCACAGAGATTATATATTCCTTAAGACAGAAATCAAGCATATGCATTATTTCCCATGGTTCTAAAAAATATTAACTACAAGATATGATGAAGATTCTCAAATTTTTGTGGATTAATTGGTTGATACCATTTTAGGCTGTCTCATAAATAGAAAGTAAAGTCTCATCATATATTTTACATCAGAGTAACAAGATGCAATTCTAAACTGATGGTCTGATTGACATCTTGCAAAATCAAATAAATTGGTAAAAGAATAAGGAGATATACTTCAATCTGGAAACACAGTTTCTGTTATCCTAAAGAGAGAAAGTTTCAAGTCCTATCTGTGAGACTATCTGCCTCGTACTATCCAAATCTTTCAGCATTTCAGGGATGTAAGCACCCCGTTAAAGTCTGTAGAAAACGAAGCTAAAACTTTCTAAAGAGGAAATCAGGAAAAAGCACATTTCTTAATTCTCTTCTTTTTGTTTGAAATACTTGTTTTGCATACACTTTCCCTTAGGAACACCGGCTTGGCCTTAACTCACGGTGAATGAGTTGGCGTCTGCTACTTTAGGATGATGTTGACTGCATAGGAAAGTTTAACACAATTTTGAGTACAATGACACTAAGTTGTAAAGATTCCCTTAAAGACCTCTAGGCATTCTTATTTAATTTAAAATCTGATTTAAAATGAACAAAAGAGGGGATGAAAAGATGGCTCAGTGGTTAAGAGCACTAACTGCTCTTCCAGAGGTCCTGAGTTCAATTCCCAGGAACCACATGGTGGCTCACAACCATCTGTAATGGGCTCCAATGCCCTCTTCTGGTGTGTCTGAAGACAGCAACAGTGTACTCATACATAAAATAAATAAGTAATTCTTTTTTTAAAAAAATGAACAATAGAGCCAGATATAGTGGCATGCACTTTTAATCCTAGCACTCAGGAGTCAGAGGCAGGTGGATCTGTCAGTTTAAGGCCAGCCTGGTCTACATTGTGAGTTCCAGGACAGCCATGGCTACAGAGTGAGACCCTGTCTAAAAACTTGACAAAAAGATTGACCATATTTATGTGTCTTTAAAAAATATTTAAATTGTCTTTACATTCCTGCTCATTGTTTAAAAAAAAGTAATGCAGCACCACCAGGCCTTTTGCTTCAAGCCACAAATTGGCCAAATCTGGGTTTTCCCCTTAATGCCAAATATAAATAGATAAGTAAATCCATCCAGATTTTTCCTCCCCAGCCCCTTCTCCTGAAATGACAACTCTTGAGACTAATTATTTATTAATAAATTCTTAGGCCATAAGCTTCAGCTTAACTTATTACCCCTTTTATTCTAACCTGGGTTTGCCTACACAGTTGCTTTCCTCTCCTTGTCTTCTTATGTCTATCTCCTCAGAGTTCTTGGGGGGAAATCTTCCCTTTATTCTACCCTGAGTTCAGCTACCTGCTTGTTTAATCTGTCTCCTCAGTGTCCCTGCTCGAATCTCCTGTGCCTCTGATTATTTCCATGAATTTTTTCTATCCCTCCTGGAAGTCCCACCTTCTATTTCCTGCCACAGTTCATTGCCCATAAGCTTTTTTTTATTGACAGGTGATGCCTAACATTGAAATTTATGTCACACAGACTTCAGTTTAAAGAAATATCCATATCTAGAATAAACAAAATTAACATTAAAAAGCTTTTTGTTTACAAAATAAGCTAGCTGCAACAGGTTCTTGATCTTGCAACAGGACCACAAGTGAATCCAAAACAACAAAAAGGAGAATTTGTTCTGTTTTGATTCTGAGCATAAAGAGTTGACACTCTTCACAGTATACACACATTCATTCACACACACACATACACACATACATTCACACACACACACACACACACACACGCATACACTCACACACACATACTTACACACGCATATACACACACCATACACACACCACACACACATGCTCACCCACACCCACCACGGTATAACTGTCTATAGTAAGGAAACACTACTGTCTTTGTCAAATGCTTCAGGACGTGTGGTCATTGGATTGGGTGCAGGTACACAGACTTCTCATCTTTAAAATCACAGATATTGACACTGTCAGGACTGCCAGTGACAAATATTCACCCGTGCTTCTTTCAGATGAAGAGAGCAGGTGACTTTCTGTAGTTTCACACCCCCATGGAGTTTCAGAGGGAGTCAAGCTGAGGTGAGACCTAATCAGCCCTCTGGGTATATTTCAACCTTTTTTTGGAGTCACTCCTCTGGGTCCAGGTAATGCATCTTAGGATCAACTCAAAGCTTCATACTCTTGATAATCTTGAAAAATGGAAAATAATGCCTAGTGGAAAGGCATTTTATTTATGTGTTTTAATTTCATTTACTCTTAGCTAGACATTGTATAAGACCTAAAGATGGTGGAGGGAAAACTATGGTAGCTCCATTCTGGACTTGCTGGCTACAGCAGCAGGATGGCCAGTTGGGCCTACACTCTTCTGGTGGCTTTGAAGAGACTTCTCTGGGTTGATCATTGGCCAATCATCTCACCTCATATAGACCTGCATCAAGCTGTGGATGTCCTGGCAGGTCCAAGGTGCCAACCCTAAACCACCTATGAGCCCTTCTCAGCATGCAAGGGGCTCATGATTGGCCTAGCTCTTCCCTGCAGCTGCAGAATCTCCCACCCACCAGGGAGGCCACTTGGCTCCTCCCAGATGCCTCAGCCTTTGGCTTGTTCTTTCTTTTCCTGATACCTCCTGACCCTGAGAGTTTTGACCAGAAGTGCTGAGATCCTGGTCTCTTAATTCCTTTCCATTGTCACATGCCTAGTTCTTCTTTCTTATCAGTGCAAAGACAAAAAACAAACCAAAAATAATGAAAGATAGAGAGACAGCGAGCCCGAGGTCATGTGAGGTCATGCAGCACAACCAGAATCATTTAGAAAAGAGTCTGCTATTTTCAATTTTTCAGTAGTCAGATTTTTTCTGACTACTGAAACCCCTGGTCAGCCACGAATGCTATGTTTTATGTTCTTAAGAATTAAACCTGCAACCAAACATTGGGTGTCAGGACCCACGGGCTGCCCTATTGCCCCTGAATCTCAAGCGCAGGATAGTGCTGTGCTTCCCTCCCTATCTAGCTGGTCTTCAGAGCCTTGTGGAGAAAGTTTTATATTGGACATGCATTTTTCCAAATGCACTTTTCTGTTTTTTACTGATATTTTTGCTGGGCAGGAAGAATTGGCAGAGAAGAAGACAGGAAATAAAAGCTCCCTTGGCGACTCTGGAAATCAAGTCAGCTTTAGTGTTGAGAACCATCTAGAGTTTCAAAGGCAAAAAGAAGCAGCCAACTTTTTTGTCTCCCGTTTCTAGAATTTCTTTTCTTTTCTGAGCAATTGATAGAGACTCTGAGGACAACGGCGACTACACCCTCCCCTGGAGTCCAGCAGATGAGAAAGACGGGCACCATCCCCAGTGTGTTATCTGCCAGCTGCCCAGGGGTGGGAAGCATAATGTTGCAAGCACCAGAGAGCTCATGGACAATAACAAGTTACATTAAAGAGACTGAGTCTTTAGGCTTAAATGTGGCACAGAATTCTGAGACTGCAATACGAGTCCATTTCTTTGTTCTCCTGCATTCCACTAAACCCAAAGAACGCTAGTCGCGTATGCCTTGATGCTAGAATCTTTATGTTTTCCTTCTCCTTTACCCCTTCTTTACTATTGGCTCCAGCACACAGACTACAAAGATTCTCATTTCCCAACCCACTTTGGAAAGCATGACAATATGTTTATAACTGAATTATTATTATTACTGGCACAGGGAGAATTCACCAAGAAAAACAGCAAATGACTTTGAAACAGATTTTCCCCATTTAGAGATGAAGCCCCTAAAATTTTCTTCCTTGATTGTCTAGAGATAACCATTTTTCTGTGCGAAAGGAGCAACGGAATTGCTCATGTCCAGTTGAAGGCAGGTACTTCACATGAGATAAGTGGGTACGACAGGAAATCAAATAGAAATAAAACTGAGAGCAAAACCTTTGAGCGTGATCAAAGGATAAATTCACACTTTTATAAATTAGTAGTCAGAGAAAAATGAATGTGACTAAAACACAAATTTAGATATATAAAGGCTAGACAGTGTACACCTGTAATCCTCCACCTCCCCAGTAGCTAGAGCAAGAGCAAGAAGCCCAGCCCGCCACAAAGGAAGACTTAGTTTTAAAGTGAAACAACAAGGATGTTGAAGAATCAGATGGGTTTTGTTAATAATATTTCTAGATATAATGGAAAACAAACATAATCCTGTTGCACAGTGTTGATCACCAAAAATTAAAATGGCTTCCCTACATTCAGATGAAAACCACTTGCCAGTCAGGCTGCTCACCAAGGGAAATGTAAGGGACCAAGCAAGGATGAGCAGGACAGCAGCTACTCCCAGAGGATAGTCCCATGGCTTATGAGGAGGTAGATGTGAATGTTTAATTTAGGTATGTAATTAAATGCATCATGGGAACTATACATAGCAGACAGAGAAATGCTGGGTAAAACCCCTCCAGAGAGGGCTTGTGGGAAGCTCTGCGCTCTGCCCCACCTACACTCAAGCTCCATTCAATTCTTTCCTCTGGATTTTCCTCAGCGATAAGGCAAGTTGAGACCACATTAGCATCTTTGACGGGTAGAAAATCCACAAGTCTCTTCTGATAAGTAAAATACAGAAGAAGCCCTTACGGGGAGTCTCCAGAATGTCACGTGCTGCAGAATGTCATGCATGAAAAGGTAAAACTTAAAGGAGAATATTCCTTTCCCTTTGTCCCTTCGTTGTGACCTTTGACATGGCAGTGAGGCTTGAAAGGGGCAAGAGCTATTGGGAGAAGACCGTAAACTGAGAAGCATGGGCATCAAAATTGACATGTTAAAGGTGAAGAAAAACAAAACAAACAAACAACAGCTGAGCAGGCCAAGGAAACAGGTAAGCTAGCTGGTGAAGACCTTCGCCATCCCCCCTCTCCTCCAAGTTTCATCCCTAGCTCTGCCGCAGAATCCCGGCTGCAGCTCTCCTCCCCTCCCCCTCCCCTGCCCACATCTGTGGATCCCACACCTTCCTGTCCTAACCTACTGCCTTGTTGCTTCATCCTAGACCCCAAGTCCAGCAGGAAGCCCCTGCTAACTAAGACCACTCCGGCAAGGGAAACACATAGGCTGACTGTAGCTCTTTCCCTGTCCTTCTGATCCTCCAGATCCAATCCCCCAGCTCTATAGCAGACCTTCTGAGTGACCTCTGTTCACTGTCTAACCACATTCCGAGGAGACGAAATAAGCAGATCCGGGTTGGACACTCTGCTCTCCTCCACTCTATGAACCTGTCAGACCCCTAGCCTAGTTATCCCTAAGTGCCCAGAAACACATTTGGCTTGGAACCCCCAGTGGTGATATCTATCAAATCCACAGAAAATTTCCTACCAGGCAACACACAGCCATCACATTCTCCAGAGAAGAAACGGTTACCAGGCAATAAAACGCCCATGTAACAAAGACTAAACCAGATATCAGCACCCAGACCTATAATCACCCCCATCCCAGATGCATAGATGCCAACTTAAAAACACAACCGATAACATCCAGGACAATGCCTCCACTAGAGCCCAGTAACCTTACCGCAGCAAGTCCTAAATATTCAGATATAGCTAAAACACAAGAAAAAGGCCTTGAAATAGCCTGTATGAAGATGAGAGGTCCTTACAGAGAAAATAAAGAAATCCTTTAAAGAAATCCAGGAAGCAGGGCAGTGGTGGTACACGCCTTTAATCCCAGTACTTGGGAGGCAGAGGCAGGTGGATTTCTGAGTTCGAGGCCGGCCTGGTCTACAGAGTGAGTTCCAGGACAGCCAGGGTTATACAGAGAAACCTTGTCTTGAAAAACCAAAAAAAAAGAAAAAAAAAAAAAAGAAATCCAGGAAAACACAAAGAAACAGTGGAAAGAAATGAATATGGAAGAAAAAGAGGAAGGGCCTGAAAATGGGGATTGAATCAATAAAGAAAACCCAAGCTGAGGGAATTCTGGAAATGAAAAATTTAGGGATGCATATAGAAGCTACAGAGGCAAGGTCCACCAATAAAATAAGAATACAAGAGATGAAGAGAACCTCAGGTGTTGGAGATGCAATAGAAGACATGGATACATGTGTTGAAGAAAATGCTAAATCTAAAAAACTCTTGACACAAAACATCCAGGAGACATGGGACATTATGAAAAAACCAAATCTAAGAATAATAGAATCCCAGCTCAAAGGCCCAGAAAATAACAAAATCACAGGAAAAAAAATGTCCTAACCTTAAGAAGGAGATGCCTTAAAAGGTGCAAGAAGCATACAGAACACCAAGTAGATTGGACTAGAAAAGAAAGTTCCCCTGCCACATAATAATCAGAACACCAAACACTCAGAACAAAAAAAGACACTAAAAGATGCAAAAGGGAAAGATCAAGGTAGATATGTAGACAGATCTATTAGAGTCCTACCTGACTCCTCACTGGAGACTCTAAAAGCCAGGAGGACCTGGACAGATGTGCAGTAGATTCTAAGAGACCACAGATGATAGCCCAAACTACTATACCTAACAAAACTTTCAGTCATCATAGATGGAGAAAATAAGCTATTCCAGGACAAAACCAATTTAAATAATATCTATCTATAAATCCAGCCCTACAGATAGTGCTAAAAGAAAAACTCCAGCCTAAGGAAACTTCCTTATAACCATGAAAACACAGGAAATAAATAATCACAGACCAGCAAAATCAAAAGAAGGGAAACACACACACACACACACACACACACATGCACACACGCACACACGCACACACACCACACGCCATCCCCATCACCACCACCACCATCACCATCCTCCCCACCAATACCATCCCCCCACCAACAACAAAATAATAGGAATCAACAATGATTGGTTATCAGTATCTCCTAATATCAACAGTCTCAATTCTCCTGCAAAGAGACACAGACTACTAGAAAGGATGGACATGAAAACAGGATCCATCTTTCTGCTGCACCCAAAGAAGACACCTCAGCATCAAGATTAGATGTCACCTTGGAAAAAGACATCCCAAGCAAATGGACCTAAGAATCAAGCTGGCTTGCCATTTTAATATCTAACAAAATAGACTTCAAACCAAAACTAATCAGAGTTTTTTCTTTGATTTTCTCAAAGGGCCAACTTTTTGTTTCGTTGATTCTTTGTATCATTCTCTGTTTCTATTTTTCTGATTTTAGCAGCCATGAGTTTGATTATTTCTTCCCATCTATTCATTCCGGTGTGATGTCTTCTTTTTCTTCTCGAACTTTCAAATGTACTATTAAGTCACTATTATGCGATCTCTCCAGGTTTTTTCCTCTCTCTCTCTCTCTCTCTCTCTCTCTCTCTCTCTCTCTCTCTCTCTCTCTAAATAAGCATTTAATCCTATGAACTTGTCTCTCCTCTTTCGGTGTGTACCACAAGTTTGGGTATGTTGTATATTCAGTTTAATTCAATTCTAAAATGTCTAATTTTTCTTTATTTCTGTCTTGGCCCACTTTTCATTCAATAGAGAGTTGTTCTTTCCCATGAGTTTGTAAATTTTTTGTTTCGGTTGTTGCTGATTTCCAACTTTAATCTGTAGTGGTCTAATAATAGGAGTTATTTCACCAAATGAAGCTTTCAGTGCTGGGATTGGGTTTCATCCAATTAAATTATTGGCCAAAGGAGTCTCATGGGAATCCCCAAACAACCCAGGCTGTTGCCAAGGCAACAGGCTGTTCTCCACAGCAAGTCCCAATTGCTGAAGACAACATCCACACAACTCATTAAACATGGAGATGGTACAGGAAGATACTCTTCCAGCTACCAAAAGAGAAAGATAAATACCAACCTAGCCACAAAACTGATCTACGATTCTGTCCTGCCTGCAAAATATGCTAGCACAATGGTAGCACAAAGCCTAGGAGAGTAACTAAGCAATGTCTGATTTGATCCACTGGGCCACTCCATGAAATAGAGTCCATACCCAACACTGCTTAGGTAACCAAGAATCAGACTAGATAACCCAGAGACCTAGGATAAAAGCAACTACTACTGATCTAAAACAAACAACCAAAAAACAATGAAATGACTCCTAATGATATTCTGCTATACTCACAGATCAGTGCTTTATTCAGCCATCGTGAGAGAAGCTTCCTCCTGTAGCAGATGGAAACAGATGCAGTGACCCACAGCCAGACATTATGGAGAGAGAGAAACCTTGAAACACAAGCTTTAAATGGGATGTATCCATCAAACCCCTCCCCTCAGAGCTCATATGAACTCACAGAGACTGAAACAGCAAACACAGGCCTATCACAGGCCTGCACCAGGTCTGATATACATACACACACACACACACACACACACACACACACACACACACAAGCTTTCAGTTTAGTATTTTAAGTTGAGTGTGTGAACTAGTGCGTCTCTGATTCTTGTGCCTTCTCTTGGGCTCTTTTCCTTCTGATGGTTTGCTATGTCCAAATTTGATATGATAGCTTTTGTTTTATTGTATGATACTTTGTTACATTCTGTTGTCTTTTTTTAGAGAGAAAGAGAGAGAGAGAGAGAGAGAGAAGAAAGAGCCTGGGTCTCATTGAGCTTCATTTTGTACCAGCTCTGCTTAGTGTAAAGTTTCATGATACATGAAAATAAACAAATCTTGTTTTAAAAACCTTGTTATTTTAAGGCATCATCTGTAGATTATTCTAAAATTTTTTATTTACAAATATATGCAAATTTAACTAATACAACCATCAAAAGTTGGAGAGTTTGGATAGGAATACATAAACAGAGTACTTCCTTTATGTTACTTCCGCTGATACCAGTTACTCGATTTGTCAGCAGTGGGTGGGGAGGAACTGCAGATTGAATTTAGGGCCTGGGACTTGCTAGGAAATTGCTCTCCTGCTGGGTCCAGCCCTCTTTTAAAGGCAATAAAGAAGATTTGCATGGCTTAATTTTAATTAAAATGCAGGTAAACAAGAAATCCGACTCCTCAGTTGAGGAGAGGATCCAAATCCAGAAGCCATCTTTCCTGAGGGAGGGTTTTTGGGGTGAGAAGACTTGGGAGGATGCAAGAGTCCCCTGTAGCTCCTTCTGACTTGTTTAGTCAAACAAAAGTGGAAGGGCTGGTTGGTATACAGCCTGTGACAGAAAACACATGCCTAGGATACGCCTGCCTCAGAGCTCTTATAAAGAACACACACTTGCTCATCTCCGTGAGGAAGAATCAAGAAGCAGACACCATTCCTGGCCATTTTAGGACATGCCTGTGAGCACCCAGGGTTCTCTGTTCCTCACTCTCTACCTACCAAGAGGACTAACTCCTAATATGTGTCACCACTAGGTTGCCCTTTGAACTTACTCTATAACCTATGCAGGCCTTGAACCTGGGATCCTCCTGTGTGAGATTATAGGTGTATATCACCAGGCTAGACTCAATCAAACTTATATTCAAATGTGACACTTATTCTACAAGTACTCAACATTACTATACAGAGAAGCAGGGGGAAAATAGTAGCTCAGACTTCAGCAGCCCGGGGACTTGACCTGCCCTTGGAACCTTACAAGCCATTGCTCAGATGGCTCCCCTAATGGACTCAAGACCGCTGTGGAGCAGTCAGCCAGTAGAACCCTGAATACACAACAGTAAGCACGGTTACATAAGGAGTCCAGGTCTTCTACAAAAAAAGAGTCTGAGATACAGTCTCTATACTGGAGACTTAAAGCCAGGGAAGCTTAGAAGGTGGGATGAGATAACCTTGATCAAGAGAAATGGTTCCAGTGGAAACGTGTTCAAAAGATCTCATATAATTCACTGAGGGGATTACAATGGCGACCAGGAGCTGTACAAGAGCCCGTGAGTTTGTAGAGCTTGCTGGTTCTGTGGAAGATCACCCAAATTCAGAACATCTCCCTATGAGAGCATCACACATCCATCTTATAATCATGGCCAGCGCAGTATGGTTTGTTTAACCCAGTGAAGTGTGTGTCATTTCTGTACAGATATAGCACATGCTTTCTTTGCTCTTCCTCCAGTGAGCCAAGTTCCTGGCAGTGGCTGCTCTGTGCGTGGGCGTCAGATCCACAAAGGTATAAAGCAAAGAAAGAAATGAACATGGTTTCCTATAAGCCAATTCCACATTGGGGTTGTTGTGTCTGGAACACAGTCTAGCTAATGATCTTACTTGGAACTGTAAGAGATCACTAAATGACACTAACCTCAAAAGAGACATTTGTGCATTGGATTCCTCAATTCACAACTCAGTTCCACAAGGGCTAAGGTTATGACAGGGACTGATAGTATTCAGCTGGAGAAAAAATGCTGCTCCTGAATTTCTTCTTAAGTAACACACACACACACACACACACACACACACACACACACACACACACATGCACACACAAACGTCTGCACACACACATACATGCACACATGTGCACACACAAGCAAACCCAAATCTCATGGTTATTATTAGTTTCACGGGATAATCTATCACTAAGTGGTATGATGTTCCTGAGAACACTCCGTGCTGCAATATTGCACATCTCAGTGGGTGTTTTCTTCAATCTTTTCCCTTCTACTCCAAAGTTCTGGTCAATTTTAGAGAAAGTTCTGTGGGCTGCTGCTAAGAAAGTATATTCTTTGTTTGAATCACCATTAAAACAGCAAGAAGGCTGGGCAGTGGTGGTGCACGCCTTTAATCCCAGCACTTGGGAGGCAGAGGCAGGTGGATTTCTGAGTTCGAGGCCAGCCTGGTCTACAGAGTGAGTTCCAGGACAGCCAGGGCTACACAGAGAAACCCTGTCTCAGAAAAAAAAAAAAACAAAAACAAAGCAAAAAAAAAAAAAAAAAACCAGCAAGAAGAAGCAAGTAGAATTAATTTCAGCAATGCAATTTACTTAAACCAATTTACCTAAAACATTAGTTCAACATGGACAATGAAAATATTTAGGTATCTAATGCTTCTGTTGTACTAAATACTCGGAATATAATACGTATTTTCTTCTTCCAGAATAGCTCGTTCTGAACTAGTCACATTTCAAGCACTCGGAAGCCACAGTGGCTGGTAGTCATTGTGTTGCTAATGAAGCCCCAGTGTTTATGGTTTAGTAATGTGGTTCATAGCACTACCACAAGTGTGAAATCTCCTCCGAAAGATTTGTTTTAATTTTTAAAGATTTCATGTATAATTTAGTGTAAAATGATTTTACATCAATTCTTACTGCGTTATTTCTTCCTCTAGAAAATTAGTTATTACTGTATTAATTATTACCTTCTTTGGAAAAATAATTATGTGAGCCCTGTGGCTCTGATTTTTGCTAGGATATTATCTTGAACCCCAGAAGTACTGAGCCAAGACCTGGAAATTTCTGTTTAAGCTTCAGGAGAGAGAGATGAGTTAGAAACCTGTAAGTCACGTGTCTTCGTTGAGCTCTGTTCCCAGAGATGAGGCTCTCTCTAAATTGCCTTTGAAAACCCTGAGTTCTAAGACCCCAGTTAGGATGACTTTTCCTTTATTGGGGGGAGTAGGGCTGAATTTTATTATTGTTGCTTTTTAAATGTGGGAGGGGGAGTGAGCACACACGCACACGTGCATGTGCGCACGCATGTGCCAGAGCACATAACGTAGAGGTTAGAAGAATGTTGAAGGAGCCATTTCTCTCCTTCTGCCATACAGAGTCTGGGAATGGAACTCAGGCTGTCAGGCATTGTGGCAAACGCCTTTACTTCCTCTGGAGCTACCTCACTAGCCCCTCTGCTGTGCTATGCTAGGAGGGCGTGGCCTTTTGGGGTCGTTACCTGTCAAGTAACCTGCCAAGTATTTGATCGACCTTTTCCAGGGCAGAGAATATCTCTTCTCCGGCCTCTCACCCTGTGTCCATGACTGGCCATCTAAACTCCCTGTGCTAGTTTTGCCAACTTGATACAAACTAGAGTGACCTGGAAGTGGAAACTTCAGTTGAGGAACTGTCTCCACCTAATTGGCCTGTAGGAGTGTCTCTGTAGCATTTTCTTGATTGTTGACTGGTATGGGAGGGCCCCGTCTGATGTGGGCAGTGCAGTACCTGGGCGTGTGGTTCTGGGAGGTATAAGGAAGGTAGCTGAATGTGAGCCAGGAAGCAAGTCAGAGAGCAACTCTCCTCCACAGTCCCTGCCTCTGCTCCCTCTTGAGTTCCTGCTCCGACTTCCCTCAACGATCAGACCTGTAAGTCAAATAAACCCCTCCTTTCAGAGTTTACATGGTGTTTAACACAGCACTACAAAGCAAACTAGACACACCATCCTGACTGAACAGCAATTGGCATAAAGCCTTGGTTGAGTGGCTCGGTGACCCACAGCATGTCTGCTGATGAAGGGTTGCCTGAGTTTAGAGATCTGAAGTCAAGGACTTGTTGGCCATGGCTGTCTGTGAGGAGAATTCTGACAAAGTCCCACTTTGCCATTCCTGTTGGAACCTCACTGGGTCATTCACCTCAAAGCAGGAATAAAGTCTAGAGCTCACCACCTGTGAGTGAACGGTAGGGTCCTTCAGAGACCAGAGAAGGGGCAGAGAGAAAACTTGCTTTTACCCAGTGGTCCATGAAGTATGTGGTGTGGATGAACACCAGCACCTGAGATGGGAGCTTGCTTCTGCATCTCTGAGGAGTTGGTGACAGTGGAGGTGTGGTTACCGCTTGAGTGGATTTGGCACAGTGAGGCTTCAGCTGAAGGGGCCCCAGGATCTGTACCCTCTGTAGGGTGCCACTCTCCGTTTCTCCCACCTACTTTAGAGCAGCAGCCAGTATCTTCCTGGGTTCTACCCCACACATTCACATGGCAAAAAAACCACCTTACCTCTCAGAAAACACCAGAGCTATTTAGTGGTGTTCATTTACTGTTGTCCTTACGAAGGGAAGAAAGCACTTGAGATTAGGTCACTACATGAATGTAATTCGTCATGAATGTTCGGGGCAAAATGGTTTATTTAGCAATATTAATAATGGCTTTCTTTCGACAGCACAGAAATTGAGTGTGTATAATACTTTTATTTTGTTCTCAAAGATGTCTTTTATTTTACATGTATGACTATCTGCAGCTATGTATGCTTACCAGGTATGTATTTGGTGCCCATAGAGGCCAGAAGAGAGTGCAGTGTCAGATCCCCTGGAGCTGGAGTTACAAATGGTAATGAGCTAATTCAGGTCCTCTTAACTGATGAGCCATTTCTTCAGCTCCAGAGCCTCACTTGGGGTGTTTTTTTATGAGAATTTCCAATGTAAACATTTGGGCTTTCGTGTAAGCTCAAGAACGGGAAAGGCTTTAAACCTTTCTACAGAAACAATATGATGTTGAGCTGGTTGTCAGTTTGTATTTTTATTTGTACAGAAACACTCTACCCTTGATATGTTTTTTCTTACTCCTTTGGGCATGCATTCTTACCCAGGCTGAGTTTCCCCCTAAGAAAGGCCCTATGTGGTTTTTTTCCCCTCCAGGTTATGATAAGGGAGGACCAAGGGCCATCCAGTTTAGTTTCCCTCTGTGGTCTTATCAGTAAACTTGTGCATTCTTGAATAAATTTCTGAGGAGCAAGACAAAGCGAACTCAGTAATGTGAGTTCAGGTGAGGTGAAGGAATCCTGTTTGCTTAACAGAACACCTGAGGGTTTGTCCTGCTACAGCTAGGCCAGTGCTGGGTTCTCTGGGTGCCAGATGATATTACTGAATGACCTCAGGCAGAGTTGGCCACTCAGGCCTGTTGACCAGATTTCATTTGCAATGGTTAATTCTGACTGTCAACTCAATTGGATTGAGCGCTGTCTAGGAGATTTGTAAAGAATATTCCTAGGTGAGCTCTGAGGATGTTTCTAGAAAGAAATAACTAAGGCAGGGATGACTCCTCTATGTGTCAGCATCCCACTAGGCAGGCCCAGGATGGACTAGAAGGGGAGCCTGCTAAAGAAGGCATCCTTGACTTGTTTCCTGGCTACCCTGAGGGAGTCCTTTCCCCTCACGTGCCCTTGCCATGATGCCTTGACTCAGCACACGTCCAGAAACAGAATCAGCCTGTTATGGATGAAAATTTCTGAAACTGAGAGCCAAAATAAATCCTTCCTTCCCTCCTTCCTTCCTTCCTTCCTTCCTTCCTTCCTTCCTTCCTTCCTTCCTTCCTTCCATCCTTCCCTCTCTTCTTCCCTCCCTCCCTTAAGTTTTTCTGTCAAGTGAGTGAGTGACAGTGAGTTAAGAAGCATATCCTTCTTGCTTCAACGTGTTTGAATACTCTTCTACGGGCCTGTGTCAGAAGAGACTCTTCAAATAGATGACAGGTCAAGGTCATCACGGTAATTGGGGGGCTGGGTGTGGTCCCTGACTAGAATCCTTCCTTAGATCAATGTGGTCTCTCAGGTCCTGTTAGCTATCTATCCTATCCTGTCCAGTAAACCCTCCCACACACCTTTTGTAGCCTGTAGTATCCCTGAACATGCTGAAGGTCTCCTTATACCTACTGTGTTATTCAGGATATTCTCTGTGATGGAGATAAAATTTCATTCCCTCTTCTCTTGCTTTACTACATGACTCTTTACTCATTCCTCAAGGTGTGACTTAAATTTCTCTGTCATTGTGATTTTTTTCTAAATCCCTCCTCTCACTCCCTGACCATTCTGGCCAGAAGCAATTGCTCCCTCCCCTCCCTGCACTTTCAGAGCCTATTGCTCCCCTTCCTAGTATACCACTCGCACACAACTTCACTGTGCCAAGAGGCCTCATGAAAGTTTCCTGTGCTTTCTGAAGCTTTAGGCTTCATCATCTGTAGAATGTGAATAAAACCAGTTCCACCTTATAGGGTCACTGTAAAGACACAAAGACACAGCACTTAGCTGGATGTGGTGATATGGTAGGGGCAGGGGCGGGGCAGGGGCGGGGCGGGGCAGGGGCGGGGCAGGTGGATGTCTGTTGATTAGAGGACAGTCTTGTCTCCATAATTAGTTCCAGGTCAGCCAGGCAGGGCTATGTAATGAGCTCCTGTGTCAGAAAGACAGAGACAGAGACGGAGAGACAGAGACAGACAGAGAGAGAGAGACAGAGACAGACAGAGAGAGAGGGGGAGAAAGAGAACTTACTAAGCCCTTGCTTAGCACAGTGCTGGGAACACAGTAAGAACTCGATCAGTGGTAGCTACTGTCATTGCGATTATATTCATCACAATTATTCACGATATGGAACAGCTGCTTGGCAATATTAATTGTGAGAACTGGAGTCACAGTCTCTCTCTGCTCCTCTTCCTTTTTGTGGCATTTACTTATTTATTTGTGTACACACGTACTCACATGCTGTTCACGTGGCGATCAGAGGACAACTTGAGGGATTTGATTTTCTCTCCTTTCTCCTTGGGAGTCCTGGGGTTGAACTCAGCCCCTCATCAAGCAAACGCCTTTACCTACTAAGCCATCTTAACTGGCCATGACATTTCGTTATAAAACCATATCATTATGAGAAATTTTATGAACTCCATTGGCCATCATCATCCTTGACAATCACTAATAAAATATCAATCCCTCAACCACCCCCCCCCTCACGGATGGACACTTTCCTCCTACACTCTCGGTGTAGTAACATGTCTGAGCTTCGAGCATCATGTGTCGTCAATATATCATTCAATGATTTTTAACAGATTCATGGAGTTGTGCAGCCATCAGCTACAATCTAGTTCTAGACTCTATTTTCTTTTTTACTAAAGAGAATGAAACTCTTTTTCCCACATTGCTACTACATTTTACTCTACCTCCGTGAAGAATTGTAATGAAGAAAGACATGCAGAAAAGACTGTCTGGATCGGCTGAGAGGGTGTTATTTTCTGCACGCCTCAAGTGTCTCTTCTGGAAATGAAAGGATCTTTAGGTTTCTCTGTCCCCTTCTCTTAGTCTTTCCTCCCACTGCAGTGAAAACTATCTGCCATTCTGAAAAAGAAAACTAGAAGATAAAGACAGGAAGGAACTATAAAATGCCAATGAGAGTTGAAGATGTTTGATTTGTGTACAGAAAATAGCTCGGTGAGGTCACTTATAAAAGATGATCATGAGATTTTTCTAATTCTTGTTCCTCACCATGCTGTGGTTGGCCCAGCACACTGTAAGCATGCTGTGGAGGTTGGAGGGCCCAGCACACTGCAAGCATGCTGTGGAGGTTGGAGGTTGCATGGCCCAGCACACTGTAAGTGTGCTGTGGAGGTTGTAATTATTTGCATTTTGGATGAAGGTGCTGTGGGTTCTGCAGAACCACAGCTCCAGCTCTCATTTCCTTTTTTTGAATTAGGACAAAGCAACAATCGACTCTGATCCCTGTAAGAGCATTGATAAGGCAGAACTGGGCCTCATTCAGTCGTTCCACAGACATTTGTTGAGTTCTTCTGATCTCAGAGATTACTCTAGTGAATCAGCTGAGAGAGGCAGAAAGAAAAGAGTGCTGAGTTCAAGTCTTGCCAGTGACCTTTAACTCTAAGCCTCACGTGCCCTCTCAGCAAAATGGGGGCAACAGTAGCTCTCACAGCTCGTGACTGTTACAGAGATGAAATCAGATTATGCACATAAAGAACACATGTGTTTACGTACATTGCTGGTGGTCAGTGACTATCCGTACACATCTTGATCCAGGTGTTGGCAGGGTCTCAGATGGTGTTGGTCAGGGTCCCTAGACACAGAGCCTGAAAAAGAAAAAGAATTTTTTTGTGTGAAAGTGATTTGTTGAAGGAATATTAACTTTTAAGAATAGCTCGTAGGAAAACAGAGCTAGGAAGAGGCCAAAGAACATTGAGAACTGGCAGATTCTAGCCTCAGCCTGATAATGTGGGCCCAAGGGCAGCCACAGAGCAGAGCAGTTCCCCCACCTAGGCAGAGGCTGATGGAGAGTAGACCATTTAGCTTGAGCTCAGATAACATGAAAGGAAACATGAGCTTGGGAGAGCAAAAACAAGTTGGGGAGAGGCTGTTGGGATGGTACACGGAAGACTTCAGAGTTTACCACACAGCCAATGGGAGCCACAGAACTCTCTTGAGTGGGGGTGGGGGGATGGGAGGACAGGCAGTAATTTGATAAGGGTGTTGATGAACCTTTTGTGGCATCTTATTGTTATCAGGCTAAAGATCACATTTTCTGCCTTGACTTTCAACCAGCTACAAGATTTGAGCCCAGTCCAGTTCCCATCTCTTCGGCTCAATGCACCCTGATGGTAGCATTGCATAGTGTCCAGCAGAGCCAGCTGGTCTGCTCCCCCGCCCCCACTCACACACTATGGGATCTTGGGAAAGCTGCTCTTTGTTTATAAGGCATTCATTAGAGCCTAGATGGGACTGATAATTTTTATGGCCTGAGAAGACTGTAGGAGTTAATGGCAAAGGGAGCCGTATCCACACAACGGCAGGGCCATGCACGGCAGCATATTTCCACTCAGCGCCAGGATGTGTTTTCGGTCTGTTTCCTGTGTGTGGGTGAAAGTGTAACCAGACAGCTTTCTGCTTCTGTTAGCACGCCATGCTTTCCCCGACATTATGGACTCCGGAACCTCAAGCCTAAATCAGCTCTTTCTCCCTTACTTTGCTTTTGTTCATGCATCTTATGTGACAGAAAAGTAATCTAGATACCAGAGGAGTATGGCTCTGCTGCGTTGAAGAATGTGACTGCTGTGTTTTGGAGGGTTGTAGAAGATTCTGGAACTTTGAACTAAAATAATATTGAATGTTATAAGCAGAGCTTAGTGGGTGTTCTGGTAGGAGCCTGGAAGATAGTGATGAGGTCAGAGAGGGTCAAGCTCTAGAGGTTTCAGAGGGACACAGGATTCTACCAACAACTAGGCTGGAGGCCGTGCCTGTGATATATTGGTAAGGAATCTGGCTACCTTCTGCCCACGTCCCAAGAACTCGGCTGTGGGTAAATTAAAAAGTGATGGGCTGATTTTATTGGCAGAGGAGATCTAAGGCAGTGTAATGTTGAGTCTGTGGAATGCTTATAAGCAGTTACTCTCATACAAGCCTATAATGAAAAATAGCAACAAATGAGGCAGAAAGAAATGGAAAAATTGTGCAGTTTGGTGGAAAAAAAAATCACCAGAAAGCTTACTGTTCTAGCTAAGCCATGTGATGAAGAAGGGGCTGGGTTTACCATGCTAAGTGGTCAGCCCTGGACAAGTGTCTATACAGAAAGCACGGACTGGAGTCAGCAGGTTGTGTGTGTGTGTGTGTGTGTGTGTGTGTGTGTGCGCGCGTGCGCGCACGCCTGTGCCTGTGTGTACACAGACACCTATAGAAGAGGTCATGAGTTTGAGTGGGGTGTTAGGGGGGACATGGGAGGAGTTGGAGGGGAGAGGAAGTGGAGGAAATGATGTAAATACAGTTTACTCATATATGAAATTCTCAAATTTTTTAAATAAAAATGTGAAATTAAAAAATTTTAAATGGAGCAGAAATACATATTTAAAAATTTTTAAAAACTAGACAAGAATACTATGTGGCCAGCAAAATTGCTGAGTTTCTCAGGTACCCTAACCTCTATAGAAAGAATCATTTCTCAATTAAAATAGTGTAGTCTAGAGAGAAGAGTATAAAATATCAACAATTTCATATTTTTAACCATATATGCCCTTGTGAAAATTTTTACATGTTTTATTTTATGAAAATAATATGACCTCATAAAATATATTTTTAAAAAACAGAGATAGTTTTAGAGATATATTTAGCTAAGAAACTGATTAAAGTAAATGAATATGTATCAAAAAGTAGTTACTCTACTGGGATTACACCATAATATCTAGGCAATATGAAGACTTTTAAACTTTACATAAATGTATATAGTGATGTTACTTTTATTTTTGGGAAATTATTTTTGAGGTAGTTTATTATTATTATTATTTTAATGTAGTTATTTTGTGTGGGGGAAGGAAGCACTTAGGCACATGGAGGTCAGAAGACAACTTGCTAGGATCAGTTCTGGTCTCCTACCTCATGGATCTTAGGGACTTAAACTCAAGTTGTCATATGCCTGTGGCCAACTTTGGCCTTTGCCCTATAAATCATTTTAGTAGCCCTTTTTTTTTTTTTTTTTTTTGAGATAGGTTTTTAAGCAAGAGGATCTCAAAGGTTCCTCAATACAATTAAAACCAAACCAACACTTAAAATTCTTGATACAATTACTCCATTTGCATTCCTTTGCATCTCTTTTCATACTCAAAGCCATAGATTATGGAGTCTCTCTAAGTTTGTCTTCAGCCTGGATGCAGGGCCCCAACACTGATAACACAGTGAAGGACAGAGGCTGTCCTCTCTGCCTCTGTGAGAAGCAGGAGAGGGCAGGATTTCCCTGCTGTCTTCTCATGCATCTCCTTGTAGCGACTTACTTATGAGGCTGTCTAAGTTGAAACGCACCATGTGCCACCATGATGTCTGAAGCACTTGCGTGGATCAGTTCACCTAACTCTACAGGGTAACCCTGTGATGGATGAAGGCTCAGCTGAAGGGAAGTTTCTGGAAACTGAGTGGTTCAAAAGCAGAAGAGCTTGTGTCGTTAGCCCTCATGTTTCCTGTCCTGCTCTGACCACCAAATTTCCTCGAGCACTTAGGGTCACTCAAGAATTTTGTCAGTTGCTCTCTTGTTCTGAGTTCGTGCCCTTGTCGATGGGGCTGGAGAAGCTTCAGTGCCTAGACTCTAAGTGGAAAGAGTCGGTGTAGCATGCAGGCTTATGGCAACAACTGTGAGCTCTGTGGTTGGGTGAACCATATATGTGCTAAGCCTTGCCGCTTGGTTGAAGGTAAATAGAATTTCTGGAAAGAGCAGTACTGGAATACTTCTGATGTTGTGCTGAAAGACCAGGTTTTTTTTTTTTTTTTTTTTTTTTTTAATATCTTTAAAAATGGAAGCAGAGTTGTGGCTCAGCAGCTTAGAGTACTTACTGATTTTACGGAGGACCCCAGCTCAGTTCCTAGTACACAACTCAGTTGGTTCAAAACCATTCCATTTCCAGGAGATCCAGTACCTTCTTCTGTCCTGTTTGGGCACCTTCACATATGTGATATATGATCATACAGGGGCATTTGAATGAGTGCACATGTATGTACACACACGCACACACAAACATACAAACAAACACACACAAACATGTATACACACATATACACAGAGAGATTTAAAAATAGTATACCATGTTTTTTGTATACTTTATATAATTATTCTAAGTACCAAATTAAAGTATTTTAAAATATACTACAAAATTATGGTACTCTATGTATTTTGATTACTTTTTAAGCAACCATGGACCAAGACCTCACATTTGTACTCTTCATGGTGCTATTTCATTTATTTCATTGATCTCTCATAGACCCTATTGTTTCTACATTTGAAAAGCTCCCTGAACTTTAACCCTTCCTCATTTTAGTCAGCTTGGGCTGCCATAGAAAAATAAGGGGGGAAAAAGTGGTGTAAAGAACAGAAATCTGCCGGGCAGTGGTGGTGCACGCCTTTAATCCCAGCACTTGGGAGGCAGAGGCAGGTGGATTTCTGAGTTCGAGGACAGCCTGGTCTACAGAGTGAGTTCCAAGACAGTCAGGGCTACACAGAGAAACCCTGTCTCGATAAACCAAAAAAAAAAAAAAAGAACAGAAACCTATCTTCTCATAGCTCTCGAGCTGGTGTTTCAGGGTCAGGGTGCGGCACAGAGGACCCCTCTCCTGTGGTGAGGGCATCCTTGCTGTGTTTTCACATAACAGGAATGGGGTATTGGTGTTCAAGCTCAGTGATGTCCCAAGCTCCTTGGACTCTCTTCCTTTAAGAGCACCAAATCCACTCGAAGGCCTTGTGATATTTAATCTCTGTCAGCGTCACTGGACTGAGAATCTTCTAGGAGATTGGGCCTATCTGTTGCTGTGGACATTTCCAGAGGATTCACTGATGGGGGAAGACCCACCCTGAGTATGAGCAGCACCGTCCATCAGAGCCTGGGATCTCAACAGAAGAGAGGAGGGAAAGGAGCGAACCAGAGCATGCCAGCGTCCCCATTTTCTCTGTTTTCCTATGTGCTGCTGTGAGCTGAGCTGACTCAACATGCCTGCCCTGCCACCGCAGACTGAATCCCCTGGAACTGGAGCCAAAATAAATCCTCCCTTCTCTCAGTTGGGTCTTTATATATCATGCAATAGTGATAGGAAAAGTTGCTGATCTAAACCTCATGGTCTCCCAAAGGCCCATCTCTGAAATATGCTCTACCATAGAACTGGGGCTTCAACTTATGAATTTTAAGGACTCATAGTTCAAGCCCCTTCCTTCCTTCAGTGAGGCCCTAAATGATGCAGACACATGTTCAATCCTTCACCTGAGGTCCTAAATGATATAGACACATGTTCAATTCTTCCTGTAAGAGCAGCATTATTTCACACTATTTGGAAACTGAGTCTGAGTGTTCGTGTCTTGATTCCAGCACTTTTCACAACAGACACTCTTTTAAATAGAAGTTGTGGTGTTTCCTGCCCACTTCTCTCACTCTTGGGGAGATCCAATCTGAGAACTTTCTTCCCTGGGAGTGATTTCTTTATAAGAGGTCCTAACAATTTCCTGGGGTTTTCCCACACAGAAGTTCAGGAGTTAGCAAAGGCCTTCTGGTTTTAAGGTACAAAATAACTTCAGATTTAAAAAATGTTATTTATTTGTTTGTTTGTTTGTTTGTTTATGTACTTATTACAGGAGTGCTCTGCTGCATGTACACCTGAATGCCAGAAGAGGGCATCAGATCACCTTATTGATAGATGGTCCTGAGCCACCATGTGCTTGCTGAGAATTGAACTCAAGAACTCTGAAAGAGCAGCCAGTGTTCCTAGCCATCTCTCCAGCCCCCAGAGATTTTTAATGTTCTAGAAAAATGAACTTGGCAGAAATTGAAGCTTTGCCCATTTACTTAACTTATTTAATGTAATTTGAGATTTTAAAACTTCTTTATGACCATCCAGGAAGGCCTGAGCACTTTCATCAATCCTTTGTAGGAAGCAAAGAAGCAATTGTATTTGTTTCCTTGGCTGGTTTCAGTTCAAGGAGTTTATGCCTCCAGTTGAGCACAGGGAAAGCCTCCATGCTTGGACCAAAACAGCTGCCAGGTGTCCTCTCTTCTTCCTGTAGAAAAGGAAGTCAAGCCGGGCAGTGGTGGCACACGCCTTTCATCCCAGCACTTGGGAGGAAGAGGCAGGCGGATTTCTGAGTTCGAGGCCAGCCTGGTCTACAGAGTAAGTTCCAGGACAGCCAGGGCTACACAGAGAAACCTGTCTCGAAAAACCAAAAAAAAAAAAAAAAAAAGAAAGTTCAACTTTAGAATTTACTATTTTGCTGCTGAATTTATATGGTTTGAAGTTTGGGATCCTAGAGAGCTGACTAAAAGTAGGATATTAGCTCTTAAAACTTTGTCTCTATGTAAAACACCTGCTATCTTTTGTTCAAAAAGAAACCCCAACAGCCCATTTCTAGACTATCCCAGGGAATGTCTATAAAAGCTTGAATATAGGCATCACTTTTAAAAAAAACTTCCTTCCTTCCTTCCTTTCTTCCTTCCTTCCTTCCTTCCTTCCTTCCTTCCTTCCTTCCTTCCTTCCTTCCTTCTTTTCTTTTCTTTCTGCTACACCCATTGCTGGGTCTGTGAGGTCATTTCTGGAGGATCCGCTGATATAGGAAGGCCCACTTGAGTGTGAGCAGCACCATCCCATAGGCTGGGGTCTCAATAGAATAAGGGGAGGAGCAAGACAGAGCATGCCTCCGCCCCTTTTTACTCTGCTCCCGTGTGCTGACATGAGCTGAGCTGTTGAAAATATGCCAGCAGCTTTTCCACGATTCCTGGATCCTTCTCTGGTGTCTCCAATAAGAGTCACCTGCATGGCCAGCTCTGTGACAAAGGTGTTTGCTTCAACATCTGCAAACCTTCACTATGACATCAGAAGCAGGAATAGCCATCTACTCAATTGCCATAGGCTCCAACTTATGCCTGGAGTTCCTGTATCTCTGTTTATGTGAGTCTCTCTGCCTCGGCACTATTTGGTAATTCTTCATAGAGAGGATTGCCTTGTGCACTGTGGGCTGTTTATCAATCTGGCCTAAGCACTTAGCATGCGTCAGAGCCCTCCACCCACGTTATGACAATGTCTCAAAGCATTACCGAATGCCCCTTGTCCCTGGTTATAAAGCATCTTCCTTCTCTAGCCACCTACCTCCGACCTCAGGCTTTCACAGTAGACATGGGGCCTACAGACACTTACAGAGACCCATACCTGAGATAGGCCCATACAGAACAAGCCTTTCACTGTGTAGCTCTGGTTAGTGGCTCTACTTCTCTGGGTAGACCCTGGCTTGTAACTCATGTAGACCAGCTTGAATCTCCTGGGACCTTATTCCTTTCTATCATCTACTTGTGACAAAGTTCCTCCTAACAGTCTGTCAAGATTCTTCTGCATCGGGAGAGTGACAGTCAACCATTGAATGCTTGAAGCTAATCTAAGCGTATGTAACTCCACCTGTGGGAGTGTAAACTTTGGCCTTCATGCTACTGTGGTTTCCACAGGCTTTGTGAACTGAGGGCTGGGTGGCAGAGCCTTAAAACCAATGGCGATCATATGCTTGTATTGAAAACCTAAGCCTTGAAACAGGCTGCTTTCAAAACCTTTGGCCATATTGTATTATGTTTTTCTGAAATTATTTCCATAGAAATACATCAAAATTGTGAGCCAATAATAATCATTTGACACCCACTTATTCTCTAGTTCTAGGAAGGCTAGAAAAATAAGTGTTTTATGTAGCCAGTCAGGCATGTATTATCAGCTATAATCAAAGCCTTTATTTTCTAGTTAGAAGTACAAATAATTTTCCTTGAAAAATTAGTAGGGTAAGATTGAAATATGATGTCATGTTTGTTTATCAAGTAGCATCATGAGCCTGGCACTGAGCCTGTCAACTGTGACTATCCAGGTAGACAAGTTCCTTCCCTTGTGGTAGAGTGGAAGAAATATTCACTACAGAAATAACTCTACTGGTGAGATGGCTCAGATGTGAAGAGCACCTGCTGCTCTTCCAGGGGCCCTAAGAAATTCCCAGTACGGCAGCACACAACTGTCTATAATGGGATCTGATGCCCTCTTCTGGTGTGCAGACTGACATGCAGACAAATCGCTCCTATACACAAGATACATAAATACATAAATAAAAAAAAAGGAAGCTACAAGTTGTATCAAGTTCTATGAAGGGACTGTTTACAGTCAGTCCTACAAGAGGCAGAATATAGATGGTAAGGGTGTTGAGGCGTGCTTCCTCAGAAAGGGACGTTGACTCTCGTACCTGTAGGAAGAGTTAAAGGTGGCATGTGAGATGCAGACAGAAGAGAATGAAAAGCAGAAGTCAGTACTTTTGCCTTCAGAAAAAATGAAGAAATGCTCCAGTGATTGGAGCCAGTGAGAAGACCGGAGGAGGTGGGGCTGCAAAGTGGGTAGGGGGAGGGGGCGGAGTCTGGGTGGTAGGTAGAGCCACCCAAATGCCTAACAGTAGATTCTTAAGAGAAAATGACATTATCAAGAGAGCACGAATTTGGTTATATGCAGAGAGATGAGTAAATCCAGAGCTCTCAGCAGCATGCCTAGTAATTAACAATTCTTCATAGAGCGGACTGTCCTGTGCAGCGTGGGCTGAGTTTATCAATCTGTCCTAAGCATTCACCACGCTTCAGAGCTCTCTATCAATGTTCCATGAGTCATGAAGGAGCTCAGTGCCGTTGGAGTAGAGCAAGCCCTGGGGTTGAGGGAGGGACGTGGGGGCTGGGAAGAGATAATGGGGCCAGGATCTTTTTTGAACATTTATTTTATTTCTAGTTATGTCTACATGTCTGTGTGTAGATACACGCATGTAAGTGCCGGTGCCTGGAAGCCAGAGGCATCAGGTCGCCTGCAGTCGGAGTTATAGGCAGCTGAGAGCCACCTGACATAAGTGCTAAGAATCAAACCTGGGTCACCTGGAAGAATCGCAAATGCTCTTAACTGCCAAGCCATCTCCCTGTCCCCGAGACTCCAGCCTTATTCTAAGGAAAATGACATTCTAAGGAACACTATCTGACTGACATTTTACACGGGTTATTTTGGCTGTTGGAGAAACAGAAGAAGGAAGAAGAAGCCATTATAGCTGGGGCCAGCTGATGAGGACCTGGCAGGGATGAGCGACAGTAGAGATGGTAAAAAGTGGACAGAGGCTCAGCACACTTGGAACACAAAAGCTGTGGACTTGTGGTGGATTAGCTAGGGACATAAGAGAAAGAGAAAGTTAGGAGTGAGATAAGGTTTTTGCCTAATCCACAGGAAGCCTCCATATACTGAGAAGTGGAAGACTGGGTAGATCAAGTTTTAGGAACGTCTCTAGGTAGTTTGGGACACGCTGTTCTGAGAGATCTACCAGACACTGGAGTTTCCAGGGGAAATAAACAACTGGCTAAGGGGCTAGGATCTAGGGAAACACTGCATTTGGACTGCACAGGCTAGCATGCCAGCATGTAGATGCAGCTAAAGCCGTGAGAATGGGTGGGCTTGGGGAGAAGAGAAGATATGAAGGACAAGGCCCTGTGTGGTTCTTCACTCCAGGAGGGAAACAGTGAGAAGACTGAGGAATCCTCAGCAAAGCAGGGCTTCCTGAAAGCCAAACGGAGAACAAGATACAAAGACAAGGGAGCCAAGCCTCCATTATAGAAAAGAGGCATCAGGACTGACAGCCACTGGATTTAGGAATGTAGCAGTCACTGCCATCTGGAACAAAAGCAGTTTGTTACAGGGTGGGTCAACTGAGAATTGCAAAAGCGGGATAGGAGACCGGAAGTGTTCTTCCAGGGAGTTCTGCTCTGAAAGATAGGAGGAAATGGGGTATTAGCTGTGACAGTGGGCTCGACAGAAGTCTTTGTTTGTATAAGAAGATAGACAGCACATAGTTTTTTAAAATGGGAATTGTGACAATTGTACTTGCTTATCGACTTGATTGTATTAAACATCTAGGAGATCAGTGAAGCATTCCTCTGAGTCTGTCTGGGATGCTGTCTTCAGAGAGGATTAGCTCACCCTGGATGTGGGTGGCACCTAACAGGCTGTGGGTCCCAGGTAAAATAAAGGATGTTGGGATAGTTGAAGCATAGAGTTCCTGGCTCCTGGTTCCCATGTCAATTGGCTGTTCCTCAACTGGAGCTTCCTGCCATGATATTCTGCCTCTGCACAGGAACCAACTGACTATGGGCTGAAACCTTGAACAAGGAAACAAAAGCTAAAGATTTCTATTAGGTAGTTTGTCCCAGCAACCAGTCTGACGAACACAAGACTAACCGTGGCATGCAAAGTCTGGGATTTTGACAGAAGAGAGAGAACTGGCTTCAGATAAAGGCAGCACCATTCACGGGTGGGGACACAGGGTCCACGGGACAGGGGCCATGGGACACTTGCTTGAAGGGTTTACAAAGCTTCTTTCTGACCACTTCTGTTTTCTCTGTGAAGTAGGCCAATGGCTGAAGAAGCAGACAGGGAAAGAGGGTGTGGAAGATTGAGAGCAGCAACTGTCATGTAGGAAAGTGCAGGATAGAGGCAGACCATCTGGACTAGGGAAAGGTCATAGATACACCTGAAGGGCAACTTAAAGGTCGTGTATTGGTATGGTCCTATGGCCATTTCTCAAGTAGCATGTACGCAGGTTCAGAGTACACTCAGAGAGTCAGCTTTTTAAAAAAAGATTTCTTACACATGTGACCAGTGCATGTGTGTGTGTGTGTGCGCGCGCACGCGCGCGCTTGAACAGACACACCGGAAGGAGGCATCAGATCCCCTGGACCTGGAGTTACAAGCAGCTGGGAGGTGTGCTTGCTGTGGGTGCTGGGAACCAAACTATGGGTCTTTTTAAGAGCATCAAGCGTTCAGACTTGTTGAGCCATCTCTCTGGTACAAAGAGTAAAAAAGTATCAAGAAATAATAGTGAAGAACAAGGTGGACAAGGGAATTGCGGGTGTGTGGATGCAAGTGTCTGTAGATGACCAGAAGAGTCAACTGGGTGGAGGAAAGTGGTAAAGACATGACAAGGTCTGTTCCTGTGGTAAATCACCCACAGGCAACTTGAGGAGGAAAGGATTTATTTCATTTTACAGTCCATCATTGAAGGAAGCCAAGGCAGGAATTTAAGGCAGGAACCTGGAGGCAGGACCCGAAGCAGAGTCCATGGAGGAGTGCTGCTTATTTGCTTGCTTCCAGTTTCATGCTCAGCTTCGTTTCTTACACAATCCAGTCCTACCTGCCTAGGGTGGCCCAGCCTACAGTAGCCTGGGGCCTCCTATGCCAATCAACAAGCAGGATGCCCACAGTCTAATCTGATGAAGGCAATTATTCAATTGTTTCCCTTTTCCTATGAGTGTCAAGTTGATGGCTAACGATAACTATGATAGTAGGTTTTTGGTCCCAGAGAATAGATTACCAGAACTGTGATGTGCTGTAGGTACAATAATAGTTCCCAAAGAGGCCTCCAGGCTAACCCTTAAAGTTTGTAAGTAAGCCAGGTATTCAAAGGGCAACTAGGAAGATTACCAGGGGAGGGTATTATGGGAACTCTTTTTTTCTTGGGGGATATAAATAAACATTTACCCCCTCTTTGTACAGCACCAATGAGAAACCAAAGTACTGTTAAGCTGACATTACTAAGCGTGTGTGTGTGTGTGTGTGTGTGTGTGTGTGTGTGTGTGTAGTGGTGAAGTGCTATTTATAGGAATAATGAATGACCCCAAAATAGCGACATCACTCAAAAATCTCATGCCAGCATGTTTGTTACTTGCCCACAGTTGCACGGACAGATTTCCCCCTACTTCTGTTAATCTTAAAAAGTCTATATATTCTACCCCACCCCAAAGACTATGAGCCTATGCACACTTATGGTAGAATCACATACTGGGAAGTGCAGCAGTGAGTGACTGGACTCTCAGGTGAGGATCTGATGATCCCCAACCCCAACACACTCTCTCTCTCTCTCTCTCTCCTTCTTCTCCTCCTCCTTCCTCCTCCTCCTCTTCCTCCTCCTCCTTCATCCTTCTCCTCCTTCCTTTTCTTCCTCCTTCCTCCTCCTCCTCCTCCTCCTCCTCCTCCTCCTCCTCCTCCTCCTCCTCCTCCTCTTCTTCCTCCTCCTCTTCCTCCTCCTCCTCCTCCTCCTTCTTCTACAAGGGACCATCAACAGCAGCAGGCCAGATCTTGAAGCACTCTCTGGAAGTGATCCCAGCAACACCCTGATGAAAAAAACCTAGTATTATACTCAGACTTGAAAGTTTCAAAAGAGGGAAAGGAGTCAGGCGAGACTATTGATGACCACCATGACAGTGCTTGAAGGTTCCAGTCTGCCTTTGCCAGCTTGGAAGAGAGAGAGGTGGTCATGATCACGGAAAGGAGGTGGTCTTTCAAAGGTCAAGGAGCCATGAGGAAAGGAAGACAGCCCTGACAGTATACTAACTTAAGCCTGTGACACCTGCATCCAACTTCCAGTCTAGAAATCTATAAGAGAACTTATTTGTGCTGAGACACCAAGTTTGTGATAGTTGATTACAGCCACAATAGGTCACAAACACAGGACCTGGAGGGAGTGAGCCACACAGTCAGACTCTGCTCTCTGGTTATGAAGGTTTGCTGTTAGTTCAGGAAGTAACCAGGTCAAGGATATGGCTATGATGTTTGGGTATAGTAGTCACCTAAATTGTTGAAAGAACATATCTTTTAAAACTGTGTAGTTTAAAGCCAAACTTTTGTCACTGGTTAAAATTATGTGGCAAGTTATGATCATGTTGGGGCTTTGCCCTAGTCCCGGAAGGCACACCCAGGAGCACTAACCCATCCCCAGGAGCACTAACCCATCTCCTGCAGCTGACCCTTATTAGTGCTTGCTGTTCCATGGCATAAACTGTGCTGCTGAGAATTGGATTAGGGGGAATCTGGTCCAAGTTAAAGCTGTGATAAATGAGCACTGTTTACATTTCCTCACGCGTGCCCTCTTCCCCATGCACGTCAAATTACTGTGGAAATGAAATGCAAGATAAAAACAAGGAAGGACTCTGCTCTTCATTAACTCGTAATCATGAAGTGCTGGGCTCCCCTGCTGTGTAGAGAAGGAGAGCCTGTGGTAGGGGTGGGATGCTCCAGCTTGGGGGTGGGGTGGATTCCTTGTTGCTATGAACTACAGTGATGAATTATTATGGTCACAGTTTTATCAAGAGCTGAATGAAAATGAAGACTTTGGGTAACATCTGTGCCCCCTTCACAGAACTATAAGGAGAAGGCGGCACATGGGCAGAAGTGTTTGTGCTACAGAGTTAGAGTCTCCGATGCCCCCGCGCACACTTCCTTTTATTAATAAAGTCAATAATTTAATGAATGACATGGAAGTCAGCTTTGCTTTGTGATTTGAAAACACCTAGACTTTTGTGTGTACACAGCGTTGATATGTACAAGAAGCAGTGCTGGCCAGAGATGCTCTTAAAGGGTCTTTCACCTATTTTAAGAATATCTAGGATCTTGAGTGTGGGAAGGGAAGTAATAGGGCCTACGTGGCCTGGCCCTGGGACCACACAAACTGTTAGCATCTTGGGTCAGCTGTTGGGAAGTGGTGACCTTGGAAGCTTAGTTCTTTATCTGGGAAATGGGAGTGATGATGGCTCCAGGGGCTGTGCTGGAGAGACTGATGATGACCGTGCTTGCAGAGGACCTTCAGTATTATCGTTGCTCTAGTTGGCAGTGGAGAAGAGATGGGGGATCTACCCCCTTGCTCCAGAGTCCTGACCATCTTAGTTTAATTAAAAACTTTATATCTGCTATAAAATTTTATTCTCAGTAAGTCATTTTTTCTGCAAACCCTTCCCATATTCAAGATAGGAGGTGGTTTTAACAGGTCTCCTTGCTCACTCACATAATGACTAAGGGGGTGATGGTCAGGCCAGTTTGGTAAGAAGACACGCTTATATACATTATTTAAGGATGGAGCTGCTCTTTCCCATATACAAGCCACTAGCCACATGTAGCCATTTAAATGTAAACTCGTCACTGTTAAATAATAAAAAAAAATGCACCTTCTCACCTGCACCTGTTACGCTGGAGTCTTTAGTATTTGGTAACCACATATTGCCTGGTGGCTGCGGCACTCAACAATGAGGACAAGGAACATGTCTGTCATTTTTCTGTTTCGCACATGTTAATGCCCTAAATTAAGATTCCATAAACATAGATGAGAAAGCAGTAGAGATCAGGGCACAGTGTCAAAAAAACCAAGATGCCTAAGTAAATGTACTGATTTCACAAATTTGCAAAGAATCAACTCTGCACTTTGCTGTAACAATGCCACGAAATTGAATAAAATTGCCCTTAAATTTTCTGTGGATGGAGTGGGAAGAAAATAAATATTTTTTAAACTATTGGAAGTTTTAGCAGTATACATCATTATTCATGGCAGAAATTCATCCACTCAGTAAATATTTACCGGGTTCATCCCATGCACCGTCCTCTGGGTGAGGGAAGGGGTGTGGACAGACGAGGAAGGAGTGTTCTGGGACATGTGAGGGAAGTAGTCTGGATAAGATCCGGAATATAGAGAAGGAAAACAGACTTGAGAGAGCAGAATTAAGCTGATCTCCTTAGACAGGAGACTTGAGCAAGCCTTGATGAGTGGATAAAGGTTGTGTTGGGGCACTCTGAGGAAGAATGTCTTCAGAGGGTACTGTGTCCCCTGAAACTGGAGTTAAGGTGGTTGTAAATCACCGTGTGAGCGCTGGGCACCAAACCTGCATCCTCTGCCACAGTAGCAAGTGTTCTTACCACTTAGCCAACTCTCAAGCCCCAGCTTCTGTGGTTTTATGCTCAGTCTTAATGAAGAGTGGGCTGCCATGAAGAAATAGGATCGGAGGCCAACCTTTAGAGTCGTGAGCTGAATTACCAAATCTGTCACTCATAATTTACCTAATCTACGCTTTTTTATCAGCAGGAAGAGATTAAGATTAAAAGAGCAGGGTGCTCTTGTCACCTGGGTATAGGAAAAGTGCCTCTTGAATGAGGGTCACATGATCTGCTATGGGGAAGGAAAATGGAGAAAACCCCAAGCCGTCTTCCTAGATGTCTGTGTAGGGGAGAAGGGGGAAGGTGAAAATTACTTTTCTTTTGCTGCTGTTTTCACTAATGCTAAGGCGTCATCTGGGGGATAGTGTGTTCTGAGCCAACCCCAGGAAGGCTGGTAAAAAGTGATTGAATTCTGGATGTACTTTAAGATAGTACCACAAATGTTGGCACAACAAATGCATAGTGTGAGAGATACACAGAGATCTACATTTCAAAAACTCACCTGAGCTATTCAAAGGGAACACTGTCAAGACTGGGAGTGATGGCCACCTGCAATCCCAGCACGGGAGAGGCTAAGGTAGGAATGGGGAGTTCCAGCTCAGCCTAGGCTATGGGCCTGTACTCAGTTTCTAAAAGGAAGGAAGGAAGAAAGGAAGAGAGGGAAGGAAAGTAGAGCAAGTCTTTCTTTGAGAGAGATATAAAAAAAAAAAATTAGTATTGGACTTGTTGTCTGGAGTGCATCTTTGCCTGGAGTTGTTTAGACGGTTAGATGTAAATGTATGGAGATTGCTTCAAAAACAAGACATTTAGAAGTAGAGTAACATAAAAATTAGCAGACTAGCCAGGCCTGGTGGCTCATGCCTGTAACCCTATAAGCACATTACAATACCTGCAAGCATTTGGGGGGCAGAAGCAGAAAGATCAGGGGTTCAAGGCCAGCTATGGATATACAAGGTCTGGTCTCAGAAAAAGTAAAAGAAAAACAATGTGAAAGACTAGTAATTAGTATTTAAATAAACCCTACAGACAGATAAATCACCCACTAAATTCTAAACACTGCTTACAAACATGGGACTAATTCACACCAGGCTGTTCATTATCACCGCCCTGGTGGGATCGGATGTTCTGAGAAAGACATCTTGTGCTTCCCTTTAGCCACTGAGACTAGAGATCCCAAGGGATTGCATTTTCCCAGGAGTCTCCTGGTGAAAGGAAAAGGAAAAGAAAAAGAAGGAGCTTGTCTTCCAGGAAGAGATGTCACCAGGTTCTGACAAGCTGTTAGCTGTCTTCCAGGAGAGAGTGCTGCCGAGTCAGTGGTGGGTGGGATCGGCCACAGCCTGATCATTCATGACTCTCTCTCACTTTCTATGCAAACCTAAGCTATGAAGGAGTCTGAAGATGGACTTGGCTGGTGAGTCAGTGGGTCTCATTATTTGTTTTCCTCCTAATATGGCCAGTTGTATATGTACACACACACACACTCACACACACACACACATGCACACACAGACACACAGACACACAGACACATACACACACACACACATACACACACACACACATACACACACACACGCACACACACATGCACACACATACACACACACACACACACACACACACACACACACACACACACACACACATTTGGTGGTCATGGATTCGAGCTTGTTAGAGCTACCAGGGCCCAGATGTTGACTTAAGGACTTGGGTTAACAGTGGACTCTATACTCAACAGTGTTTGCTATATACTTGAGAGAAAGCTGAAGTCGTGTGGAATTATATGTCATGCTTCTAGAAACCCTGGCTCTTATTGTTAAGAGCTAAGTAATGTGTTGGGGCTCAGAAAATAATATTCCAAAGTGTAGCACAGTGTGGTTCTTTGAAATTAATAAGCAGGCTCCAGGAGCTCTGGTTCTCAGTCAGTCGTCCTTCTCACCAGAAATAAAAGCAAAGGATTGTTTCTGAAGCTCCTTTATCTGTGTAAAGGTCATAAAGGCTGATCTTCCAGAAGGTTAACAAGCAGGGGACAAGAGGAGAGTTGACGCCCATAGATCCCAGGCAGACTTTGTTCCAGGATGTTGTCTCTTCTATCTGCCCGGCCCATGTCTCCTGTAAATCATTGACTTCTCTGATTGGTGTGGTTTCACTTCTGTCCTCATAAAGAATCCTTAAACTTCAATCATCAGGGCTTGTCTCTGAGTTTCATGCGCAGCGTAACTCCTGTGTACTTGCACATTAATAAGTTTGTGTTCCTTTATTTCTGTCAATCTATTGTCAATTTATTTCTGCAAACTCAATTATCAAAGCCCTGAGGGGTGAATAGAAGGAAGGTCAGTCCCTGGAGATGCCCATCTGCATGGATCTTAATTGGTATCTGTCTCTGGTCTGTCCCCATGACACAGGGGTCTCAGTACAGCCCTTGACATCTGCTGTGTGAACTGTGGTTCTCAGCAGAAGCCACATATGAGTGAAAGATCACACAGTCTGATTAGAACTTGGAAATTGTGAAGGGATGAAATGTTCTAGATCTTGAGCTATCTTTAGTTCCCTTAATAGCTATTTATTATCAATACCTGTATGTGCCCTGACATCATTGTTGAGAAGGCTAGACTGATTCCATGTTAGGCTTCAAATTGGCAGTAAAGGAGACTAGGCCTAAATCTCTGTTTCCAAGAACTGGGCAATTCCAGGAAAGTCCAGGCCTCAGAAGCTGCCCCACCACCTGGCCTGAGGCAAGGACAATGGGTCAGCAACAGTTTCCAGATCTTCCCAGCAAGTTTTCAGCTCCCATACCCTGGTAATGGAATGTCCATAGTGATAGACCCAATTGATTAAAATAGAGGTCACCTACCCCAGAATTCCCTAGTGTGTTTTAAATCAGGCCTGCAAGCTCACTTGGGTGTCTCTCTATCTTGGTAAATGGGAGACCCCAGCATGCTGAACTTCTGCAGAATAAAACACTCTTTGCCTTTACATACTATTTGAGTCTGGGTGTCATTCTTTGGTGAATCATAGACCCTTACATTTGGGGGCTCAACTGAGATTCCCTGGAAGCCCCCTGATCCAAATAGTGTTTTTACGATCAGTAAGTACAGGCACCTCGTTGTCTTTTGTCTTGTCCCTATCTGTGTTTCTGATTGTGGTTTAATTGTTTCGGGTTTAATCTGAAGGCGGAGAAGGACAAAGCAGAGTCACCCCACCAGGAGCAACGGAGGATGCTCCCGACCCCCTAACAGAAGTTGGATCCGGAACTAGCTCTGGGCCTCCCATGCTCAGGGAGGAAGACTGTCTTAGACAGTCTCTTGGTTTGTTTATATTTTCTGGTGAATGTACTTTTGTCTGTCTGTGTGTATTCTGTTTTTGTTTTTTATCCTCTTGTACAAAATTTTCTTTGATTCCTAGGATGGGATAGGCACAAAGCACCCAACTCCTAAAGGAGGCCTTGACCAAATTAACCCTGAAACTGGTGGTGACTGGGGTCTTGCCTACCTTATGGCTTATATAGAGCTAGGAACACCCCCGATACTTTAGGTTCCCCCAACCCCTTTTTAAGATATGGGAGGCCCTCTCCCATGCTGCCTAACCTCCAGTCTGATATCTTAGCTGAATATAACCAACGTAAGTTTTTAAGATCCTTGGAAGCTCTCCATAGGCTCCAGAAGGAACTCTGGCCTGTCATCTCCAGGTTTATGAGTCTGCTGTCCCCTTAACCCCCATTGCTTTGAACCAGGTAATGAAGTCTGGATTAAGAGACATAACCACAGACTCTGGAACCTCCCTGGAAAGGACTTCACACTGTGATCTTGACTTTGCCTACGGTTGTTAAGGTAGATGGGACCAGTATGTGGATACACCACCTTATGTTAAGCCTGCCAGGAGAGAGATGATCCAGCAGTTGAGGTCCCAACAGAGGAGATTTTTAGGCGAACTGCCACAGGAACAATGAAAGGTCATTACCCCCACACCTTGTCTATCCGCTGAAATTATGACTCCAGTGCTCCTGATCCTGCTTGCTTGCTGCTTATGCTTTGCTGCACCAGCCAGTAGCCCCCTTACTATCTAGGTAAGGTACTATATGTGGGTGATGCAACAAGCTCGTCATTAAGTTCACAGTGCCTGGATTGCCAGTTCTTAACTCCTCTTGCGCTGGACTTACTACAGAACTGTTGGTTATCGGACAGGACTCTGTATTGGAAATAAGGTCCCCCAGCCTATTCCCACCTCTGCAACCGCACTGTGACCCCTGCTGTTGCAGGTTACATGCTGCCCCTGAGAATGCTTGCTGGGTTTGTACTTACTCTATGGGGCTTACTCTATGCATTTATGGCCTGGTTGAAATATTTTTATGTTCTAGTACAGCTTGTACCCAGAGTGACTTATTATACTAGGGAGGATGTCTTCAAGAAGCTAGCACCGCCAAACAATCGGATTAAAAGGGTGGCCATTTTTGCTGTGCTACTAGGTTCTTTTGACATAGGGCTGACTGGAGCTGCTAGTTTAGGGGCCTCAGAAACACCTCGAGGATTCTAGATGGCCAATTACTGAAAGTGGGGGAATGAGAAGACTAGGCTGATTCCGTGACAGGCTTCAAAATGGCAGTTAAGGAGACTAGGCCTAAATCTGTTTCCAAGAACCAGGTAATTCCAGGCAAGTCTAGGCCTCAGAAGTCCATGCCAGCATCCTAGCCCTTCCCACACCTCCTCCCTACCCTAAACCTCCTCAGCTCAGGCTCCCTGTCCCATCTACTCATACTCCTCCCTAGAACCCTGCTATTCTCCCCAGTTTCTCTAGTCTCTATGCCCGGCTAGTTTCTGTTCTCCCACAGAGATGTTGGCCCTGTCCAGTCTGCTGGCCATGTTCAGTTTGCAGCTTTCTTTTTCTGCTCTGGACTCTTCTAGATGCCTCTGGCGACTGTTCTCTCTCTCTCTCTATCTCTCTCTCTCCCTCTCATCTTATAGCAAGCTGAATCCATGTTTCTGGTCACTCAGCCTCTCTGAAGCAGAGCTGTATTTTGTGCCAACAGCTGTATGTATAAAATGCACATCAGAGTACAGCGATTAATATGAAATAAAATAGTGTTAATGATGTCATTAGTAAATGTCTTTATATTGATTATGTGTTAAATGATAATGCATTGACCATAACCATGATGCATTACTCAAATTTCACTCATTTAGTTCGATCTATTATTTTTAAAATATCTGACAATTAGAAAATTTGAAATCACAAATGTGTTTTGTATTTTATTTCCATTAGGCAGTGCTGATCTAACTTTTATCTTTTGCTTAACCTTTTAAAAAAATTGTCTTTTCATAGAAGAAAGTTATGTTTCTCCCCAGCGTCTTTTCTTTATGGGGGAAAGGATCCAGGAACCATTGGTGACATGGCCCCTTCCTCCAGGAGGCTTCTCTGCTTTACCAAGTGGCCCGAAGCTTGCCTTGTTGCAGAGACCTACTCATAGGGCTTTTGACTGTAGACTTACTCTAGGGCCACCGGCTTGCTAGCACACAGAAGTCTTGTCTGCACCTCCTGGCTCAGGCTGGCTGGTGCATGTCATTTCAGGCAACTCTGGCGAGCAGAGCCACATGCTGTGCTCCCTGAATAGATAATGAGGGTGGATGCAGAGCCTTCCCAGCCCTCCCTCACCTCCGACTGAAGAATGCAAAGGAAGAATGGCTCTGGGGAGCCCCTGGGAAGTGTGGGGGACACCCCGCTGTTCTGTAAAAGGCAGTTTAAGAAAAAGACTTCACAGAAAATCAGTCCTTACCTCTTAAGACCTTTACTTATATCACATGGTATGCTTATTCATTTCTTTTTTCTTAGATAGGAACAAAGCTATGTTTGATAAATTGTATATTCTTCCTGTGGTGCCCTTGAAAGCAAGTTTATAAACCCCTCAGAAGCAGCCCTGTAAGAGAATGCTTGGTGGTGAAATCCTTCCACAGCAGAAAGACATGCGTTCAGGAAAACCTAAATGAATGCGAAGGAAGGGCAGCCGAGCCTCCGCACACCATGCTCCTGTCAGCTTACAAAGCTCCTGAATGAGGCTTCCTAGGCCACTTCCGGTGTCCTTGCGTCCTCATGGCTCCAGGCTTCTGTTTTCCAGGGAAACTGAAGTTTCCTGTGGACAGGCCAGGTCTGCTATTCCTGGTTTTAGCCATTTTGTGCTATCTGCCTCTTCCCATATTCCTTATCTGTGAATTGAAAAGTCTTATTCACTGCGGCTAACTTTATCCCAGAATGCTGTATGTTTAAGAACATGGATTCCGGAAGCACACAAAGTCTGAGGTAACAACAAAGGCTGTACTGACCTAACCTGTCTTAGTCAGGGTTACCACTGCTGCACTGAAAACATAACGAGAGCAATCTGAGGAGGAAAGGGTTTCCATGTGGTAGTCCATCACTGAAGGAAGTCAGGACAGGAACTCAACAGGACAGGAACCTGGAGGCAGGAGCTGATGCAAAGGCCGTGGACAGTGCTGCTTACTGACTTGCCTCCCCTGGCTTGCTCAGCCTGCTTCCTTATAGCACCCGGGACCACCAGCCCTGGGATGGCTCCGCCCACAATGGGCTGGGCCCTCACATATCTGTCACTAAGAAAATGCCTTTCAGCCAAATTTTATGGAGGCATTTTCTCTGTTGAAGTTCCCTCCCTTCAAATAACTCTAGCTTGTGTTAAGTTGACACAAAAGTAGCTAGCTAATTCTCCCTTCCTCTATAAGCTGGAGGACTGACTCCATTTCCTGTGCAGTGGCTGTCGTTGTGAATGGGGTGCACATGCGTGTTGAAGCAAGGATTTGACCCATATGGGAATACTCAGAAATGTTAGCTGTTATTACTCTAATAAATTACGTATGATGTTAGGGACAAACTACATAAATTAAACATATCTGTAATGAAAATTAGAATTCACATTAATCAATGTCTCATTTTGGTGTAAAGCACCGAACAATCTATATTTCGTCATTGGCTTCGGTGGGACTTGGGGCAGAATAGAAAGGCAGAGAAAATCGGGGGTCATGAATCTTGTTGGAATCGTGAAGCTCCTCCAGCAGCACAGCAAGAATTCCAGACAATTACCAAAGGCCTTCCTCTCTCTCCAGCTCCAAAGCTGCAGTACTCTGGATCTCACCAGAAGCCCCGGCTTACAGAAAGGCTATTCTGCTAAGTTCCTTGTGTGCCCTTAGCGGTGCCTGCTCTTATCTTATCAGACTGTCATTCCATCCAAGCCACCTCTGGAGCCACGACCTATCTCTCTTAGCAAGAAGAAAGAAATGGGGGTTGAGGGGTAGATTCTTAGCAACCTTTTGAGATATAACCTTTGTCTATGCAACTAAACAAAACAACAACGAGACTAAACACAACGCACAGCTCTCACCTCTAAAGGGAATAAGGGACAGGGTGGTTTGTTGTTGTTGTTGTTGTTGTTGTTGTTGTTGTTGTTGTTTTTCATCTTGAGTGGTTTATGCCCTGGAAGCACAGATTAAGAAGCAGTTTTGTGAAGTTTTGTAGTTTTAAAAAACAAAGAAAGTCATAAATGGGGACAAGTTTAGAATACATTACTAGGTACGCCAGAAAGATGGTTGCGGCCAGATGGGAAGGCTTTTCTATAGGCCCAAGAGGCTATCTGATGACATTCTTAGCTTTTGGGTTGGTGGAAGCAAGGGCCTGCTAAGTTCATAGGTGTTAAAGGTTTTTATTTTTTTAGTCAACAAATTACAGTTTCAATAACAGAGGTGGGCAAGGAACGGCTCAGAATTCATGGAGCTAAAGCTAGCCTGGGGTAAGGGAGTTAGCTTCTTGGTCAGTCGGCAGCATCCCAAACTCCCCGCACCTCTGCAGTTTTAATTAGTCAATCCGTCTCTAGTCTCTACAGAAACAGCTTCTTTTCTGCAGGAGCAGACACCCGAGAGCCACCAAAATTGTCTGTATGGCTAATGCTCACACAATCGATTGCTCCCTCTCCCTCGAGGAGCCCGCACCCACACCTAGGTACATTTAGTTCTCTTCTTGTAGAAACCCACATTTGTACTCTCGTGTGTGTCTTACTTTCTTCTGAGCATCTTTCTCTTAAGCCTCATGATTAAGCCCATATTAAAATATCTTTAATAAAAATCCCTAAGTCTGCTTTATAAACTGTCTAATCCTGAAATTCTTTTCGATGTTGAAGCTGTGAATTGTGGTTTGTCTTAGTCAAGTTTCCTAAAATTCCAGGGGACCTCACCAAGCTGCCAAGGTCAGCAGCATGGAGTTGTGTCTCTGTCCCTTCACTGATGAAGCATGCTGGCATTTGAGAAGTGGCTGTCACTGAGAAGTTCCCTTAGTATACCTAGAGAAAAGGGCCAACCTCATCCTGGCAGACACAAGAACACAGAGGGGAACGCTACTTACTAAATTTGACACAAACCTTGTTAAATTCCCCAGTAGATCCCACTCCTTTACCATCTGACCCGACCTGATCTCATGCCTGTCCACTCTTTATCACAACCATGCCAAAGAAAAAAAAGAAAAAAGAAAAAAAAAAACCAACCAAAACACATTTGCCTACTCTTTGTGTCTTCATTTCCTTATGATCCTTACTGGGAAATGCAAGCTGCCTTTCCAAGAGCTCCTTGTCTCATAGATAAAAGGACTTAACAAACTCAAAAGGAAACTCAAGGACCATTTTATGGGGTTTGAGAGCACAGTATCAACAAGGCAGACACACTATAAATTTCCTTAACTGCCAGGAGAGAAATGGAAAAAAGAAGAAAGAAAGCCATGCTTTCAGGGTTAGAAATCAAGAAAGCAAGCAGGCTCAACATGGAAGCCTGCAGAAACAGATGGAGGGGCCTGGGGGATGAGGGAGTGGGTAGTGGGTGGTGGGGGTAGGTAGTGGTGGTAGGTGGGGTCTTCCAAGTTAGAGACCAAGAAAGCAGGCAGGTTCAACATGGAAGATGCAAAATCAGATGCATTGATGCGTGGATGGGTGGGGGTGTCTTCAGAGAGAGTAGGAATGCCCCGAATATCATGGCAAACAGGTTGATGATTCTTGTCAGTATTTATAAGGGGTGGGATCAGGATTATAAAACTTACAGTATTTGAGTTAGAACTTGAAAAGTTCCCAGACTCTGTGAAGGTGAGGATCTTTGTCAGGGTTTCTATTGCTATGATAAGCACAAGGACCAAAGCAACGTGGGAAGGGAACAGGTTGCTTCATTTTACAGCTTGTCCTTCATCGTCCATGGCAGACAGAGCAAGAACTCAAGGCCGGAACCTGGAAGCAGGGACGGAAGCAGAGGTTGTGAAGAAATGCTGATTATTGGCTTCTTGCTCACGGCTTGCTTCCATATACTGCTCAATGCCCTGTACACAAGGGTGGCCTTACCCATGGTGGACTGGGCCCTCCGGCATTCGTCATCAATCAAAAAGATTCCTCCACAGACTTGCCTGTGGGCCAATCTAAGGGAGAATTTTCTCAACTGAAGTTCCTCCTTTCCTATTGATCCTGGCTTGTGCCAAGTTGACCAAAAAGAAAAAAGAAATCTACCCAGGACAATCTGTAAGCAGCCGCATCAAGGGAAAGGCTCCTGGGTGTATAAGTACATCAATTCATTGAAGGGATAAGTATTTCTTCTATCTTTTTAACACCTTTAGGTGAATTATGTCTTTCAAGATTACAGTTTTTAAAGTTTGTTTTCCTGTCCAGGTGATTGACAGGCCCATCTGGATTAACTCTATGGGAGGGACCCATAGTATGTGTCTTAGTCAGGGTTTCTATTCCTGCACAAACATCATGACCAAGAAGCAAGTTGGGGAGGAAAGGGTTTATTGAACTTACACTTCCATGCTGCTGTTCATCACGAAAGGAAGTCAGGACTGGAACTCAAGCAGGTCAGGAAGCAGGAGCTGATGCAAAGGCCACGGAGGGATGTAACTTACTGGCTTGCTTCTCCTGGCTTGCTCAGCTGGCTTTCTTATAGAACCCAAGGCTACCAGCCCACAGATGGTACCACTCACAAGGGGCCCTCCCCCCTTGATCACTAATTGAGAAAATGCCTTACTGCTGGATCTCAGGGAGGCATTTTCTCAACTCCTTTTTCTGTGATAACTCCAGCTTGTGTCAAGTTGACACACAAACTAGCCAGTACACCACTTCTGGTGGATACTCAAGGGAAATTATGGAGTCAGTCTCAGAGTCTATCAGTACATGAACAGATAAAAGATTATTTTTTCCCAGGAATGCCCAATGTTTAGAGTGTGCCTGTGACTGAGTCTCTAGCTTATGTAGAACTTATGTAGTCCTGGAGTCAGACTTCCCATTTCTGCAGAACCAGAGAGCACCTTGCAACCAGATCTCCAGCCCAGTGGCCTCAGAGGTCAGTTCAGGGCCTGAGTTTTGACTCCAGTTTGCCCAGGGTTCCCTGAAATACTGGAATTTTGGTTCTAGTGGTATCTGACATCAATATGAGTGTGGAATCCTGATGTCTGAGGTGCCAATGGTTACTGCCAGGCCTCAAATCTTCATTTCTATGGTTCCAGAGGTTACCTTGGGCCTGTAGCTCTGTGTACAGCCCCCTGATAGTAGACAGGTTTTATCCAGTCTGAAGTTGGGTATCCTGTCTCCAGCAGGTTTGTAGAATCTGGAATGACCAAGCTTTTGACTCCATCTGATCACCTTGGTGCTTAGGGTGCTGCCTCACCCTTGACCTGTTAGCACAGAGCCAGGACTAGATTGCCTCAGCCATTCATTTGGTAATCCACATCAGGTTCCACCAGTCCTCACAGCTAGAGTGCATGCAGATCTAAGTCACAGAAACCAGAGTATCCCCATACAGAAATAGTTGAAATGTCTGAGAAAGAGTTTAGAGCCTTACTATTCAAAAGAATTGAGGATCACAAAGAGCCAAATGCATGCATGAATTAAGGAAAGCTATCCAAGACCTTGTCCAGACAGCCTCAAAAGTAAATGTAACAGTTGAGAGAGCAGCGGTAGAATTTCAAAATATGGAAGAAAAAAATAGCAAGGAGATTGAGACATTGAAAACTAAACAAATAAAATATTTGAAATGAAGAGGATGGTCAGTCTGGTAGAAACCACAACAGAGACATCATGTACAAGAGCAAATCTCAGGGGTAGAGGACAAGGGGAAAAATAAGGAGTCTGGGACACATTCAAGAGTCCAAACCTGAGAATTCGTGGGGTATAGGAAGGGGCAGGGGAAGTAACATCAAATGGAAGAGACAGACTTATAATTCATGAAATTATAGCAGAAAACCTCCCAAATTCACAGAAAGAATTAAGCTTGCAGTCATAACAGTCATATAGAAGTCCAAACAGACATAACCAGAGAAGAAACTCTCTGTGACATACTATATCAGGATGTCAAAAATACAAAGTAAAGAAATAATGCTAGCCAGGTAGTGATGATACATGCCTTGTGTTCAATCCCACCACGTGTGGGGCAGAAGCAGGCAGATCTCTATGAGTTCAAGGTCATCTGGGTCTACAGATCGAGTTCCAGGACACTCAGAGGAGAAACCATATCTCAAAATAAACAAAGAAAGAAAGAGAGAGAGAGAAGGAGAGAGAGAGAGAGAGAGAGAGAGAGAGAGAGAGAGAGAGAGAGATATTAAAGGAAGGGAAGAAAAAGAAATAATCCTAAAAGCAGCATGAAAGAAAACAATAGCTCACAAAGAACTGACTCTTGAAGCTGGGCTTTGTCGGGAGCTAGAGATCTGAGATTAACGTCCTGCCTTCCATCTCATCTCCAGCCAGGAGTGGGTGGGAACAAGTCCTTCATTTCAAAGCCCAGGCTTGCTCTTCTGGTCAGGCGGCTGCCTTGTTCCTGAGATTCATGCTAAGGGCTTCTGTATTTAATATTCCTGTAGTTCTCCCTCCTTGGCATTTTTGCAGCTGGGTTTGAATATGCCAAGGCCGCAGACCTTGTATTCCTCTTGAAGTCTTCCTGGATTAGAAGTTAACTCAGAGCAAACAAGCAATTAGTCATAATCGGCTGAGCTACTTACAAGTATACATGTAGAGTCTTTTCTGGATTGTGAAGTGCACATGTGCTCTCATAATATAGAATACAGAAGTGGCCATCTGTCTAGCCACTCTGTCTGCCCTGCATCATGTGCAGTCTGACTATCCTGGCTTCTTAGATGTTCTCCTGACTCCTTAATCTCCGTTGCCCAGTGTTATTCACATAACCTGGGAAGAACTAAACTGTGTTCTGAAGGATATACAGGGTTAGTGAAAGGAGATGAACATGAGAGAGCATTCTAGACACAGAACGAGCTGGCCCCTGGGAAGACGCAGATCTGGCTGAAGGAAAGGGTTTTTCAAGCACCAGTCATGCCAGTGACATAGGTGGTGGAGGTTAGGAAGGCAGCCAGAGCAGGGCTTCCATGTGGGGAAAGGGAGTTATCTAGAAGACAGTTAGCATTTCTAACTCAGAGCACAGGGGCTGGCGTTCAGTACATCCTCTTCAAACTCACATCATGGTGCCCGTATTAGTTTTAAAACGGACCTAACTCATCCATTAATCAGCACTAATGATGCAAAAAAAATGGCATAGTCTACTTGAGTTAGCAAACTCAAAACCACCCAACACCAATCCCAGATCCAACCTAGGTCACCTGACAGGAAATTTAAAAAAGGAATAGATGCTGCCAGTTATCAGGAACCTAAATGCAAGACAATTCCATTATTACACATAGAAGTTCATTTATTGTTTGTGGCGAGCCTGTGCTGTTGAGATATAGTGGTTTCCATAGATTTGTTTGCTTGTTTGTTTGTTTGTGTTTATGTTCACAGGTGTTTTGCTTGCATATATATCTGTGCACTAATGTGTGCCTGGTGCTCATCAAGATCAGAAGAGGGCATCAGATTCCCTGGGACTGGAGTTATGGCCTGTTGAGAGCTACCATGTGGGTGCTAGGAATCAAACTCAGGTCCTCTGATAGAGCAGCCACTGTTCTTAACTGCTGATCCATTTCTCCAGGCCATTTCCATATTTCAAAGACAGAAAAGTGGAACTCTTGGGAGATTAACCCTCCAGGTAGACAAGGCCAAGCAAGGACCATACCCAGCTTTCTTTTCCCAGTGTCTAGACTCTGAATTTTTTGGGTTTTGTTTTGTTTTGTTTTTTTGTCTTCCATGATCTGTGAAGGGACAGCCTGTGTCTCTTAAGCTGAGAAGGGCCTGAGTATAGGGCCCCATCTTTACTGAAATAGGGAGGTTGGGAGCTCCTACCCTGGAAATCTATCTCTTTGAACTTCTTCAAGATCTGATCAACTTGTGAAGAATGAACCCAGCACCACTGGTCATAAATTCTTAATTCTATAACTTCATCACTTTATAAAACAAAGGGCCATAAGCATCAAATAATGATTTTCACAAATGAGACGGAACATGACAGCTCAATATTTTGCAAATGGATGCACTTTTAGATACCTTGGATTACCCTGTACAATGTCACTCACTCATTATGATTAATTACAATTTGGCCATTGGGTATTTGTCTAAAAAACAAAATAGAGGAATAATTTCCTGTGGAGAAAAAGCTGAAATCTTATTTTGTGGTCAGCATTGTTGAAAAACTACAGTGTGTGCCAACTCCCTTGGAAGGCAGAGCCTTTGCCCAGTTTCTGTCTTTACTTCTTTCTTCTTGTTCTACACACACACACACACACACACACACACACACACACACACACTCACCAACAGAACAAAATATCTTTTCCTCCTTCCTACACAGAGCTATTGCATCTAAACTCTGAATCATATCTGGCTAGGCCTGTGACCCTAAGGTAGGGTCACAAACCACCAACAAAAGCTAATGGACTAAATTAACAAAGATCCTCTCCTGTTTATGACCTAGCTTATCATAGGCCAGCTGAAGATTGTTGTTAGTCCACTGCACGGGAGGAGGGAGCGCAAGCGTGTACGGAGTCCCCTGGTCCTGGTTCTTGTGGCGGCCACCTGGGCCGCAGGCCAGATGCTGGGCTGCGGCAGAAGGAGGGAGCACAAGCGAGGATGGGAGCATGGGCCGCCCCTGCTACTCTCCCTCTGCAAGCCCGGTTCTGGCCATGGCACGACCCCCACCAGACCAGCCTACTGTCAGCGTATGCCCCACCGCTTGGCCCAGAGAGCGGATCTCTTTAGGGCCAGAAGTGTTACAGCTCATGGGACAAAAGGCTCTTGGACACCGGAGCAGTTTTGCACCTTTATTCCTTCTGGATGGCGGGCGGCGGGCGAGGCGGGAGCGGGCAGGGCAGGCAGGTGGAGATTGGGGGGGGGGGAGAGCTACTTGGGCCGGGATGTTCTAAAATACTGTTTGGGAGGGGTCAGGGGTTTGGTAACCGATACTTTCCATTGGCTTGGTTTGTGGTGCCTCATTTACTTGCCCGGGATTCAGGGCTGCTTTCTACGTGACAAATCTCACACGCCAGGCCTCTCTCTATACAGGGGTTGTAAAGGCTGTGGCTGGTTTTACAGGAGTCTTTCAGGAGCGTTAGCTAAAAACATGGTCTGGTCCCTCGTAGAAATTCCACAGCTCGTGGATATTTCACTGGGTCTCCTAGAATTTTCAGCCTGAGCTCAACCGGGTGTCAGATTGCCTGCCACAGACCACTGCCCCACAGATTGTTCTACCCCTCAGTGTGGCATGAGAAAGGGATATGGCTAATGTGCTTACCCACACATTGAGTCTTCTATGTCTCATCAAGACTTATATATCCATACCTAACTTCAAGATGGTCTCAGTCCTAGACTCTATGGCATCCTGCTATGCATAGGAAAAAGTCACAGATGTTAACTTCTGCATAACCCTGAGAGTCTATGCAACTATTTTCTCAAACAAAAGATAAACTTGTGGATCCGTAAGTGGCCTGGCCATTCAAGTGAATGGAAAAAGAAAGGAATGGCCTGCCAACATCTGTTACGCATCACATTAGAAAGTTCACCTGCATTTTCTCTTTCACTCCTAATAAGACAGCAAGATAAATATTTCAAATTCCACTTTATAATCAGAAATCCTTAGGTCCAGAGAAGTCACACATGTGTAGGGGTTGGGGATGGGGATTAGAATTACTCAAAGAGAAGTCTGATCTCAGTTCCTGATAGGATGTCAATGGAGATTCCAGTACCTAAGCTGGGGCTCTGAAAACCCTGACAAGATAGACTCAGCCACTCATCCTTCCTATGCCAATTAGAGAGACAAGTAACAGTGAATGAAAATCAAAGAAAGGACTTAGCCGACTCACTACATCGAGAGGTGGAACAAATAAGGAGGCCAAGGGAGCTCTAAGCCCATTTGGGACTGACACAAAGCTTGGGCTTAAACTGAGGGCAAGAGACATGCACAGCTAAGCAGTCTCCATCAAGGTAAGATCCTGCCCATCAAAATATCATTGTCCAGGTTCTAGTCTGTCCCATCAAGTGGTCTGAGAAGTTATCAGAGCTGTGTGAAATCTCTCCCAGGAGACAAATTCTTTCTTTGGTACAAGACTCTAGCCTTTCCCTTCTCCAAACACGAGCATCCTGGGGGATTCAGTTCCTTAGGGATAATTGTGCAGTCTTTATTACCAAAAGGGAGGGGTGCCAGTGTCTCTCTTTAGAATATCTTTCCTGGACCTGGAGAGATGGCTCATGGGCTGAAGAGAGGTGGCTCAGCATTTGAGAGTGCTTCTGCTTCTCTAGAGGTCCTGAGTTCAACTCCCAGCAACCACATGGTGGCTCACAACTATCTATCCTGGGATTTAATGCCCTCTTCTGGCATGCAGGTGTACATGCAAACAGAACACTCATATACATTTAAAAAAGAAGGAAGGGAGGGAGGAAGAAAGAAAGAAAGAAAGAAAGAAAGAAAGAAAGAAAGAAAGAAAGAAAGAAAGAAAGAAAGAAAGAGAAAAGAATATCTTTCCTGGAGCGAGGCATGGTTGTTGCACACACTGGGAAGGCAGAGGCACAGGCAGATATCTGTGAGTTGGAGTCCAGCCTGGTCTACAGATCGAGTCCAGGACAACTAGGGATTGTCCCATAGAGAAACCCTGTCTTGAAAAACATCCTCCAATCTTTAGAATTTCCTGGACTATTGTTCCAACCATGACGGGTCCCTTGGACCGTACCTGATGGCTTATGCTAATGACATGACTCAGGGTGCTTTCCTGATAGTCTATGTCAATGCAATGACTCAAGTTTGATCTGGCCGATGCCAGAAAGACTATCCATGTGCTAGGAGGGTTGGGACTCTCAGCCGTACTCTAGCGTCCTAGTATCTGGGGATTGGAGGCAGTCAGGGAGTGAGTTCAGCCACAGGGGGAATTACTCAATTATTGGGATAATTAGGAGAAAAGAAAAGCTTCACTTTAAAGCCTGGGTGAGCTTCAAGGGTTGGCAGTACGCCACACATACAGTGCTGCGTTCATATGCCAGAGGATGATTGCTCTTGAAGTCCCAGAAGCTTTCTGTTTGGAGTCCTTGGTCCCAAGATCTTACCTACATACCCCTTTCTCCCGATGCCAGATGTATATCCTTTTGTCATAATAAGCTGTAATCATAAATGCTGTACCCCGGAGTCCTGTAAGTCATTTAAACAGTTTAGTAAGCAGAAGGGAGTCTGGAGAGACCATAAATATGTAGACAGCTGGCCAGAAATGTGGATGACCCCAGAAATCTCCAAACTTATGCTTGGTCCTAGAAGTCTTTGTAAACTGGATAGCATTTGGATAAACCCAGGTATAAAATAATATGCATAGGGCCACACAGCAAATGAATGTTGTAACTGATATTTGAACCTTGGTATCTCAGTGATATTCTGGCCTGCAAAGAGCTTGGATTTACTCTTATGGGGGACCCACCAGAGGTGACCACTCAGACACACTATAGCTAATTAGAAGTCTTTTATTCCACCCAGCTGGGACCACACTCTGGTACTCATGGCCAATGTATAGGGTTTTTGAAAGCAAAAAACACATCTGGGCATCTTGCTCAGCAGCTACAGGGGAGCTTTGTGTTAAGCAAGTAGTTTGACAGAAGCTAAGATAAGCAGTTGGCTGAAGGAAGAGGTCTGCACAAGCAACAGTTCAACAGAAACTGAAATAAGTTATCTAGGACATCCTGACCTTGGGTTCCTAGAATACAGTTGGGTAATTTTCTACTGGAATCTCCATCAAGGAGATCAAATTCTTGTTAAACCTGAGTCTCAGCAAGGATATAAGATGAAGGAGCCTCTGGACCATCCCACCCTGTCCATTACCACACACTGCGTGCCTGGTATGTAACTCTGTAACTCATTAATCTCTAGATATCTTGTTCATGTATACAGAGCAGAGGGTTCTCATGGGTGAGTTTGTCCCATGGGGGACATTTGGATATGACCAGAGGTAACTTGTGGTTGTACATCTAATGGACAGGAACCAAGGATGTAAGATCCTAAAATGCGTAGGACAGGCTTCCTTCCTCACCAATTAAAAAAAAAAAAATCTATCTGGTCTGATGTTGGTTGTATTGAGGCCGGAAAACCCTAAATAGCTATGATCATTCTCCTCTTCAGTCATCAGATAAGGACCCAAGCAGGATACACTTCACAGAGGGGACCATTGCCTCCTTGTTAAAGTTGTTTTGAGTGCTCTGAAAAGCAGACACTAAGAATTAAATGTGCAAAACCCGTCGCTGGCAAACAACTCTGAAAGTGGAAACCCATTTCTGGCACTAGGCTTTGTACTTGTTAGCCTTTGGTGTCTAGTGTGGGTGTAATTGTCCTGTTATAGGATAACAGCATTTTAACTGTTTTTATACATGAGCATGTGTGCGTGCCTCTGTGTATGTGTCTCTTTGTGCGTGTATGTGAGCGCACATGCGAGTGCTTGTAGTCTTCTATAGTAGTAGACAGGTTTCCATCTGACTTTTCCTAAAGGTTTTTAGAGTTCCTTATCCCTCTCCATAATCCCTCCCTTCCCCTTCCTTCCCACCCCATCCCAGTTTAACCCTCCCTGTTCCATTAACCCCCTTTATCTGTTGCTGATTTCTATCTCTCTTCCCTGAGGCCCCTTACTAATTTCCTGACTCGGGGGGGGGGTATTCCAAATGGAACACACACATCTGAAAATTAAAAGCTAGCATCCACAACAAAAGAATATGTGTGACCTTTAAGTCTCTGGGTCTGGCTTACCTCAGCTCCATCTCCCTACCTGCAAATTTCATTTTTCTTCATAGGTAAATAATACTCTATTATTGAAACATAGCACTCTGTCCTTATCTAGTCATCACTGATGGACAGTTAGTCTGTTTCCATTTCCTGAGTATTGTGAATAGAGCAGAAATGAGCATGAATGAGCAGGTCTCTCTGTAGTAGATACAGAGTCCTTTGAGTATATACCCAAGACTGGTATAACTAGATCAGATGGTAAAACTATTTTTAATGTTTTGAGAAACTTTCAAACTGATTTGCACTACCACCTGCAGTGATTACGTATCCCCCTTAATAATAGTATTTATTAATAATTTATACATGGTATTTATGTATTTATTTTTCAACACGACATTTTATTGATTCTTTGGGAATTCCACATCGTGCACCCCCAGTACACTCACTTCCCAATCTTTCCATGTCTACCTCCCCACCCTTGTGATCTCCCCCGACCAATAAAAAAAGAATTGAAAATAAATAAAAAAATGAATAAAATAAACCAAGTCCTATTTGTGTTCTCTGCATATTCACTGGAGCATGATCAAGCTCTCAGTGGCCTGCCCCTTAAATGGAACTGAGTGCTCCTCCTCCTGCACCCCTGCCATGGGCCATCAGTTGTGGAGAGCTAGCCTTCAGCATCCCCATCATACTCTTTGAGAGTCTCTTCGGTCTTTTTCCTGTCTAGGCTGTTACCTTAGGCCAGATGGTGAGGGGGGTGGGAAGAGTGAGGGTGGGGGGTGAGGATGAAGATCATAGGAGGGAGTGGGGAGCAGGGGGAGGAGGGGGGAGTCAGAGAGGAGGGGGGAGCAGGGGGAGGGGTGGGGGATCAGCACAGAAGCATTCCATATCCTTCCCTCTCAACCATGCATCTTCAGTCACTGAGAGCACACCAAAAGTAGCTTCTTTGATCTTCAGGGTCCCCAGGAGCAAAGATCACAATTGGGCCTTGACACCCTTTCTGGTGACAGCAAAGGCCATGAACATTGTCCCCAGCTGCAGTAGGAGCCAGACAAGACCCAAGCAGCATGGCCCTAGGAAATCAACATGGCTTCAGGTGGCAGCATAGACCACAGACATTCACATAGCCTTCAATGGTAACACAGGCCATGGACATCAACCCAATCCACGGCTGCAGTAGGACCATGGACCCAGACATGACCCTCAGTGGCTGCACAGACCGGGTATCGCCATGGTTATCACCCTTGTCTCAAGCATCAGTGCAGGCCACTCAGATCAGCATGGCCCCCAGTGGCAGCACAGCCCACGGACATCCACATGACCCTCAATGGTAACATGGGCCACAGACATCAACACGGCTTCCACTGTGCCCACCTGGCGAGGCAGGTGCAGCCTATGTAATATTTATTATAATAAGTATTTATATACTTATTTATTTATCTTAGCCATTCTGGCTGAGATAAGAGGAAATCTTTAATTTGCATTTCTCTAATAGCTAAGAGCACTGAACATTTTTCTTTCTTCTTTTTATTTGTTTTTTAGATTTATCTATTTTTTAAATATATATACAGGAGTGCTCTATTAGCATGTATACCTGCATGCCAGAAGAGGGCACTAAGTCCTAGTGTAGATGGACGACAGCCACCATGTAGTTGCTGGGAATTGAACTCAGGATCTCTGCAAGAACAGATAGTACTCCTAACCACTGAGCCATCCCTCCAGGTTGGCAAGGAAGATTTAAACAGAATGTTTCTTGGCCATTTATGTTTCATCTTTTGAGAACTCTTTTTTTGTTACATGCCCCATGTTTTAAAGCTTGTTTTTTTTAATGTTTAGTTTCATATCTTTGCATACCCTAACTACTAACCTTCTGTCTGATGGGTAGCTGATGAAGACTTTTTTTTCCCATTCTGAAGACTTATTTTATTCAAATGATGGTGTTCTGTGCTGTATAGAAACTTTTTAGTTCTATGAGGTTCTATTTGTCGATTGTTGGTCCTAATGCCTGCACTATCAGATCCTGTTAAGAAAGTCCTTTCCTCTGTCATTGAGCCCAAATGTATTTGCTATGTTCTCATGTTCTCATGTACCAGACTCAAGGTACAGATTATTGCTAATACCATTGGCTCCCCTCCAGAACTTGATGGAAGACTTTATTGCTGAAGGCATCATGTATTTGAGCCACAAAACGTGGACATATTAAACTGGTACTGACCTAGCCGCTCCATTCTTTCTGCTCAGCTTTCAAAGTGCTAGAGGGCCCTATGCATGCTGCTTGAGGAGAAAAGTTATTGCAAGCCTTAGCTGTGAACCCTGCCAGCTACAATGACTGGCACAGAAAAATGTGCCCACTGGCTCAATAGTAACCAACCATTTTTCTGATTGGATTTCTGTCCCTCTTCACAAGATAAAATCCCATAATTGGCACCGTTGTTGAGCTAAGAACCTGTAGCTATATAGATCATAGGCCATAGGGGAGAATCCATTACTATTACTATTACTATTATTCTTCTAAATGGACATAGAATTAAGTCAGCTCCTAATGACTTATCATTATACACATAGACCATATATTTTTCAATCCTCTTCAGAGAAGCTTCTATTTGCAATATATGATAATTAATACAAAGACCCACAACTGGCCAACAGGAAGAGAATAAGAGACTGCAGAACGCTCAGCCTTAAACTGAACATCCGATCTATATGCCAAGGCTCAGGGGTCATTATGGAAGAGGGAACAGAAAGCTGCAAGAACCAGAGGCAGTGAATCTACGAGGAAACAGTGTCCTCTGAATACAAGACAGCTCGTGCCGGGCTGGGTGGCTGCCACTGGGGTGCCTGAGTGCCATTGGCAAGCTGCTCAGGGGAGGCAGAACAGTCCGTAATAGGGATCTTAGCCTGTGTTTTTCCTGGTTAGAAACAGCAAGGTCTGGGGCAGATATTGTCATTCCCAAGAGATACCCAGACGCCTCTGGGGACTGCAGAGGGTTGGGAATGGTGTTCCGTGTGTCCATGTTTCCCCTGTGTGCCAGGCAGGAAGGGTGGCTGAGCCCAGGATGGGGGCAAAATCTGGTTTGGTTCCGAGTGAGTGTCAAGTGTACAGAGAGGTGCTAGAAGAGAGAAAGCCTTTTCTGGGAGATGTAGATATGGCTCTATACAACTAAGGCCTCCCCACCTCAGCAATCCTTGATGAAGGGGTTGCCCTAACTGCTTTATTTGATGGGGGATGTAAACCAATCTTACTCAGGGTGAACCAGGGATTAAATACCTTTTGCAGGAAGAGATGCCCAGAAAGGGAAGCTCATTGGCTAAACACTCAGGGCCTATCCAGATACCTCATTAGCATGGAGAACTCCAGGTCTTTATGCCACCTGGCACATTGTCATGGTCCTCTTAGTGGGGTACCATAGTTGTGTGTTCCAGATCAGGTAGTTTGCAGGGAGCTGGCCTACTGTTCTCAATTTTGAGACTTCCCCAGGGTTTAGGCTGGTTCAATAGCTCTTCTGTCTGGTGGCAAGGTCTATTTTCCCCACATGCTCATATGAACTCACAGTGGTTCCAACAGAAGCACAAGCCCCATGCACGCTCAAGCCAGACCAAATCCATCATGGAGAGGGGAGGTGGACATGAAGTCTGACCCTTAGCTGAGGAACTACTGGCAAGTGGTAGCTGCTGGGAGAGGGAGAGCTAGTTTTCTTAAAGAATTTTGCCCTTGGCTTAGTTAATTTCAGGAGCAGTCTCTTCAAGGGAAGCTTTTAGACTATTAATATCCAGGGGAGAGCGCTATGGTGCACATCTTCTGTTTACATTATCAACACCCAGACCTCTCCCTGGGAAGGCTTTGGCATTTCCTTCTGAGCCTCACTGTGGAGGCAGGGTAGGGCCGGCAGGGCAGGGAGGCATGGGTCTGAGGTTAGGGTCCTTTACAGATGTTTGGTGATGTAGCCTGTTCTATTCAAGTGGCATGCAGATTAGGAGAGCTGGCTGTACTAAACGCCCACCTCCCTTTAGCATTTTGCTCCCTTTTTCTTGATGTCCCCCCTCTCTGCTTGTGCTTTGAATAAATGACCTATTGACAAGTCTGTATCTGAGAATTTTCAGAGAACCCAGATTAGAACAGATTATAAATACACATTTCACAGAAGGGGAAATAGGAAAGGCCAACAGGCCTAGGGAGAGAGGATCAACTTCAGTGCTCAGATAAAACTATAGAGAGAAGCACCATTTTGCCTAAAAGTTTGGCAAAAAAATATTTTTTTTTAATGTGATTTCATTTTGAGATAAGGTTTCAGGTAGCTCAGGTCAGCCTTGGACTTGCTCTGACCTCAAACTTCAGATCCTATTGCTCGCAGTTCCTGAGTGCTGGCTCAAGGCTATGACAGCTGTTCTTGGTTACTGACATGACTATGGCTAGAATCGGCTGGGACTCCAGCTCAAGGCAGCCATTGTTGGGCTACCTGAACTACGGACTATAAGCCGCTCTAATAAATCATATCAGCTCTGTCCCTGCAGTGAGCTATGTAGGCTTAGATTTTTCAAAACCTACTTTAGTAAGAGTTCTCAAACACTTCGACCCTCCTTCTAGACCACCTTCCAAAGGTAGGGGAGAAAAGATGGTAAATAGGACAAGGGGATGTGGACTTGTTTAGAAGTAGGTCTTTGGGGGCAATTACAGTCTTTGTTGTCAGGATACCAGCAGTCCAGTTCAGTAGTGCCAGGATATCAAACACAAATCAGCAGCGGTGGTATGATCCAGCAGAACCAGCCAGGCCTCCACCATGGGAGTAACCAGAACCAGCCGAGATGCCAGGAGAAGTTCTCTTCCATGCCTCTCTCAATGAAGTAAAGATCAATGACGACTGGAGACCAGTGAAGCACTGCAAATACTCCATCGCTGTCTGTTGAGTCCTATTTCTACTCTCTCCAAACATTACCTATCCTTCCACAGGTCTTGCCTGAGCAAAACACCACATGAGTCTGCATCAAATGACACAGCTAGAAACTTCCACTTCATAGCCATGACTACTATGCAGGCATACCCCACAATACCAGGTTTATGTCGTATCTTATAGGGATTGAACCCGGGACTTCAGTATACCAGGCAGCCACTGTACCAACTGAGCAGGATCCCTAGACTAGAACTGTGGGCTTTCTAAGGCACTGAGAGAAAGTGGAGAAACTAATGTGTAGTTCTTTGAATATGTCACCCAGCATGATGCATTGACATCTAAGCACAGCCTTCAGGGTCATCAGACCCCAGTCACTCTCAATACCATCCCACCTGCCTGCCCACCAAGCTGCTCTTCAAAGCCTCTGGTGGCTTTACTACCCTGGCCAGCTCCCCACTCCCCTCCTTTCTCCTTTTGAACCTTTCTCCTCTAACATATTCTTTTCCTGCCTCATACTCTGTTGGCAACCCCTCTTACTGAATTGAGAATGGGAAAAGCAAACAAAATATGTGCACACGCTCCTGTCAGTGAGGCAGTCTTCAGGGTGTGTGCCTATGCCTTCCACATCCTGACACAGCTTCCATGTCTGGTCTCTTCAAGAGCCATACTCTAGGCTATCTTTGCACTGTCCGTCTCTCCTACCCTGTAGTGTCTATCGCTCACATCAACGTGTGTCGTTATCCACCTTAAGAAAAAAAGGAAGGGGGAGGGAGAGGAGGAAGAATGAAGAAAGCGAAGAAAATGTCCTTCTTTGCACTTCTCTTTCTACAGGCTCATTCATAGCCACATATCTCCAATAAATTATTTCTATTCTGTCTTTGTGTTGGACCCGTCAGCATCGACTGACATCATCCTTCTTGAAGCCCTTGGAAAGCTTCTGTATCTCTTGCTTGAGTCTTCCCACGTGACTTTCACTCCTCATTCTGCTACTCGCCCACCCTTTCCAGACACTTCACGGTTGTTTTGCCTGAGGCCCCAGCCCCTCTATCACTTCTCCATGGACATGTATTCCTTCCTCCATTTGCCACAGGGCCACTGTCATGACATCCTGTCTGGCCACTCCCTCTTCTCCTTGTTTTCCTGGAAGCTTCTCTCTACTCAGCTGCTAGAGAGATCATTAAAACAGCAACAATGAAAGCTCTGAGTCAGATCTTGTTCTTTTCTTCAAAATCCTTCCCACTCAAAATAGGACCCGAAGTTTCTGCATGGTAGAGGAAATCCCGTCTGATTGGCTCCAGCTCCTTCCTGTTTCCTGTTTCCTGTTTCCTCCTCCTTTCCTCCTCCCCCTCTCAGCTCCTCGCTGCCATTTCCGGAACTGCCTTGTGTTTCCCATCTCAGGGCGCGGTTTATTCATACCCAGAATATCCCCTTTCCAGATATCCACATGGCTACTCTCCCTCAATCTCGTTCGTCTCTGTTAATTGTCACTCCATTCTCAGAGAGGCTTCTGCTGAGCCTCCATCTAAATAGAAGCTCCACCTGTCTCTGCCTTCCTATCTTGACTTCTTTGCTTCTTTGCTTTATAGAGAGCATTATATATTTATAGTCTCCCTTCTTCCCTTACTAAAACAATGGGAGGCTGTACTTATTTTTGATTATACCCTATTCCCCTCCTCATTATATTTAGCATAGATAGGTGCCCGGTAAATCTATGCTGAATAAAGGAAAGAACGGGCTCAGATCTAAGCAAACAGCTCCATCCCAGAACTTTTCACTACCACAAAGTACTTGCAGCAATATTAATGACCTTCATGAGGTCCTGGAGGAATAAAATGAATAAAATACTTTATTCAATTATTATAAGAAATAAACTAAATTCGTGTGTCCAGCTATCAATATGGGTAGAACTGAAGAATACAAGTTCAGGTGAAAGGTAACAAGAGATTGAAAAAAGGGAATAAAAGTGAGAACGTCCAGGTAAAATAGATAAATAAGAAGATACACTAAGATCACATTAAGGCTCCTCCAGGGATTGTCCATGATGGGGTACTCTCAACTGAGTTCAACTGTATGCTCAAGTTTTAAAAGTAAAACAAAACTACAAAGTCTGTGGGGAAAAATGAGTTGTTTCTTGCTTAACTAGAGACGGTAGGACTAGACTCTGGCAAGCTGCAGGTGAGAGAGCCAGGGACTGGGCTCACAAAAGTGGTGTCACTCTGAAGGATGCCAAGAATGAGAAAACTCACCATCCTCCGCAAGAGGTTGAAGCTAGAAAAAGAAAAACTCCAGGACAATGCACAGAGGGCCTTGGACGACCTATAGAGTCAAGATTCATCTCCAACACCAATAGTGTCAGCGACTATGACGTTCATTTACACACACACACATACACACCTTTCCCGGTGCCTTGCATGTCCTGTTCTATGTACATCTCACAGAAAGCTGGTACCACAGGTTTTAATGTTACCCAGATTCTACCAGTGAAAGAAATAAAGCAAGGGAGAATGGATAACTTATCAGGGGTCACATGACTGTATCATCCATGTGGAGGCCCGAATTTGAGTCAGGAAGCCTGGTTCCAGAGTTCCATCTTTTACTAGTTCACCAGCCATCTTTTGGTGCGCAGTGGAGCCGCCGAAGATCTCAGGACAGCATTTCAAGGTAATGGCAAGAGCAGAACAAGAGAGTGACTGCAGGCGGCACACTGGAGACCAGCAGTCCCTGAGGAGGAAACATGGAGACGTCTGTGTTGGTGGCCAGAGAAATGACTAACTTTCTGTCAGGGAAAGAGGCCAGGAGTCAATCAGTGAGGAGGGACCAGTGGGGTTGGCTGGTTGGGCAGGGCTTACATATGTATTTGTGCCCTACTGTGTCAGGCTCTGGGTGAGTCTGGAGATGCTCTGATGGACTGAGGTTAGAAATACTGTGTAAAGCAGGCGGAACAGATTCAGGGATGAAACCTCAGTGCCTTGAACATGTCAGGCAAGGGTTCTACCCCTGAGCTACACTCTACCTTCTGTAATTGTAGCTCCTTTTATTTAAATAAGTGATATGTTTAAGTTAGCCATAATATTCATACCATTGAAAACATTAATTTTGAGAAAAATGTTTTAGAATCTCCTCATAACCAAAAAGGTGGAACATTTGCCTTTAAAAATGAATGTCCCTTTAAAGTTAATGATTTTTATTTAAATCTGAAAAAGCACAGGATATGGCTGAACAGTCAGTGAATTCCCATCTGTAAGCAGGACTACAGTCTGGTCCTGTGAGCCTCAATTACATAGACATTCCAGGTCTGTGCTGTGAATAAGGCATGCGTTATCTTCAAGTAGGTTTTAGAAGTCATAATGAATAGAAATTTGAAGATCAAAGATGCAAATCAAGAAATTCATTCCCAGATAGAAGTTACCCAAGGTACAGCCATTTTATGAATATTTATATATTCATATGAATCAGACCTTACTTACCTTAGTTATCTGAGTCCATTAAATATCCTTTTAGTCATAAAATGTAATTGTAGTACTTTAAGGATAGCTACAATATTTGATACTTACACAGGCATTTTTTCTGTTTTTTTTTAAATATGAGATTGCTCATGAAACAGGTCTTCCTAGAGAGAGGAGCAGAAAGCGCCTGTTAGCCGTGGGAATCCCAAGTTCCCAGTTACACTTTGTCTTCCTGGACATTCCAGAATGGTTCCTTGGCGTTTCTAGTGCCCCCCCCCCTTCCCAGGACATCCAGAATGAGCTCTCAATCGGTACTTTTGATTGACTCACTCACCCACCTTAATATTCTGCCCCTGTCTACTACTCCTACCACTGCCCACAAAGCCTGGAAGACCTACTTGCTGCCTCCCATGACCTCTTCATACTTCCCCATCTCTGCGTCCTGCCACAATGAGCACAGAATTCACTTATGACCACAGGGCCTTTGCATATGCATCTTCTTCTTCCAGAAACAAGAGCACTTTTAGTTTCCCAGCTCAAAGGTCCCTCCCTCCATATGTACAGCACTGTTATTCCAGTCAGTTTGAGTAGATAGGAAAAGTTCCTTCTTTATGCATCAATATTCTAGTGAGAGCATCACAGTAATGTGTAAACGTGCAGCATGACACAAGCCTGTGTGCTAAGAAGAGAAAGAGGCAGTGAAGGAGGGGTAGCCTTGGTACAGGCATGGAGTAGGGAAAGGGAGTCCCGGCGTTGCGGTGGAGGAGGGATTGATACTTGGGGCAGTGGACAGGGAAGATCTCTCAGCTAAGGGGCATTTGACTGCAGCTGGAAGGAAGAGAGAAATCAAGGGTTTAATGAGGCAAAACCCAGCAGGCAGTGTGAGAAAAAGCCCAAAGTCCTGGAACAGGCTGTTCTTTATAGCTCCTGGAAGAAGAGGCAGGCTATAGAGCAGGGGGAGCGGAGCAGCAAGCCGCACAGTGGAGGAGCTGAGGTCTGAGAGGCGGGGAAGGGGCTAACCTGCTGCTGTGGAGGCCAGGAGCTATGCAAAGTAGTTCCCTGCACGGAAGAAAGAGGGTGATGAGTGGGTCTGAACGGATGAGAGCCAGGACTCAAAGTATATTTCTGAAGAAGGACTTGGGATGTTCTATGGGTCACAGCTAACAGTAGGCTCTGAGAGCCCTTGGGAGCCCGAAGCTCAAGGGTAAGGAATGGTGGGGAAGTGAGGGGATTCTAGATTTTCCCTGAGGGTAATGCAGATGGGTTTCTTGGAGCCTTCTCTGGTCTGCGGCAGGCTCACTGTCCCTGCCCCAGATCTCCTTGAGTTCACAGAGCTAAGACAAGGCTGGGGGGGACACACAACACAAACGAACAGTCAGCTGCTCGGTTTGCCCAGGTTAACGAGTGGGAAGGTTGGAGGACTCCTGTTCTGTGTCACTGAGCGGCCCAGAGGAGGAACAAAGGCATGGCGCTTCCCTGTTGGGTTCTCTCAACAAATGAGAGGTTGGCCCGGGGCAAGGTCTGAGAGGTAGGTGAGGGCTCTGAGAAGAAATGAGATCACAGTGTGAGGACAGAAGCTTCACAAGGCAGGTGGGACAGATCCCAGAAGCAGCACGTGGCCCTAACTGTATCTGCATGCAGTACCATGCAACAGTCTGCACCTCGGCTTTGTCTTCTGCTGACTATGTGGCTCCTGAGCACTTGAAATGTGGCTCTGTGGCCAAGAAATGGAAATTTGATTTTGGGGGTTTATTTTTGAAACTTTGAATGGACTTAAATGTAAAAATCCAATGTTGCTAGTGGTTGGTGCAACGGAGCTGGGCACAGAAGCAGGAGATTTAGGCCCAAGACCAGTGTTCTTTGTCCCATACAGCACGGCAACTGAATTGTTTGTGTGTCCAGGAAGTTCCTGGATATCACCAAGAGGCCCAGTCCCAGTAATTGTCTTCACAGGAGTTAGTATGGGAAGGTAGAGACTGAGACCAGCTGTCCATTGCTCGGGTTGCTTCTCCCAGTTAAGAATACCTACTCCCAGTGCCCTGAACACAGCTGCTAGGCAATCATGACCCACCAGTGATAGCTGAATAAACACTACCCTGTAAACACAAACATGAGCAAAACAAAAAAAATATCTGGAGTTTTGTTAGCAAAGAAGGATTCAGCTAATAAGCTAACAGCGTAAGTCCATACAAGAGTAATGGTTACTTTTACATATTTAGCACCCAGTAGCATGTGACTTTTAGGGGTCTATTTTGTTGTTTTGTTTTGAACCAGGGTCTCATATAACCCAGGCAGATCTCATGGGTAACCTTGAGTTTCTGATCCTTCTGCCTCTTCCCCTGGGATTTCAGGCACACCTGGTTTTAGAGTTCCTAGGCTTCAGTTTAGGCAAGTATCCTGTCAACTGAACCATACCCTAGCCCACCATGGACATCTTAGATGGGAATTCAATGACAGCTCAGAAAACAGTGAGGGTGGTTAAAGCTGCCCTGTAATTCTTCCTCGAGACTGCTGGGCCCAGCATGCTAGGGACACAAACTTCTATAGAACCCACACTGTCATTTCGATACTACATGGCAACAGATCCCTGTCTCAGCAGGTGTATTGGCTTGCGCTGGGGGCTACAGTGTATAAGCAGGACCTTTAAACAGAGGGTTCTCTAGAGTAGCAATCATAGAATGAGTCTCTATTATGTATCTATCTACTACATATATGTATGTATATATATGTATATACATGCATACATATGTATGTATACATACATATATAGTTATATATGTATATACTGTTATATATACATATAATTATCTATGCACATATGTGTATATACATTATGTGTATATTATTATACATAGGTATTATACATATGCATTATACACACATACGTATATGTATATATGTATATTATATATGATATATATTACATATATATGATTTATCAGAATTACTTACAGGTAATCCAACAATGGCTGGTTGTGAACAGAATGTCTAAGAATCCAGTTGTTTCTCAGTCCACAAGGCTGAATGTCTCCTCATAGCTGGTCTTCAGGATCCACTGGAATCCTGAAGAAGTAGTCCAATGCCAGTGAAGGAATCGATGTGCTAGCAAGGTGAGGTCAAGTAGCCAAAGAGCAAAAGCCTCCTCCTTCTAAGTCCTTAGATTAAAGGTCTTCCCACCTGAAGATATGGATTAAAGATGTGTGTCTTCCTACCTCAAAGGTCCAGACTAAAAATGGATTCACCTACTTCAAACCAATCAAAAAGAATCTCTCATAGGTGTTCCCTCCATTTCTGGATTGTAGTTCACTCTGGATGTAGTCAAGTTGACAACCAATAACAGCCATCATGCTCACAAAGCAAGAGGCTTAAGGAACCCAACCCCAGCCCCAGCTCATTAAACACACAGGGGGCCTCACTACTCGACCAGACCCCTGTGCTATGTAGCCCATGCTACCGAGAGGCAGCGGGAGTTAGTTCCCTGAGAGCCTTCCCCATCTCTGTACCTCTCTGTGGTTCAGCTTCCGGGTGAAAAGGGACTGGCGAGGCACCAACTCACAAAGGTTTTTGTGAGAATGAGCCAGCCACTGAGTGATGGTAAAGGCCAAGGGCTGGGTCCTGGCAGGTGCTCCTCGGGCACCAACTTCTGCCTCTGCTATTCCGGTGTCCTGGTAACTCCTGAGAAACGCGCATGAGGATGTGACTCCAGGGGGCAGTCAATCATCATTTCTTGAATTGATTTTTTAAAAAATATTTAAAGCACTTTATTTAACTCTGGTTAGTATTCAATCCACAGTGGTGCCTGGTATTGTCACTTTAGGAAGTTTGAGCCTTATTATGTCTTATGGGAAGAAAGGCTTTAGAGGTGTAGAGGTACTTGGCACTTAAAGAAGCTCCAGCGTCCAGTTGTTACTAATGCAGACACTCACGCAGGGTAGCTACTCACGCAGGGTAGCTACTCACGCAGGGTAGATACTATGTATACATATTGGAAATTTAAGCCCATTAACTTCTAGCATTTGGTCAAATAGGAAGATTGGACTAAATTTTACAAGAAGGTTCCCTGAGGGGGTAAATAGGTGTCCTCACATAAATTTGGGAAACTCTGGGTCAAGTTAAGTGGATTACTGCTATCTGTCCCACATCCTTGCCGTCCTCAGCGCTTCCTGTTGATTTGCACTATAAAACTCCTTTCTGTGGAGTGATTGCTCTCTAGACTCAAGGGTCTTGCAGCAGAGCCTCAGAGGTCTACCTTTCTACCTGGATGCCTTTCGGATCCCTAAGCCAGCCCATTCGGATTACGTCACGGTATCCTGAAGGTCGGTACTGGAGTTTGCTATGGACAGAGCGGAGTAGTTCCAGTCCCTGTGTAGTGACTTGAAAATGTCACATGGGGTTGCAGCTGGGACTGTTCTCTTTGCCTATCTGGAACCAGCTGGTGAGTTTTCCTATGTCCTCATGTGACCCATCTGGATGCTGCCCAACACTAGAGCTTGCAAAATTCCCCAAGGTGGAAAACCACTAGCCACTGGACTGGGAGGAACCCTTGTCTGGGACCCATGACAACCTGGGTTAGAAAGACAAAGGCCAGGCCCTGGAGTATGTGCAGGGAGAAAAGGAAGGAGGGGACTACAGCTCAGTTAAGGCTGTGGAGAGACAGGACAAGGGAAGCACTGTGAGTCTAAGAGCACTCAAAAAGGGAACTGAAGGCAGGGTGACCATGGTGACTTGAGCTACACAATGTGTCCTTCCTCCAGCACCAAACAATATACCAGAAACATATGGGAAACTCAAAACGAAAGCAAGATTCTTGCTTTGAGTTGATGCAAGTTGAACCCAGGAAGTGGGGGGATCCCACGACATCAGGGTAGGGTCTCTCCAAGGATGCAGCTGGAGACTCAGCTTCAAGAATCTGTGAATGACAGCTAAATGGCGGACTGTCTCCTGCAAGATCTTGTTTTCCATTTGGTGCGGTTGGTGCCATTGTGTGCCCGGTTTCCTTCCAATATAACAAACTTTATGGGCTGTGACATCATCTCTCTCAAATCCTGTGACTATTGGATCCAGTAGGAAAGGAAGGAAACCAGGAGCACTGTACTTGGAGGGCTCGCTTCCCTGCAGCAGTGTGGCAGTTTACCACATCCAGTAGGGCAGCTCTCTTCCCATGTAGACAGTGTGGCCCCAAGTGAGCCCTAGATGTCTCTAAGCCAAAGGGACACATCTGTTTAAGCAGTCCTACGCTCCTCACTGTTTGAGTGGGAGACATTAGTTGTTGACCACTGGGAATTGTTTACATGAGCTTGGGCCCGGCTTCATCGTGCTTCTCAGGGCAGCTGCTGCATTGGAATGCGGTCACTAGCCCAGAGGGCTCAAACTCATGTGTTAGTGACACTGCGGCGGGCAACAAATACTATTTATCTATGTTCTGGTCTTATATTGTTTTAGTAGAAGATTTAAATTTATGTATTGAGAATATGAGATACATCAATATAAAAATATAATATATTATTCATTCATCTGTCCATTTATCTCTTTAACTCGTTCATTCAATCATTCTGGCACTGAAATCTATGCCCAGCGCTGTGGTAAACACGGGGAATGAAACAGGCCATGACCCCTACACATTAATCAGACAGCTAAGCAAACACAAATAAAATACATAAATGCCAAATGTAGTGAATGCTACTCAGGTTTAGGAGATTAATAATTAACATTCCCCCTATCTCGTACCTCCAGCAGCTCCCTCAGTTTAAAAATAGACTGGCACAGGAATCAAAAAGGTGGGAATAAACATACGGCTTTATGAAGACAAGAATGTGCCATAGGGCTGGCCCTCCGAGCTGCGAAGCTTGGGTCACTGGTGGGGTAGACGATTGTAGACCAGCAACTTCCTTAGGAAGGGCTCTCTTCCAAACCCAGGGGAGACAAGGGAATGACTCCCCTCTACTTAGGGGAAAGTATGAGTTCTGAGTGTTCTACCAGAGCTGAACCTGTGCTTGGAGCCTGTGGGGATCCGCCCTTGCTGTCCAGGCAAGCCTGGGCACAGAGAAAGATCACAAGAGACAGTTGACTTAGACTCTGGGTACATGAGATACTTGACCACCAAGCAGCTTTTGTTTTAAAAACTGATATATTTTTCCCCTAAGAGCAAGAGACCCAGTGTTGATGCTTACTGTGCCATCTGTGGAGACAGACAAGATGCAGAGCTGCAGAAATTACAAGACCCAATAACAAATAAACAGGGTGCCCAGTCAAGTTTGCAAATTCACATTTAACTGCATGTCCAGGTTTTATTGAAAACCATGGAGGATGGGAGGAGCTGGGTGTGGTGGCTCATGCCCTTAATCTTAGTACTTGGGAGGCAGAGGCAGGCAGATCTCTGAATACGGGGCCAGCCTGGTGAAGCAGGATGCTGTCACAGGAGCTGGTGTCCTGAAGATGGATAAATGACAGACTCCAGTTCTGTTTTGGAGGTAGGTAGTCTCTTAGAGACAGTGATATGGTGGGTGTGAGAGCACCTAGGGTCACAGGCAGCTGGCCTGAGTGAGTCACTGGGTGGACTGAAATGTCAGTACCACAGTGTCAGAGAAGGACGATGAAATCAACCTTGACCTGGCATTTTTGCTGTCCTGGTATGATGTCACGTTAGTTCCAATATCTACCTGTCTATCAACTGACTTTAATGTAGTCTACTACTGAAATGGAGGCGGGACCTTGGGTGCTGCCAGACAACAGCATCCACAGTACATGGCTCACAGTCCTAGTGTTGCTGTGTCTCAAATGCCATTGAGGGTGACAGAGAATTATGAAAAGGCTGGAGATAAGCGGATGGTGCAAACTAGTCCAGAGGTGGGAGGGGCACTGTCTGATTATGTGACCCTGCACAAATCCCTAAACTCTTTGATTGAATGGTGTAATGAATATAAACTGTCAGATCACATGGATGGTGCAAACTTCCTGTGGATTACAAATATGGAAAATACTTTAGTAATATTTAGGAATTATTGTGGACGTGTGTGTGTGTATATGTGTGTCTGTGTGTCTGTATGTCTGTGAGTGTTTGTGTGAGTGAATATGTGTGCCTGTGTGCACATGTGTGTGTGTATGTGTGTGTGCATGTGTGTGCACATGTATACATGTGTGCTTGTGTATGTATCTGTGTGTGCATGTATATGTGTGTGTTCGTGCATGTGTACACGTGTGTGTGTGTGTGTGTGATGCATGAACAGCAGTGTCTCTTTTCCTCTCCTCATGATCAACTCCATAAGAACACAGGTTATTGTGTCCTTCCCACTCTGCCCTGAGGACACAGAGCAAGCCACAGCCTGTCCCTGTCTGCCCAGCTGTCCACTCACTGGCTCACACACTATGCCCATCTTCACCTCTGGTCCTCCTATGGTAAGGACAGAACTTGTGGCCCTACTCTTCCCCTCTCCCTGATCACCTCCCCATCACTTGGAGGTCAGCAGCAACGTGGGACACACTCCAAGTCCTCTCTGGGCTGCTCTTTGAGTTGATGCCCCAAGACAAGGTGCAGGGACAGCCAGCCCAGGATGCAGCCTCTGAGGTGGGTGTGGCTGCCCTAGAAGGAAGCTTACCTGAAAGGTGGAAAGCTCAGGTGCTGTGTCTTTTCCAGCATTCACATTGTAAGGCTGTAATCCCCATGCGATGTTACTTGAAGGCAAATTGAAGCAGTAATGAGGATGGGGCTCTGAGATCTCATGGTGGAACTAATGAGCTGATTTAAAAAAGAGATCAAGAATTAAAATATATATTTCTTTGTGAACCTAGCCTTTCATAGCTAAACCACCTGTCCATCCCTATACTTAACCAAGAAGCTCTTCGCAATTGACACCCACTGCCAAAGGGAAATTCGGGTTTCTCCAATGGAGTGTCACTGGGTATATCAACTACTCAGTGTTTTTATGGGTTTTGTTTTATTTTGACAATTTTTGTCTTGCTTTTTTGATTTTCATCTTTTTGGGTTTTTTGTTTTTGTTTTTAGAGAGAGAGAGAAAGAGAGAGAGAGAGAGAGAGAGAGAGAGAGAGAGAGAGAGAGAGAGATAACATAAAGTTGGAAGGGGAAAACATGATCGAAGTATATTGTATAAAATATAGTTAAAATACAATAAAATAGAGATTAATTGTGCACATACTACATACACAAACCATACCAAACACACACTCTGTACATTTATACATATACCACACACACACAGACACACACACACAACACACACACACAGAGACACACACACACACACACACACACACACACACACACACACACACACAACACACACACTACGTACTTACAAGTTACCCATTGCATATTTACGTACGCCATACATACTTCACACATTTATACCTACCATTCAGGACACATTTACACTCACCACATATATTCTATACATTTACGCATACCACATATATACTCTACTCATAATCTATATATTCTAACACATATATACTCCACAAAAACACTCTACACAGACACAGACACAGACACAGACACACACACACACACACACACACACACACACACACACACACACACACACACAGAGACAGAGGGCAGGAAGGCCCACAGAGAGCACAGCCTCTGTAAGCCAGACACAGAGACCTTGCTAGAAACTACATAGGCCAGAAGCTCTGTTACAGAGGTCCCCCAGAGATGACCACTCAGACACAGTCTATAGCCGATTGAAAGTCGTTATTTTTCAGCTGGCTAGGACAACACTCAGGTATTTGGGACCCAAGTGTAACTCTCAGCATTTAGAACAAGGGACTTTTAAAGGCAAAATCACATCTTGGTATCTCCCCCTACAGTTGCAGGGGGAGGTTTGTATAATCAGGTAGTTTAACGAAAGCTAAGATAGTCAGCTTGGAGGACATTTTCTACTTGGGTCCAAAATAGAGTTGGGTAATTTTCCGCAGGATTCTTCATCAAAGAGATCAGATTGTAGATAAACCTAAAATGACCCCAGCAAGTACAAGACGGAGGAACCTCTGCACTGTCCTGCCCTGTCCCAGCTCAACCTTGGATTTCTTTCCAAGAGCTCTAAGAAATAACCGTAAGAAAATAAATTTCTGTCATTTGAGTCATTTAGTTTATATTTTATATGGTGGACAAGCTGGATATGTAGGTACTACTATTTTAGTAGTAAATTAGGCATAAACTTGCAAGAATCTTAACACCAGAGCAAAATTCCTTGCTGGTTACTATCTGACAGCAATTTTTTTGAATCTGTAAGGTCGGCCAACAAGAGCCCACGATTGTAAGCTTGGCGTAGATTATATTGTGTGTTTCTTCGCTCTCTTGTTTTCTACTCCTAATCATGCACACTAATGCCAGCCTGGAAAAGATGCCACAAAAGGTGTGCCTGTGTGAGGAAGGGGAAGACAGAGTGTGGTTGCTGGGAAATCAGAGAAGATGTCTTCTTCAACAGCCATAATGCTTCACTGGGGCTGTGTAGACTGCTGGGTGGTGATCACTCGGGGCCTTTCTTCATCAACACCAACGGGAAGGCGGCTGCGTCCAGCTTGCCTGTGGGAAACCCAGCTCTGACCCTAGAAGTAAAGTGACTCTGGCTGCTATTTATTTCCCTTGCCAGAGTGAAAAACCCCTGTTCAAAAGGGGAACGTGTTATACAATAAAGATGAATCCAGGGTCAGCCTCAGGCAGGACTGGCCAGAGGGGTCAGGGACGATCTCGGCCCTTGGTCCTTTCCTAAGTGGCTTTCCCTGCACTGGTTTCATTCTCACTAATATTCTGGTCCTATCAGAGCTCCCTGCAGTTGATAGTAAAGTGGGATAGTCTGGATATTGTCACCAGGAACCATCATCAAGCAAAGAGAGAGCTCCACTTTCTCTGAAACTGTACATAAGATGCAAGCTCCCAGAAAAGAATCAAATGGTATGCTTGGATCCCAGGTGTCCAATTGGATGGATCTCATGGCCAGAGCAATGGGTTCTTTGACTTGTAGACTTAGGGACTGCATGAGAGAGGAGGGCAACTCTGCTGAGTAAAACGGGCCTGTTGAACGAAGATGAAATAAAGCAGGCGTGTCAAAGAGCTTTTGCTGCTTAGCTGTTACAGATATAGGCAGGAGTTTCTAGGTATGGAGAAGAAGAAACACAAATAGGCCCAAAACCTAAAGCAAGAGAGTTCTATGAAGATGCAACGTTAGAAGCCTAGCAGAAACAGCAGCCATTCCTGCCCTGGGCATGATTGTAAGCCAGAGTCTTGAGCAAGAGAGATTTTAGTGAGCTACAAGTTGTATTGGGAAGGGCCCCTAGACCATGCTGCCATTCTGTCTTATGGAGTTACTGAACCAGTTTATGTGTGAGAATAGAAAGTTCCAAATTTGAGATAGCAGAAGCCATTTATCCAATGTATATTGAGGTCCAATTTGAGCTAAAAGGTGAAGGAAAGTCACTAGTTTCAATAATCCTTATCTGAGTTCCTTTAAGTTAGCCCTCAAACAGCCAAAAGAGTTACCTTTTGGTACAGAAAATTTGGAACCCATGCCTGGGTTCAGAGATCAATATCCTGTTTTGTTGAGTATTCTCTATGTCTAAAATGACCAAATGCACCTGGAACACAAGAGGGGGGTGACATCCCCAACCATCAGAGCTTTCTGCTGAAGGAGTAATCTTGAAATCAGTGGAAAGAGTGCCTTTGACTGAGTGGGCCTTAAGAGAGCTCCAGTGAGCCCCAAGACCTCACAAGGCACCTCTGTCCTCGTGTTTTGCTACGTTGCGTGCATGTTCTGGTTGAATGGAGTGTGGCCTCCCACCTAGGTCAGGCTATGTTAGGGCAGTAAGCTGAGAGGCAAAGGGCAGAAACAGGTGAAAAGAAGAGGCTGCAGGAGGGAAATGGGAGGCCCTACTGGGCCCTCTTGGTCCTGGGGCAGGGAACATGTGAGAGCCAAGGAGGTTCGTCCATGAGTGGGCTTCACCCACTAGTAAGCTCTGATTTCCCATGCTGGTTCTTCAGCATCATGTATTAGATAATTTGAAAAGAAGCTTTGGAGAGAGACAGGGCAGAAGGAGGCTTGTTCTGACCTTAGGCAGGACCATGTTTATTCATGGCAAAGGGGCATCTTGTCATCTAGAGGGAAGATGGATGTGTCTCTCAGAGGGGTGGAAATGTGTGCACATGAATTTCCATAGTCTGCAAGGGAAGCTGAGAAGTATAGTCTTCCACCAGGAAGCTATCAAATCCTGAGTGAAATCAAAGTTCCATTTGTTAAACTCATAGCCAGACATCAGCATCTGACTGGCAATGGAAAAGAGAAATATCATACAATTGATTGTCCAGAAATGTTCCAGGGATGCCATTTTGATATCCTGAATAATTCTCCAAGCTTGTTAGTTAGACCACAGGGTATTTGGTGGTCTTCTTTAGTCAGGAAACATGGCTGGCTATGACATAAGACATCATATGACAGCCATGAGATGTATTCTTCTAGAAAGACAGTGTTATGAGGAAGTGATGAGAAATTGTTGTCTGATGACTGTTAAAGAGGATATATATATATGTGTGTGTGTGAGTGTGTGTGTGTGTGTCTGTGTGTGTCTGTGTGTGTGTCTGTGTGTGTGTGTGTGTGTGTGTATACACATATTGATCATTGTAATGCTGGTCATACTTTCCCTCTGGGTGTTTAACACCATGTAGGTGACCAGCATTAATCTTTCTTTTTTCTTCTGTCTAGGCCAGTTGAAGATCTGTCCTTGGGGGTTATTTTGGCTTAGGAAGAGATTCTGCCTCTTGTAGGCTGTTGTTGGCGTGTTTTGTTTTGTTTTGTTTTTGCCATTTAGTCCATCTATGTGAGGTTAAGTCAAAGGCCTTGCTTGACCATTATTTTATTTGGAAATGTAGAGGAATTTTTTACCTCTTTGTTGACCCTTTGTTCTGCACATTGGACCCTGGTTAGAGCCCACCCAGTGGCATCTCTGTGGCCTCCTGAACAAGAGCACGGGCAGGCGACTTTTCACACTTACAGGATGTTTAGAGATAGCCCACAGCTTCCTGGGACTTAGTTGAACTTGGAGGACAAAGGGGGAAATATGTCCCCTTTAGTTCCTGTGAGCAGATTAGTGTAGGCCTTCAAGTATGGTTATTGAACTGCCTGAGGGTAAGTTGTACCAGTTTGTTCCTTACAATTTATCGATAACGTTTAGGTGAAGTTTGAGCAGATATTGCACACTTTAAAAATAAACCTCAATTAGACACACCCGAATCTAGAGTCTGTGGGTCCTTTCTGTAGTACTTAGATCTGGGTGATCCTACAAGTAAAAGAAAACCTGGACATGGGGAATTTTACAGGGCTTTTCCTGTTTACAGAAGAACTAAATGAAGGATGGTGTTATAATGAAGACTTGTCTGCCAGCAGTTGGAAACAGATACAGAGACCCACAGCCAAACATCAGGCAGAGCTCGGGAGTTTGTGGAAGAGTTGGGGGTAGAATTGAGTGGGCCCGAGTGGCCAAGGAAGCCACCAGAAGACCTATAGAGTCAACTAGTGGGGGCCAATGGGAGCTCAAAGAGACGGAAGCCCCAACCAAAGAGCATGCATGGGCTAGACCTAGGCCCCCTATGCATTTGGAGCAGATGTGCAGCTTGTTCTTCATGTGGGTTCCCTAACAATTGGAGCAGGGGGCTGTCTCTGACTCTGTTACCTGCCATTGTATCCCCTTCCCCTAACTGGACTGCCTGATTGGACCTCAGTGGGAGAGGATGTGTTTAGTCCTGCTGGGACTGGATGTCCCAGAGCTGGATGGTACCTAACTGGGGTTTCTCCTTCTCTAGTGGAAGAGGGTGGTGGTGGAGGGATTTGTAAAGGTTGGACTAAGAGGAGAGGAGGGAGAGGGGCTTCGATCACTATGTAAGGTAAATAAATACATTAATAAAAAATAAAATAAAATAAAAACTAAGGAATGGGGTAAAATGAATTGTCTGCCAGCTTAAAATATCCTTCAAGGGTTCAGAATGATTTCCTACCTTGATAAATCAGTGGTCCTCAAAAGAAATCCAGATGAGCCCCCAAAATGATATAGTCTTGCGGTCTTGATTGAGTTAATTTTCTCTGCCAGTTAAAGAATTAGAAGGCAGGGGAAATCTCAAGGGTAAAAGGTAACTACAGGACATCACGAAGACTGCAGAAAGAATCATCAATTGATATGAATATCGATGCAAAAATACTCAATAAAATTCTCAAAAACCGAATCCAAGAACACATCAAAACGATCATTCACCACGATCAAGTAGGCGTCATTCCAGGGATGGTTCAATATCCAGAAATCCATCAATGTAATCTACTACATAAACAAACTCAAAGAAAAAAACCACATGGTCATTTCATTAGATGCTGAAAAAGCATTTGACAAAATTCGACATCCCTTCATGATAAAAGTCTTGGAAAGATCAGGAATTCAAGGTCCATACCTAAACATAGTAAAAGCAATATACAGCAAACCAATAGCCAACATCAAACTAAATGGAGAGAAACTTGAAGCAATCCCACTAAAATCAGGGACTAGACAAGGTTGCCCTCTCTCTCCCTATCTAGTCAATATAGTACTTGAAGTTCTAGCTAGAGTAATCAGATTACAAAAGGAGGTCAAAGGGATACAAATTGGAAAGGAAGAAATCATAATATCACTATTTGCAGATGATATGATAGTATACTTAAGTAACCCAAAAAACTCCACCAGAGAACTGCTACAGCTGATAAACAACTTTAGCAAAGTGGCCGGATATAAAATTAACTCAAACAAATCAGTAGCCTTCCTATACTCGAAGGACAAACAGGCTGAGAAAGAAATTAGGGAAATCACACCCTTCACAATAGTCATAAACAATATAAAGTATCTTGGTGTGGCTCTAACCAAACAAGTGAAAGATCTGTATGACAAGAACTTCAAGTCTATGAAGAAAGAAATCGAAGAAGACCTCAGAAGATGGAAAGATATCCCATGCTCATGGATTGGTAGAATCAATATAATAAAAATGGCCATCCTGCCAAAAGCAATCTACAGATTCAATGCAATCCCCATCAAAATTCCAACTCAATTCTTCATAGACTTAGAAAGAGCAATTCTCAAATTCATTTGGAATAACAAAAAACCCAGAAGAGCAAAAACTATTCTCAGCAACAAAAGAACTGGGGGAATCAGCATCTCTGACCTCAAGCTGTACTACAGAACAGTAGTGATAAAAGCTGCATGGTATTGGTACAGTGACAGGCAGGTAGATCAATGGAATAGAACTGAAGACCCAGAAATGAACCCACACACTTATGATCACTTGATTTTTGACAAAGGAGCTAAAACCATCCAGTGGAAAAAAGACAGCATTTTCAACAAATGGTGCTGGTTC
>CM052709.1:32333007-32363409 GCA_028551405.1 Uromys caudimaculatus
ACTCTGGAACAGAAAAATGGACATAATACTACCTGAGAACCCAGCTATACCACTCCTGGGCATATACCCAGAAGATGCTCCAACACGTAATAAAGACACATGCTCCACTATGTTCATAGCAGTCATATTTATAATAGCCAGAAGCTGGAAACAACCCAGATGTCCCTCATCAGAGGAATGGATACAGAAAATGTGGTACATTTACACAATGGAATACTATTCAGCTATTAAAAACAATGACTTCATGAAATTCTCAGGCAAATGAATGGAACTTGAAAATATCATCCTGAGTGAGGTAACTCAGTCACAAAAGAACGAACATGGTATATACTCACTGATAAGTGAATATTAGCCCAAAAGTTGGGAATACCCAAGATTCACTTCACAGCAACTGTTGGACTGAGCGAGAGGTCACAGATGGAGGAGTTGGAGAAGGAACTGAAGGAGCTGAGGGAGTTTGCAGCCCCATGGAGGGAGCAACAGTGTCAACTGGCCTGACCCCTTCCCCCCCCATGCTCCTGGAGACTGGACCACCAACCAAGAATACACATGGAGGGCCCCGTACTTCTGGCCACATATGTGGCAGAGGAGGGCCTTGTTGGCCATCAGTGGGAGGAGAGACCCTTGGGCCTGAGGGTGGTAGATGCCCCAGTATAGGAGAATGCCAGGGAGGGAAGATGGGAGTGGGTGGGTGGGTAGGGGAGCACCCTCATAGAGGCAGGAGGAGGTTGGGGGGGGTAGGAGGTTTCCAAAGGGGAGACCTGGAAAGAGGGAAACATTTGAAATGTAAATAAAGTATCAAAAAAAGGTAAAATGCAAAAAAAAAAAGGAAGAATCATCAATTGAAAAATGGTGTTTATGTTGAGCATGTGTGTGTGTCTGTGTGTGTGTGTGTGTGAAAACCCAGCTCGTACAAAGAGGAAAAGACCCTTTACAAAGCAGAGAAGGGACTCCAGAAGCTGACAAAGTCAGTTTCTTCTCCAGGACTGGGTGTTTTAAGGTCTCTGAGAAGTTTTCCTCCCCTAATTTAGGGTTGGTCAGTTTGATTGGCCTGCAGCTGCTGTTCAACAGCCCTGATCTGCCCTTGAACTTGTTGAACCAGTCCATCAGCAGGGTGTCTGCTGGTGGGACACAAAAGACTACAAAGCCTTTGTTTTAAGCTGCCAGGCTTTTGTCTCAAGTGAGGAGAGAGGAGGAATGTGACCATCTTGGAAATGTGTCACCTTTACTACCCAGCCATGTCCCTCCCTCTCCCTATCTGTCTTCCTATGAGGGAATTACCTAACTTTTTCAGAGCATCTGTCTCCATTTATATTTCAGTAGTAATATCTCAGTTTTATACATCCTTACCAATACTTGTTATTGTCTTATTTTAGCCATTTTCTGAGGGATGTTATGGTCTATGTGTATGTGTGTATTCATTCCTTTTTGTCGTGCTGGGGACCACTGAGCTACATCCCCAGACTTTTTGCCATACTTTTAATTTCATTTTCCTAGTGACTAGTGTAGGCATTAATTTTTTGAAACCTACTTTAAATAAGGGTTCAACCTTTCCTTTAGCCACCATCAAGCAGAGGTAGCAGAAGAGAAAAGTTATTAGGGTCTGGGAGAAGTGGACCTGTTCGGGTGAGCTTGACCTGTGGCAGCAGTTCAGTCCTGTAGCAATCAGCAATATGATTTAGCAGCTGTAGAACTGTCCTCTAGGCAGGCAGACACCAGGCAGGAACCAGCAGCTCTAGAACTGTCCTCTAGGCAGGCAGACACCAGGCAGGAACCAGCAGTTACAGTCCGGTCCATTCAGCAAGTCGATACTAGGCAGATGTAGTTCAAACTGGAAGAAACCGCCAGGCTCACCCACCAACCTGAGGTGAGGCCTTGGAAGTGGCAAGCTGCCTCAAGCCTGTCGCTAGCAAAAAATAATGAGGCAGAGCAAACCAAACCAAGGCTCAGTGCTCGTCTATGGGGTCATATTTATACTCCTTCATCTTGGGTCCTTTCACGTGTTTGCTAAACCAAAACATCCTTTTACCTGCATCTGCTTCAGGAAAACAGCCTTCCACACGTTTGCTTTAGCAAGACATCCTTTCGCCTGTGTGCCCCAGCAAAACATCATTTGACATAACTAACTTTTCAAAGAACTACAAGTTTCCACTTCAGACTAGTAATATGAACCATTTTTTCAGGAACTTATTGGTCACTTATATGTCTTTGGAAAAAATATCCATCCAAATCCTTAGTCCATTTTAAATTTAGTTACCTTGTTTTTGTTGTTCTTGTTGTTATGAGAATTCTTCATATTCTTTATTTAAGTATAAATAGTGCTTCCCAGTCTATAGATTATCTTTGAATGTATGAATGAACTACACTCTGGTTAAAGGGGAAGGTTTTTATTGCAGCTATGGGGGGGGGGCAGAACAGAAAGAGAGAGAGCGCAAGAGAGCAGCCATTGATATCTGAAGAGTCCAAAGCAAAGAGAGAAAGAAGTAGACTGGACATGTCCAGCAGCCTGGACATGACCAAAGCTATCTGTGAGAGAGGAGAGGATAGCAAGGAATGAAGAACAGAGAAACCATACTGAGAGAAGCAGGAGGACGGTGGGGTGGGTGGGGGAGGAGATGGCAAGGGCTCGGGTGCTAGTCTAGCATGGCCTCTGATGTGCGATGGGTACTTGCTGTACTAAAGGGTCCTGGAGGCCAGCATGAGCATTGGTGTGCTGACAGATACCACAGGTAGCCATTTGTCCCTCTGCACTTTGACAGATAGGAATCAGTTTCCCAGTTCCTGTGGAATTCTGCCTATTATCTACCTGCCAGAAATCCTCCTATAGCCCAAGTTGAGCTCATTTCTGGATATTTGGACTGCTTTTAGAGTCTGGGAAATTGGAGTGTCCTTTGGACCTGACATTAAACTTTATTTTAAACATGAATATTTTAAACTCTAGTCAAGTCTTGTTTATCTATTTTGCTTTTGATACTGCACTTTTGGAGGCATAGATAAGAAAACCACCACATACAATGTCATGAAAGTTTACACCTATGTTTTAATTTGTGAGTTTTATAACATTAGCTCTTTTCTTTTTACAACTTTTTAAAAAAAATATGTATTTATTTTGTTTATTCTGAGTACACTGTAGCTGTCTTCAAACACACCAGAAGAGGCATTAGATCCCATTACAGATGGTTGTGAGCCACCATGTGGTTGCTGGGAATTGAACCCAGGACCTCTGGAAGAACAGTCAGTGCTCTTAACCACTGAGCCATCTTTCTAGCCCATAACTTTAGCTCTTAAACTTGGAGTCACTTATTTGTTTTAAGTTAATTATGTGTTTACAGTGTGAGGTATAGCCTTACACAGTAAGCAATTTAACTTTGTCCAAAAAGATAGCTAGCTTCTTCTCTCAGCTTGGTAGTCTGTGCCATACATGATGGAAGTGTCTTATTTCTGGTAAAAGCTGACCACACCAAAAAGGCTAATCATGTGATTCCAAGTAGAGTCTGACCATTCCAGAAAACCAACCATGTGAATAAGGCTGGGGACTATGAGCCACGTGGTTCAGACCAGCCTCCGTCATGGGACCAATTAGTCAGTCTTGTGCATGTAATGAAAACCCAGTCCAGACTCTGAAAATGGAAGCTTAGATGAGTTCTCTTGCCCGGCTGTGCTCTGTGATTGCCACCCATCAGTGCCAGGAGGTGTTCATGCCCACTTACAGGAAGAAGCAACAAAAGCTTGTTTGGAGCCTCCTTAGGCAGGCTGCCGTGGGTTTCCTGCTTCAGCTGGTTTGAATCTGCACCCTTTCTCCATGATAAACCCGTGATATAACGATTACAGTGAAGTGTAAGTATAGCAAATTATGAACGTGGGCGGCGGATTGGGGGAAGACTCTTGAGCTTGTAGGAGGTATCAGAAGCTAGAGTGTCTCACGGGGCCTGTTCTTTTTAATCCTGTAGTTGGCTTTGAAAGATGACAGCAGGTGGCAGAAGCAGGATTTATGAGCCCAAGCCCAACGTGTTACAGCATGCCTGTGGGAAGAGGAAACATGCCTGTGGGAAGAGGAAACACGAACAGGCTGGTTTGGGAAACTTTGATTTCTGGCTGGATGCTGAGTTACTTGTGATTTGGAGGTACAGTTTTCTGTGATCAGTTACTAGAAGTAGATTTTCCCAGGGCAATTTAAAAATGATAGACCATATTCCCAAGGAGCTGTCTCATTGCCTGCATAGGAAATGAAGAGGAACAAGAAAGAAATGGAATATATAGTCTCTTAGTTATTTTTATCTGTCATAGCTAATGGATGTAAAGAAAAATGTGGGGTCAATGCTGATGCTGGTAAAGACGTAGACTCCAGCTATTTTTATTTTTTATGTAAATTTTAATTTAAAATATAATTATATCACCTCCTCGCTTCTCTTTTCTTCCTCCAACTCCTCACATGCCCAACTTGGTCACTCTCAAATTCATATCCTCTTTCTCTTTAATCTCTATTGTCATATATATATGATATATGCATATATGATACATATAACACAACATAAATATATAAATACAAAATTGTTTTCTGTTACTGTACGAATGTTTCCAGGGATGAGCACCTGGTATTGGATAACCAGGTAGGGTTCTCATCAACAAGGAAGACTACTTCTCCCACTCTCAGCATCCCTTAGTTGCCTGTAGTTCTTTGCCTAAGGTTGGTGCCTTGTAAGGTTTCCCACGTCCACATTAGCATGTCTGTTGGTCTGCTAACTTGTGGAACCCCCAGCAAAGGGTGCAGTTGAAATTCAGCTAAGAGACAGGGTCAGCATAAGCCTTCATAATGGGCCAACCTTAGGCCCATTCTGGTCTAAGAGCTTCAGGGCCTGTGCCAAAGAAAAATGCACTGTTGAAACAATTGTGAAGCCACTTAGGATGTTTTACAAGACAATGGACAAGCAAAGAGGAAAATAAATGGTAACAATCATCCAGGCAGTGTCAAATGACATTATTAATAAATGGGATGCATGAAGAAACATGACTGGAGCCAAAATCAATCAGTGCTACACTGTGGCTAGACAGATACTGGCTAGACAGAGGGCGCCTTCCAGGTCTCCATACTGAAAGGCTCTAAGCAAACCTGACTGGTTGTTGCTGTTAGGGAGTGAGTTACAAGACCACCAGATCCCAGGAGTACAGAACCTCCTAACTGGGGCAGACCTCACTCTGTGATGAGCAGGGTAAGTAGGCAGGTGGCTGGAGAATCGTGCTACTAGACCAAATTATATAATAGGAGTCTAAGTAATCAAAAAAGAAATCCATCTAAACCACCTAATTGAAACAATTAGGTTTCATTCAGATATAAGCAAGAATAACAGGAGATCACAGTAACTTAACCATCCAGCTGTACCCTAAGGCTAACCCTAGCTCTTTCTAATAATTGCATAATGTGGCGATGATGGAGATAGCAGTTATTTCCTGTGGCTGTGTCTGTAGTGTAACCACTGATGCAAAGGCGGAGCAGCCTGAGCCAAAATGGGCGGAGCAGCCTGAGCCAAAATGGAGCTAAGTCACAGTTTGGAAAGGAGTGATAATTGCTGACTTCCTGTTTTGTTTTGTTTTGTTTGATTTGTTTTTTCTCTACTCCCTTGGGGTATCACTGCAGGATGCAGCCACCACTGTAGAGAACAGTCAGCCTGAACACATGCTGTCCACTACTGGGGTAATAGCTTTCCTCCAGAGACATTGGACAACATCTAGAGCTATTTTGTCACAGCTAACATGGAGGTTGGGTGGTAATAACTCAGTAAGTAAACAGCAGGACACCTTTAAAGATCTACAGTACATGGGCAGTCTCCTATTTCTCCAACAAATACATTTCCACCTTACATTTTCAAAAGTGAAAAGTTTAAAAACTCCCTCTGTTATAGTGCAGATCTATATACCCAGGGTAAAAACCAAACTACGCAAACAAAACCAATCTCTCTCTAGTTGGGCTTCACTAGCAAATAAAGAGCACCAGTTACAGTATTCTCATGCCTACAAGTTCTTCATAACTGATGGCGTATTTGTAGAACACCTTCATTGCAAAAACAACTGGTTAAAAGTGAAGAACACATCACTTGAAAGGAAATGTCAACCTGCAATTAAGATTCCTTCTTCAACTATAGAAACTGAGAAGTCAGCTCGGGAACTTTGAGATATTCCACCAGGGTCCCCTCCCCCCTCCGAGCACATGGGCACCCCCCCCCCCCAGAAGAAACAGGTTAGAGAGCACATAGGAAGGGAGGGGCTGATTAAGCCCCTGCTACCTCAACCCTAAAGACCAATCAGTTTAAAAGTCACACTGATCTGCCAATCACATTGTGCCTAATGGCTGCTGCTCTAAAATCTGTATACAAGGTCCCTGAACGGGTGCTGTGTGGTTGTTTTCCCGTCTTGTTATGCAGTGCGACCTCAGCATGCTGAATTAATAAATTCCTTTTGCATTTTGCATCAGTCCCCGACTCCATGTGTTCACTCGGAGGGTCTCGGGTAAGTTAAGACTCTCTAGAGTCTTACAGAAACTAAGTCCCTTGGGCCAGTATGGACTCTTCCACCAGCTAAGCAATTATATTTTTGGGTTTCATTTGTGGGTGCTGTTGCTGGTAGGTGGTAGAATACTATTTTTAAAAAATGACACAGAAGCCTAGTAAAGGCATAGCAGGGATCATTAAAATAGTGAAGATCTAGCCATACAAGCAAATTTAGGGATCCAACTCCATGTTTCTCTTCTTTCCAAGATAGGACTAGAAAAGGAAAATCTATGGTCGCCAAAGCAGGGAGAGCCAGGTGGCCGCCAGGCTGTCATCTACAAGCCGCCTGACTCTTTGCCCCGCTCATCACAGAATGAGGTCTGCCCAGTTAGAAGGTTCATATACTCCTGGGGTCTGGTGGGAGAGCATGGTATACAGTTTTTATAGTTCTGTTTTTGTGGGGAAATTGGGCCGAGAGGAGAAGAGATATTGTTGGAGTCTACAGGGCAAGATCTGATTCTGAATCCCTTAAGTCTGATTCTTGGATGAAGATCATTAAGCTTGATATAGGGAAAATACCATGAATACTTCTAATCCCTTCCTCCGTATATATAATTTTGGATTTATATAGTCTTACATTCAGTTTGTTAATTGATGGCTGCAGTGGGCAGAGCCTGCCTCGGGACCACAGTAGTGGGTAGGAAAGAAACAGGTGTTTCCTACTTGAGAGTAGGAAACGTGAGAACAAGGAGGTCAGAGAGATGGACCATTAAAGCCGACGCTGTGGTGAAATTCAGGAGACACAAACGTCACAATGTGGACTATTTTAAGATACAGTGGCATTCAGTGACTGAACGCCATTGTGAAACCACCACCACTGTCATTCCTAAAACGTTGGGACTTCCCACACAAACGTTGTATTACCTGGTGCTTCTCCTCCATAGCTCCTGATCGCCACTTGCTTACCTTTTATGGATTTGCCTGTTCTAGTCACTCATACATGTGGAATCATGAAATATGTGTTCTGTATCTAACTTTATTTCACTTATTTTTAAGATCCACTCATGTTGTGATTTCATATTAAAAAATCAGTTATTTTTTTTAGAGCTGATTAATAATATTCCATTGAAGTGCTATGGTACTTTTGTGTTTACCCACTTGTTGGATGATACCATTTAACTTCTTTCCGTCTATTTTTTTATATGACCATTAGTATACAAATATCTTTTAATTACATTTTTACTTATTTACTCTGTGTGTTTTTGTGTGTCTTTGTGTGGCTGTGGCTGTGTGGTGTGCATGTGTGTGTGTGTGTGTGTGTGTGTGTGTGTGTGTGTGTGTGTATATCAGAGGACAACTACTGGGAGTTAGCTCCCTCTTTCTACCATGTGGGGCTCGGAGATCAAACTCAGGCCATCATGCTTAGCAGTAGATGGCCTTACCTTAATGGCAGTAGATGTTCAAACCATGAGGGTCTTGTATTCAGTTCTTCTTGGCATATACGTAGAAGTACAATTGCTGGTAATTCCATGTTAAATATTTCTGAGGTGGGTGGTGAGTGGAATGAGCACTGTGGGCTTTTCCATGAGGTGATATGATAGTTAATCTCAGTTGTCAACTTGATGAATGTGGAGTCATCTAGGAGACTGGGCCTGGGCCGTGCCTGTGGGGGATTCTGTGATTAGCTAATTGAGGTGGGAAGACCCATCAATGTGAACGGTGTCATGTCTAGGCCCAGATCCTGGAACACGTGGAAAAGGTATAAAAGAGCTGATTTTGAGTTTCCTCGCTCTCTGCTTGTTGACTGCAGCTGTGATGTGGCCAGCTGTTTTAAGCCCCTGCTGCTGAGCCTTCCCTAATATAACCTTCCCAGGATATAACCTTGAGCTCTGGACCCTTAAGTTGCTTTTGTCGGGTATTTTTATCATAGCAAAAGGAAAAGCCAAAAAGATAGAGAATGGATACCAGATTTTTTTTCTTTAATTTTTCATCTTGAAAACCAGTCTGTAATATTTATGTTCCTGTAGAGCAAACAGAACATTTCATAATTTCTACAGCTGAGACCACATGACTTGGGTCGATTATTATGTACCCAACAATAATACTTTGTATCCCCCTCTGGGTTATTAGATTTTGCCTGGTAGAAGTTGGGCAATATAGAGGTTACCTGTCTCCTATGAATCTTTTATTTTAACACAAAACCCATGCTGCAGCTTCCTGGGTCTCTCGTTCCATCTAGGGAGGAAAACTTGAATAGAATTGTTCATTGATTCAGCCCACTCAGCCGCCTAGCACGGGTGAGTCAGAAACCTTTCTTTTCTAAATCCTTTCTTACTTTATTATCATGTTCAAATGCTATAGATATTTTCTAGGCATCTCCAAACTTCCTTTAAACTACTCATGGGTTTATAAATACTTTGGCAATGATGTATTATTTCTAGCAAGTATTTCCTCATGATTTTTCAAAACATATTCAAGTAATATGCTTTAAGAAGAAGATAATTCTTTTTCCTGGGTGAGGGAGATAGTTCAGATGGTAAGCTGCTTGCCCTACAAGCATGAAGACAACCTGATTTTTTTGTTTTTTGTTTTTTCGAGACAGGGTTTCTCTGTATAGCCCTGGCTGTCCTGGAACTCACTCTGTAGACCAGGCTGGCCTCGAACTCAGAAATTCGCCTGTCTCTGCCTCCCAAGTGCTGGGATTAAAGGTGCGGCCACTGCCAGGCTCAGACCTGATTTTGATTCCTTAAATTCACATAATAAAGCCAGATGTGGTGATGCATGCTTTAAACACCAGGATAGGGAAGGAGAGGCAGGGTTTTAACTGCATCCCTGGTAGGTCTGCCTGCCTCAGGGCTTGGCTGGCTGCTCTAGAGGTGAAATGTGGAGAATTTGATTGATTGGGTGCTGGGCTTCAGGGAAGTGCTGCAACACCACTCCAGGGGTGGGAAAGCTCAGTCTGAGATGTGGAAAAAGACAGAGCTGGGTTCTCTGAGTCTTGGACATCCAGGCGCTGCTGAGAGTCTCAGAAGAACCAAGAATAGAGTCAGGGGACCCGCAGGCTGAGGACAGCTCTAGCCTGGGGCTGGGGGTGTGGAGGTGGGAGGAGGTGGGGGAGGAGGTGGGGGTGGGTGGGGGTGGGTGGGGGAGGGAGCTCTGGCTTAGCTCTGTGGTGATTGTCCTTAACTTGGCAGTGGTTGTCTGAGAGCGCAGATGGGTCTTCTGTGGGAGATTTAGCTGCAGCTCTGTAGGTGAAGACCTTTCCCACGCTCCCCTGGTGGATCTTGACGAAGGAGACAGTCCATGGTTCTAAACTGTTTATTGACTGTTCATGGTGGGAAAATGAATGCATAAGCTACCTCTCAGTGTAGACCCCAGATTAAATACCTTTTGCAGGAGGGAGATGTCTGGGAAGGGAAGCTTATTGGCTAAGCCCCCAGGGCCTCTAGGTACCTCATTAGCATCGAGAAAGTTCTGGGCCTACATGACAACAGGTCACATTTCCTTATGTAGGGAATGCGGCCTGTGTTCCAGGCCAGGAGTGTGGCAGACAGCAGGGAGTCACCTAAGTCTCAGGTGTGTGCCCACTGAGTCTCCTGGTCTCAACACCCTCTACCCACCAAACTTCCTGGCATTGTTTTACTGTCCCACATCTCACTAGCCTCCAGACTAGTTCATTCAGGATTTCCAAGCAAATAAGAAAACACTTGGTAGATGGCTCTTGAGAAAAAACAGCTGATGCTGTCCTATAACCAACTGTCACATGTATACACACACACACACACACACACACACACACACACACACACACACACACACACACACATTTTTCTCCTTATCGTCAGCAAAGGTTTTACCAAAGCTGTCTCTCAGGTTTTATAACTATCCCTCTGATTAATTAATTTTTCATTTAACAGCAGAGAATCAACATTTGGATTCCTCAGTTCCCATTTTATAACTAGACTTTATTTTTTTTAATTAGCAATATTGATGTTGCCCAATGTAAACCATTACATATTTCCTTTCTTACTTTGTATTTAAGATATGTGATAATATGTGTGTGTGTGAGCGGCCCCATATCTTGAGGAGCACTTGTCCATTCTTTCTCAGATAGTTCAAAGTAGTAAAAATATGACCAAAGTACTTATGTGGTTAAGAAATAAGGGGAGCATTAGGAAGAGTATTAGTGACAGAGCACTAGGCCACACCCACTGCTGTTACCCACCCGCATTGTCCATGCGTGCATTTTGCTGAAGGAGCAATCCCTTTCTCCCAGGATGGTAGTGTTCTCGGCTTTTCATGCCATCTTCTGATAACTCAAGGATGTATGTAGTCCACTTCTGCCTTGTTCTACTCTCTCAGAATGTGACTGTGTGACAGCTGAGTAGGGAAGGAGCTGGAGGGTTGGTCAAAGACCACCACGGGTCTCAGTCAGAGTGTCTTCCTTCAACTCGCAGTTGTGAGTCAAGGCTCCTCTTGACTTTAAGTGACCTTTAGAAGGACATTAGGTGACTTTCAAGGCTAGGTGATATGAGACGGTATAGCATCTGCCTGACTCTCCCGAGACCCCTTTGACCTAGTAAGATGCTGTAAAGAATCTAAGTGGCCACATGGAGAGGTCATACATGGCTGTTCTATCAGACAGCTCCAGCTGAGGTCTGTGCTAATGGCAGTCAGCCAGCATCAGCTGATGACCTGAGAGGAGCCCAGGCTACTCCTATCCTCTAGGTTTAGACCTTCTTCAGTGACCTGATGGAGCTGACATACAAATTGCAGATTAATGAGCTAATACCTGTTGTGATTTTAAGATAATTGACCTAATGGTACATGTGACTTCTCACTACACAAAGCTTCCTGCAAGTGTTGCATGGCTCAGCCATAAGTCCCACTCAGCCCTTCCCACCATATAATAATTAGGTACTGTGTTATGACCAATCAACCTTCCCACCTGTAACCTCGCCCCCCAAAAAAAACCTCTGAGGAAAGTCATACAGCCTATGACTAGATTACAGATTCAGCTTCCTCTCTCCTGATAAGAACTTGCCCAAAGATTCTTGGAATTCCTCTTCATGTATATGAAGCGTCTCAGCCATAGCCAATAATGTATACGCATCCTGGAAATCCCTACCCACTCCCCAAGCTCATACAGCCCTCGTTCACTCCAGTAAAGTTGATTTGTCTCACTGAGGCTGATCCTGGAGATACTCATGCCGTCTGAACTCTGCCCCCACCCCCTTTGTCCTTCCGGGCCAGTGGCCAACAGCCTATGAGGAGAAGGAAAGCCACATGGATCATTTTGCTTGGCACAAAGTTTTCAGGCTCATTTATCATGTAGTCCATAGCTATACTTCTTCCCTCTAAAGGCTGGATAATATTCTAGTGTGCGGACATCCTACACCACAAACCTTTGCATTTGGGGTAAGTCCAGCTCATTTATTCATTCATTTAAACGGGGCCCCAAAAAGTAGACTAGGCTGGTCTCAAACTGGTAGCGATCCTTCTGCCTTGGCCTCCTGTGTCTATGTAGAGTCCTAGCATGTGCCACAATGCCCGTCTCCAACTTGTTCACTCCATTGCCTTGTCCTGTCATTGCCATATTTAAGAAATTACAGCCAAATGTTAAGTTGAGGATACTTGTGCCCACACATTCTCCTAAGTTTTATCTCCATTTTGAGTTGGTATTGTATATGTTTATATATGATATGAGAAAAAGGCCCAGCTTCACTCTGCTGCATATGGGAAATCCAGCCTTGAGCCCCATTGGTTGAATGGTGTTAGACACCTGTGGAAAGGATGGTTTTGTGGCTGTAGATTATTCCACAGCATGTTATTATTTATTCCTCATTCTCCTGTAGTGCTGCAGAAATGCATATCATTTACTCCTTGCCCAGACCTTTCTTTAGAGAACCTGTCCACCTCAGAGCTCCAGGAAAGGCAATCCCATGACTCTTAACGACCATCACTCTTGGATGTGGGTGACTATTTCATGGAGACATACTCAGCCAAGATTGACTTAGCAGATTTTACTCTGGATATGTGTTACCCACAAAGATACATTATGAATTAGGTCAGGTCCTAAAGGTTGCACTGTGGGAAATAGATATTTGGGAGCGGGGGTCCAGTGGAAGGTCGTTAGGTCACTGGGGGAATAACCCAAGTGTGGGAGCTTTTTCTCAAGAGACCCATTGATATACAGACAGAGTTGGTATAAAAGTCTGAGTTTGGCTTCACCTGAGCTCCCTTCCCCTCCCCTCTCCATCCCCCTCCCCTTTTCATCCCCCTCCTCCTCCCCCTCCATCCCCCTCTCCATCCCTGTCCCCCTCTCCCTTTCTCCCCCCGCTTTTTCTGCTGTTTCCTTATACAAGATGGATCATTCTTCTGCCCACGGGTCACACTTTAACACCATGAAGTCCTCAGTCAGAACTGGCATGTGGCCTTTAACAATAGCGAACTGTGAATGGAAGCTCTTCTTTCTCACAGAAAGTAGCAGGCACTGTGTATATTGATTGCTGCCTTAATAAAAGGCTAATTGATACGTGGATCCTGAGCTGTGCCAGGAGATGTGTAGTAATAAGTTAATGGTAATAGGAAATATGGGGATTGATGCTGCTGTAATGAACTTTGTATAAAAAGAACTGAAGAATCCTGCCATAAACAGAGAGAAAAGACAGGTGGATTTAAAACATCAACTGTGGAGAAGTTGTGATTGTTAACTTTCTTGTCAGCTTTCTGATCTCTTTATTTTCTCTCGTCTCTAATTGTTTTGGGTAGATGTTTGCTCTTCTGCAAACAGGCTTTCCCTGATAGAGAGAGACCTTGCATTTGTTAGGAATCTTGGTTGAAAGAAATGAAATATAAGCCGAACTCAACCAACTTAAGCAAAAATCTAAAATTACAAAACTTGCTTTGACTTATCAACCAGACAGTCCAGGGACTGGGAGTTGCTTCTCTCCATCTCTCAGCCCCACATCCTGGAGCATTTGTTTAATTCTCAGCCTCTTAAGATCTCTTCCATCTATGCATAGCAGGCTGGGTGGAAAGAAGAGTTTCCAGAGGCTACTGTGCTTGCATGGGATCCACAGCCTCTGTGACTATACTGCTAAGTTGTGGCCCAGACTGGACCAGTCCCAGGGACATCAGGTGTGGACCTCAGCCATCTGTCCATGGATGGTGAAGGGGAGCCCCACAGAAGCCACACTGTAAGTCAAGAGGGAGGGTTCTGTGGAGGCAGTTCTGGGTTCTGTTATGAAATAAGTGGGAGAGTCGGTGCTAAGATGCCAAAGAACAAAGGGACCTTCACAAAGGATTTAGAAGTAGTCTACCTGTTTTTCTAATATTGCAAAGCATGAAGGTTTGTTCATATCTTCCATTGTTTCCTATGATGCTGTGATGCTTTTGCAAACCATCCCAAATTTCATACTTTAAACCAACTAGGATAAATGATTATTTCTCGCTATTCTGTGAGTTGAGCTCAGATGAGAAGCTTTACATTTTTGTCCTGTGTGGTTCCCTTATGTAGCTGGATGCGGTTTAGAGTTTGACGAGGAAGCAGGACCATCCAAGATAGCCTCCCTGCTCCATCAACTTCTCTGTGGCCCATTATCAACCCCCACTGCTTGGTCTGGGATTCTTTATGGTTTGATAGATGGCTTCTAGGAATGGGAAAATAGAAACTGCCAGGTATTTCCTAAGGCCGTGCCTCAAAGATCCCAATCCATCACTTTTTTTATTGTGTTCCCAGAGTGAGTCACAAGTGCAGCTCTGGCTCAAGGAGAGAGGATGTAAATGTACTCTAGACGTAGAAATACCCAGCAGACACTATGCATAATTAAGGCTCATATCACAAGTTGTGCCCTAGAGACATCTTACCACTCTACAGCTAGCTCCCTGCTGCTGAGTGTGTGCTACACACTCAGATCCCAACCCTTAGTGACTTACAGGCTTAACAGTAACACTGAGACTGTTGGCCAAACCTTTTCACATATTTGTGGGTCACCAAAATACTCTGAGTATCTATACCAATAAACTTAGCGTGTATGGTAAGTATACAAGTGACATCATCTAGTTTAATAAAAGGCATTTTACAGATTCTATTCCCTTTTCTATCTTCTCATAGTTGCCATTATACTAAGTTTGGTTGTTGTATTTTCTTGCTACTGTTACCTTCTGTTTATTTATTTATTTATTGGTGGTGGTTTTGTTGAGTTATGTATGATTCACGTATTGTACAGTGAAGGCATTTACGGTACACAGAGCAGCAGATTCTAGGACAGAGCTATGCAACACATGTCATCCTTAGGACACGCCCTCCTCCCTAAGATGCTGTGAGCTCTTCAGCAGTGACCTCACCTCACTGCCCCACTGTCCTGCCCTAGGGAATGATCAGTCAACTCTGTGTCTATTTATAGTTACCGGTTGGGGGTGCTTCAGGCAAAGGGAAGCTTAGGGTGGTTTTTTGTTGTTTTTGTTTTGTTTTGTTGTAGGTTTCTTTCACTTTGCAACTTTGCATCCATTTTATAGCTTGGACCAGAACTCCATTCCTTTTTGTTGCTGAACTGTATCCACCGTATAGATCGTCCGATTGTTAGTTTTCATCTGTGCTTGGCATTTATGTTGTCTCCACTTTGTGACTATCACGAATAATGCTATTGTGAACTCCCTTGTACAATTTTAGGTGAACTTACTAATGTGTTCAATATTTTCATCCCTATGAGGGGAGTTGCTGGGTCCTACGGTAATTTTGTATTTAACCTTTGGAGGAAATGTTTTCAAAGAGTTTTCCACTTTGTCCAAATGGTGTTCTGAGGTGGCTGACGCCTTTCATGTCCCTACTGGATGTGTAAGAAGATGGCAGTTTCTTCATAGCTTTACCAACATTTGGTGCTCTGTGTCTTCTTGCTAATAGCGAGTATGCAATGACATCTCATTTTGCTTTTTTTTTTTTTTTTTTGGTTTTTCAAGACAGGGTTTCTCTGTGTAGTCCTGGGTATCCTGGAACTCACTCTGTAGACCAGGCGGGCCTCGAACTCAGAAATCCACCTGCCTCTGCCTCCCAAGTGCTGGGATTAAAGGCATGCGCCACCACTGCCCGGCAAATTTAAGATTTTTGATATTTATTAATATTGATATATGTATCTGAAATTCATTATCTTTTTTACATATCTGTCTTATGAATAAGAAGGTATGTTTCTTCCTTTGATAACATTTAGGTCACTTCTAATTCTTCTGTTCTCACATACAAGGATGCTGCAAATATTTTTATACACACAGAAACAGATGCCACAATTTTTCTAGGGCGTAAATAGGAGTGGATCTTCTGGGTCACATTTCAAATCTACTAGATGTTGTCAAACAGAGCCCACTATTGTCATCTCTCCAGCACTGAACAGCATCAGTCTTTCTAATCTGTGCAAACCTATAGGAATGAATGAAACATCTCAGCATGGCTTCGCTTTGTGTCTCCCTAATTACTACTGAAGTAGAGCAGCCTTTCCCAATGTTAGGAGTTGTTTGTGTTTCCCCTCTGATGTGCTGGAGGCTCTGGTCCGTTTATCTGTCCTGTGCCTTTTTCACCATTGCTCATTGAAATTATTTTACAATGTGAACAGTGATATATGTATGTAAAATATGTTTTGAGACCTCTAAACATTAACCTCTTTTTAAAAAAGATTTTTTTATAAAACCTGTTAATAAAAAGAAATTGTTAATTTTAATGTAACTAAGTCTAAGATCATGATATTTGATTTGGGACCCTTTGTATCTTAACTTTTCTCCTTAATTCAAGGTTATGAAACTATAGTCCTAAATCATCTCCAAAATTGTTTAAATCCTTGCCTTTCATGTTTACATATTTGCTTGAGGTCGAATTGATTTCAGTGTGTACAGGGGAACATATATGTTACAGTATAGATTACCTGCAATCCCAGCCTGCAGAAAACCCCATCTGTCGCTCCCTGGCTTGGTGTTTAACTTAGGCCTTATGTCTATCTAGCTCCTGGTGTGTGCAGCTCACTCTCTAGTTTCTTCCTTCCCTTCTACTGGAATTTGCACATTCTTTTGTGTGTATCATACTGACTTAACACTTGTATCAATACTAGATGAACAATTTATCTGGTAAGTGAGCCCCCCTTTGTTTCCTTTTGGGGAGTATCTTGACCGTCCCTTGCACCCCACCATGGACTAACTGCAGGCTGAGACAAGTGCTTTCCCCCAGTCACAACCCCAGCCTGGTGACCATTCCCCACCTTCACCCTTCCAGGTAAATTTTAGGACAAAATTGTTGACATGAAACAAAAGCTTATTATAATTTGTATCAAAATCATTCTGGTGCCGCAGAGAGAGGACACTTTCACAGCATTGAGTCCTCTGGCATCCTACAAATGACAAACCCTATTAGTTTTATCTTTAAATCCATTTCACAGATGTTTGAAGGCTCTCTCCATCTGGACTTCACGCCTTCAGTAGGTTTATCTCTAGGTGCCGAGTGGTTTCTAGACTATTAAAAATGGTGCCTCTTGAGAATTGTGTGTTTTACTTGTGCTAGTGTGGGGAGATGCATTTAACTTTTTCATATTTCTTTGGGTCTTGTCTTTTTGTTTGTTTTTAAGATAGGGTCTCAGTATGAATCTCTGGTTGGCCTGGACTTGCTGTATAGACCAGGCTACCCTTGAAACTCACAGAGGCCTGCCTGTCTCTGCCTCCCAAGTTCTAGGATTAAAGGCCTGTGCCACCATACCTGGCCTATGCTTTGTCCCCCTTCCTACCTCCCCCGCCCCCGCCCCCGCCCCTGCCCCTCCTCCTTCTGTTTAATGTAGTGAACTTCCTCAGCTCTTTAGCTCACGTTTTTGTGTGAATTCTCTGGCTCTTAGATGAGATCACGTAGACTTCACATCAATTTTAAATGAGTGACTACTTTTTTCCTAGTACACCCTACTCTTATCCTTTCATTTCTAATCAGTTATCTAATTTTTCTAGCCACTTGTGTCAGTTTCCTGCTTTTCAGGAAAAGAAAATTTCAAGTCATACAAACCAGATGTACTCAAGATGACAATCTGAGCAGAGCTGACATGCCCAAGTCTCTCTGTTCTACTTCCGGCAGAGCCTTGTAGTTGCTGTCAATCCTCTCAGTGACTCTAAAGGCATGCCGCTTACTTATTCATGTGAGTGGCTTTTCTTCATACACATCACAACATACCCACGCCTCTGCTCCTTTTATATTCACTGGCACACACCCTCTGGCTCAGAGATTCTCAAAATAGCTCTTCTTTCTTGTTACAGCTGTCACCTGAGATTATTTATTGCGCATGTGTTTGTGCGTGCGCATGCGTACACGCAAGCCCGTGATTAGCCATGCATGTACACATTCGCTCTGATGTGTGCAGGAGTCAGTTCTTTCTTATTCCTGTATGAGTCCTGGGGATCAAACTCTAGCCATCCGACTCAGATTTTTTGACATTCGTTTGTCCTGGTCCCCCTCAGCCTGCTTTCCCTGTGCTTGCAAATGGTCAAAGGATTGCTTACTAAGGCTTTGTGCTCTTCCTTTCCTGGTGGCACAGTTCTGGGTCTCTCTCCTGCAAGGCGCTGGGGTTCATTTGTAAGATCTCAGCAGCCCTGGGGACCAGCTTCAGCAATAACATAGAAAAGGCAGCTTTCATCAGCAAGTGTCTGAAGCCCAGGACCTGAGTTTTCCTAGCTAATTCCTGATTTCAAACAGGGGAGTGATCTTTGCCTGTTTGCTTTGCTCGGTTTGGTCAGCAGAGACCTATTAATTATTGAATTGAACAAATAAAAGCTTTCTGAAAAGTTTCTGCTGGGCCGGAGCTTTGAGCCATAGTGCTTTCCACTGCCCCTGGACCGGAGAGGAGGCGGTAAACAAGCTTTCGCCTTCTGGTAGCTACACCTGCTTTCTCAGAGTCACTAATTAGTTTTATTACCCTTCTTTAGTGACCTGCAGTTTGCTAGTGAAGCCTTTTAAAGAAGGCATTGTTGGTGATTTTTGTCTTCTATAATATCAAACGTACGTTGTAAACAACACCATACCAAATGACTACGCTAATGAATAAACAAGCAAAATGTAAACAAATATTGCTGGAATTTGGGTCTTATGCTAGGTATCTAGTCAGGGATGTTACAAAAACTGTAGAAATTATATGTGGGTTTAACAGTCATCACACAATTCTTTAACAGTTTTTAAAAGAGTTACCATTGGTTTAGAATTGGCTTAGTAGAGACAGACATAAGCCTCAAATAAGTATAATTTAAATCTAAGTGTAATTTTCTCTCATCAAGAAGTCCAGGTCTCTACCCAGAACTCGTATGTCCCTGCCATGGTGACAGGCATCTAGTGCTGCTCTCTTCAGAGTGTGACTCCTACAACACAGCTCAGGGGCAAAATCCTACCATCTTGTCAGCATTCCTACCAATTGGAAAATGGAAGGATGTACCCTCTGCTTTAAAGATACTTCCCCCAAGTTGCTTCTAGTGCTTCTATTTATATCTCATTGGGCAGCAACAAATCAGATAGGATTCTGGGAAATGTAGTTTCTACTGGAGGCAGCCATGTTCCTGTCTAGAATTTGAGAGTTCTGTTGCTAAAGTTGGTTGGATAACACAGGTATTGGAGACAAAGAGGAGTTGGTCATACCTTTGGCTAGAATGTGAACTCACTGCTCAGTGAAGTCTGACTGACCAGTCATAGCTTGCTCTCCTGCTTCCTCAAGGGTGATTCATGTTGCCTCTAACCTTTGTTTTCTTTTCCTTTTCTCTAAAGAGGAGGACTCCAGCCCACCTTTGCACACACACTTACTGCTGGGGTTAGGAATCCTTGAGTAGATGCTCTGTCACCATGATTATCTATCATAATCTCTAATATTGCTAATACTTCTGCTGTGTAGCATCTACCACAACTGAAAGTGTGAGTCACTTACATTCTGATTCACTTTATTCTGCTCCACCTTCACCTTCAAGCCTGTAAGTCCTATGAATCAGGGGCTTGGTTTTCTTCGTGCCTGTATTCTCAGCATCAGACTAATTAGTTTCTTATTGTCTCTACTGCGTGGAAAACTCACTGTTTATTTGATTAAACAAAAATAAAATGATCTGCATAGAAATAATCGTAAAGGCTCCTGTGGCTGATCCAGCATCTCCTCTGTCCTCCTCCAGCCTCTGTGGACCCCAGCAATCTATTCAGAAGCTCGTTCCCTCTCACAGGAAGCTTCGGACAATTCTCCACTGCTGCTTCCTCTGCTCATTGCCTGCCATGCAACCTGCAATATTAACATGTAAGATTTATAGGAAAAAGAAAAACCAAACAAAAAAAACGACAGTATTTTGGGAATTTGGAATTGAAAAAAGTTCACGTTTTATGGAATCAACTAGTGAGCTTTCAAATAGAACAATTTCATAGAATGGCACAGTCTAGTTTTCTCAGTATATTAACTGTCACTGAATGAAAGTTTCACTTCACACTGAGAGTCTTCCTCAAATGCCCTGGTTTAGTCTCCTGCCTTGGTAAGGATAGCACACCCCCAGAGCGTTTGCCCTTTCTTGGACAGTGAGAGTCTTACCGTGGCTGAAGGCCATTGTTCTATCTGCCAGTCTGTGCTGACCCAGCCTACGGACTCAGAGGAAGAAGGAACCTCACAAAGGCTGCAGGACTCTGGGGTGGTGCTGTGCTCCCAAAGCTGCCTTAAAGAAATGTGTGCCCCAGTAAGCTGGCTTTCACCCCTAAAGTGGCATGTCAAAAAGATGTTTTTCAGGCACTTCTGAATTGGCAGAGGGTTTATTTTATGCATAATTTTCCATCCTTGATTTGAAATTTAAAAAAAGGTAACTCTTTTATAAGTGCCAGTCATATATCAGGGTGTGAGTGACGGTCACACATGAACTCAACAACTTCTTAAAAACAGCAGAGGGGAAGAAAAATCCGTTTTTGCTATCTCGATGTTTAAACATCAGTGGTCGGAATCAACACAAAGTGGGGAGGCCAGGCAGAAGGAAGCTGACCTTTAGAATACATCCTGTGATGGCCTGAAGTTTCCAGAGTGTAGAGATGTAGAGCTTTAAGTTGTTTTGAAAGCTGTGAATTTCAGTTTTCCTATAATATGAGGCTTCGATGGGCTGAGGAGCCAGAGCCTTCGCATTTGTCAAACCATAGGACTCTTTTGGCATTTGTTCAAGATTTTAACTTAATGGTGCCTGCTTTGCATCTTTAAAAGTTTAGTGTTTTAGATCCTTTTTTAAAAAGTTCCCTTCAAAATAGACATTTTTCTTCCCAGGTTTTAAAGTATCCTTTACCGGTTGTGCTCTCTGCCTCCTCCTCATGCCCTACTGCTGGGCCTGTGCCCGCACCCCTGTCTTTAAGGCAGAGGGAAGTTCAGGTACCCTGGCTCTGGAAATCAAGATGAAAGAATGTGGAGGCGAAATGTACGAAATGGTAAGCTTGAATTTGAAATGAAGCCAGTCCTAGTCCACGCTGCTCCCAAAATAACTTGTCTTCTAGAGAAATTTAGTCATCAAAGTCTAAGCACAAATCAGGAGTCAAGACTAAGATTCTACCCATCTAAAAGTACTACCTCCCAGTGTATTTCAGCAGCTAACACTTCAGATGGGATTAGTGTGCTTTAAAATACACAGCCATCTCTTCCAGTTACAAAACGCCTGTGTCAACTATTCTTAGAAGCTTTAAGGGACTTCTGAGTCAATGGGGACACTAGTTTTTCCTGAAAACTGGCTGTCAAATCAGTATTCATCCTGGCTATGTGCTGCTGTTCAGTATGTGACGGAGGAGGAAAAGCAGCAGTCAGCGGATGGAGCTGGCTTTCATCTGAGGTATTGGGCTTGTGGAAAAGAGTAGTTCTGAGGGCAGCAGGAACAGGTAGTGTAGAGGCTGCACTGACAACCCAGTGGCTAAGTCTGCTTTCAGTTCAGATCCCAAAGAGGCCGTGACACTTCCAGCACATCCATGGTAAATGGTCCCTCTTTCTGCTCTGACTGACAGATGTCACTCTATCTAGCGAGCGTTCAAAGTCACATCGAGGGAGCCAGGCACGATAGCACACCATTCCTAGAGGGATGGATTTAAAAAGAGAAGCAGCATTTTTGTCAGGCAGAGATTATCAAGAAAACAGAAGCCTCCTTGGCAACAACACTGTGTTCAGTTCTGCTTCGAGAAGGGAAGTAAGGCAGTCAGCAGGATGGACCCTGAGGAGGCAGATGAAGCCTTCCTTGGGGCACTCAAGGTCAATGCTCGCATATTGGAAAATGAAGAGGGCGATTTCCCATGCACTCAGGTGCTTAGCAGAGTTGGGTGTGTGTCAAAGGTACGAGTTACTAGTCAGTATCGCAGAAGAAAGTAATTCATATATTTCAGAGAAATTCACAGAGAAAACATTTAGAACTAATCATGATCATTTGATACTTCTGCAACAGCCGAGAGTGGCCCTCGATTCCTATCATTTATATCGGGCTAGCTTCCTTTTGAGTTGACAACAAAGAGAAAACAGGGGAAACCGGCAACTGAGATTGCTCAAGCCATACAGAAGCCATGGGTTCACTGAATGAATCACGTGGTCAGCTGGTACTTACAATAAAACAAAAGGCAGGTTCCAGCCCAAGGAACAGCATATGCTTCTAGCTCCGTAAACTGTGGTTTTTGAGAACTACCATTTACAGCATCTGAGTGTATGCCTGTCGTCTTGGATTCTCATGTTCTCTTGTGCTACAACCGGAGGGCAGCTTGAATTGGAACAGTAAGAAAACCATGAGAGATAAGCACCTCGGTTAGGATCACCTTGCAGGAAACCAGGCTGTCCTAAGTACCACTCCCTAAACAGCAACCAACCAACTAACCCTCAGAAGAATCTTGTTCTTCATAGGCCTTAATGTTCTCAATTGTAAAATGAAAAACTCTTCATACTTTCATGAATAAAGTCTAAGTGATAGGCTATATGTGAGAGAATGTTGTGAATATTTATAAATTACATAAATATAAGTGAAAATTTTAAGAATTAAGAGAAGACAAAGAAAAAAAAAAAAAGCAATGGCCTAGAACACTGTGAGCACTGACTCTAAGCCCTCATCAGATGGACCGTTTGGCTTTGTGGGCCATGGACTTTCTATAGCAAGTGCTTGACTCAACTGTTAGAGCACAGAAGAAGCCATATGTAGTATGTAAATGAATATCTTCATTAAATTTTATTTACAAACCAGGAAGTGAGCTGGGTTTGACCCAGAAGCTATTGTTTGTCAACCTCTGAACCAGGGGCCTATTGAATTCTAATCATCTTCTTAGATGATCTCGTGTAAGTTATTTCCAGTTCCCAAGCCTCCATTTCTAAGTTTATCTATAATGACAGGACTCTGCCATGTCTCCTCAATGATAGGACACATGACAGAATGAGGAATTTTGTTAAAGCAAAAATGTTTTAGTGAATAGCATTGGGAATTTAAAAAAAAATAGCAATACATGAGATGAATTAGTTATAAGTGTTATATGGGTAGAAAGAACGTACCCCATTGTTTAGTTGCTATTCTGTTACTGTTACAAAATGCCGTGACCAAAGCAACTTACACAAGAAAGCATTTAATTTGTAGCTCCCAGTCCCACAGGGTTAGAGTTCATGAATGTCATGGCAGGAAGCATGGCAGTAGGCAGGGAGAAATGGCACTAGGTAGTAGCCTACCTCTGATGCAGAAGCATGAGGCAGAGAGATAACGGAAAGGCTTGGGACTCTGAAATCTCAAAGTGACACACCTCCTCCAACAAGGCCACACCACCTCCTAATCCTTCCCAAATAGTTCCATCAACTAGAGACCAAGCATCCAAATATGCGAGTTTTTGGGGGCCATTCTCATTCAAACCACCATCCATTGGTACCTGTGCATGTGTGCATATGTGTGAGTAGTGTGTATGCATGTATGTACATATGTGTGTACCTGTATAAGCCATCAACCTTGGGTGCCTTCTATCAATAATCACTTTGTTTGTTTGTTTGTTTATAAACAGGAGCTCTAACTGAACCTAGAGTTCACTGATGGCAATGAGCTCACAGGCCAATGAGCTCTGGTGCTCTGCCACTGTCTTCCTCCTTTAGCATTGGTGTTATAGACATGAGTCACTATGCCACACTTTCATATTGGGAAAGGAATCCATGGCTTCATCTCCTAAAATAAAGAAAAATATTTAAAGGGCCAGAGATATAGATCAGTGGTAGAGTACTTACCTAGCAAGATCCTGGGCAATACTGGAATACTGGAAGCATAATTTTGAAGTAGATGAATTGGTAAACTCACACTTGCTTTTGAGGTAAAGAAGTAGGACTCAGAAAGATTTAGGGGCCTACACAAAGTCATTTAAGTAACAGGAGTGACAAGGGATAAACTTGGACTTGATTTCTTTTCTCTACTCTCTGAGCTATTCGGGTAGCTCTGGACATTCAACTCAGGAGGGCTTGGGGAGGAGTAGACAAAGCCAGCTGTGTGAGAGCATTAGTGTGCTCTGACCGCGATGCCTTCCCATGATTTCCCATTTCTTCTTCTTCCTCCAAGGATCTATGTTTGCTCACTCAGTAAGAGCTCATTCCTGAGCCACCTGCTAGAACCCCATACCCACTTACAGACATTTCCTACAAGACGACCCCAGCAAACCAAAATAAGAGGAACCCCTGTGCCCAATCAAAGTCCCAGTGACTCAAAAGAGGAACCAAGAAAGGATAACTAACAGAACCCATTTATCTGGGAAGGTCTTGGTTAAAGTCCCTGGAAATTGCTCAGTCCTGAGAAAATCAGAAGATTCATTACCATGATGGTTAGTTCTGGGTGTCAGTCTGACTGGATTAAGGAATACTCAGAGAACTGGATATAGACTGTCGTGAATCTGAGTGCACTTAGGAGGAAAGGTACGTCCTCTACATGCATGGGTGCTATTGTAGCAACAGTTGTGGGGGTGCACAGACAGAGCACAGAGAGGTGAACTGGTCTTTTCCTCTTGTAGCTGGGGTCTCTTCTTCCCCTCCTGCCTCTACATCAATACTATCCTCCCAGTTTCCCTTATACTCCAGTAGCCCCTGAACCCTGGGTTTTCAGGATTTTAGGTTTAGATTGAGTATCTCTGCATCTCTGCCTTGCAGAAGCCTGTTGTGGGACTTCTCAGCCTCTATGATCATGTGAACAACTCCCTTATTGAGTTACCTCTCGTGTGTCTTTGTCTAACTATCTGTCATCTGTCTGTCCATCCATCCATCCATCCATCCATCCATATTCTATCTCTATACTATTGTGGTGGTTTAAGTGAGCATGGCCTCCATAGATCATATGTTTAAACACTTGGTCCCCATTTGGAGGAACTGTTTGGGAAGATTTAGGAGGTGTGGCTTTGTTGGAGGAAGTGTGTTACTTGGTGGTGTGCTTATGTTTCAGAAGTTTTGTGTCATTCCTAGTGTACTTTCTGTGTCCTGCATGTGGCTCAAGATGTGAGCTCTCAAATATACCTGCCACCATGTTTTTGCTCTGACCTCATAGCTCTAACCCTCTGAAACATAAGCCCCAATTTAAGAGATTTCTTTTTTATAAGTTATCTTGATCATGGTATTTTGGGTTTTGTTGTTGTTGTGTGTTTGTTTTTTGTTTTTTCAAGACAGGGTTTCTGTGTAGCCCTGGCTATCCCTGAACTCACTCCATAGACCAGGCTGCCTCAAACTCACAGATATCTGCTTGCCTCAGCCTCTGGAGTGCTGGGATTAAAGGCATGTGCCACCACTGTGTTTTTATCACAGCAATAGAAAAGTAACTAAGACAACTATATCCTATAGATTTTGTCTCTCTGAAGAACCCTGACTTATACAGTCACCCTGTGAGTCAGATAATGCAGCGCTGTCCTTTTTACTGTCCTCTTTAATACTATGCTGGTCCAAGGTGGCTACAATTTGTTTCAGGAGGTAGGCTCTACTCTCCCTTGGCTCGGGTGTGGACAGTCTGGCGACTGCATGAGGTGCAGGAGAAGGGTGCTATGGCTCAGGTCTTATGTTCTACGTTCTGTCTGTTGCCATACTTTCTCTTTGAGCCCCAAGCCACCATGGACAAGTCCAACACTGCTGAGATTGCCAAGCTGAAGTGACACATGACCTATTTCTCTTGTCAGCCCCAGCTGGGCTCGGCTTTCCATTCAACTCACAGAACCAAACATGAGTGAAGCTGTCAGTTGCCACAGAGCAGCTCACACACCAGAAGACTACTGCCGCTGAGGTCACCAAGCAAGTCCAGTTGAGGTGAAATACGAGAACCACTCAGTCAAATCTATCATTAGAACATACAATGAAGCGTTTGTGTAAGCTGCCTGGTTCTGGCAAGAGGTAATTGAGGCAAATGCTAAATCTGGTCTAAATAAAGCACTCTTAGCTTTTCTATCTGCCATTATAAACAGTGGGCTATCTTCTAATAGGTGTTCCACCAGTTCTGAATAACCCTACAGCCCTTCTGCATGGGCAAGTGGTTCAGGTGAGCTGAGACACGACCTTTATCTTCATCTATCTGTTCTCTAACACCAATGAATAGGTTTGGCCCTATAGACTCATGTGTTTGAATGCTTGGCCCTCAGGGAGTGACATATTAGGAGGTATGTCCTTGTTGGAATCGGTGTGTTGTTGGAGGAAGTGTGTCTTCAAAGTGGGCTTTGAGGGCTCCTAGTGCTTAAGCTCTGCCCAGTATGGAAGAGACAGCTTTTCCTGGCTGCTTTCGAATCAAGATGTAGAACTCTTGGTTTCTCTGGCACCATGTCTGACTGCATGCTGCTTTGCTTCCTCTCATGATGATAATGGACTGAAACTTTAAAACTGTAAGCCAGCCCAAATTAAATGTCTTCCTTATAAGAGTTGCCTTGGTCATGGTGTCTCTGCACAGCAATGGAACCCTAACTAAGACAGTATGCCAGGCTGGATACTTCCTTCTCTGTGAACTGGCAGCTCAGTGCCATGTGCGTCATGGGCTTCTTGATATCTGCATCTTGCACTCCAGTCCTTGTCAGGTTTTTCCACAGTGACAGGCCGCATGCCCGGGGCCATCATCCCCACAAAGTGGACTCTCTCAGCATCATCACATTATCTATAGTGGTGAGCAGCTGACTGCTTCTTTTTAATTTGACCTTGTAATTGAAAACTTGATAGATAAAACTGCAGGCTCCTGGGGGCAGTGCTTTGTCTTAAGTGTCCTTGGGCCCTATAGATGGACGGGTACACTCTCACCACTGTGGCCGACCTAGGTGGTTTTTCTTCTGCTACTTCACAAGCCCGATCATCATGTCTTTCAAAAGAATGGTTCTTAGCAGAGGTTAGCATCTGTATTTAGCAGGGGAATGAGAAGTAGAAAGGGAGTAACTAGTTTGGGATCATTTTGAAAGTTTACAGCTTTCATTTCTTCCTGAACTTTGCTTCTGATTCTTCTCTTGCTTAAAATCCTTAAAAGTTCTTACACTGCAAGAAGGGACAAGGTGGCACTAGTGTTTATTTGCCACTCATTGGAATGGCAAGAGGAAATGCCAGGGATGAGGCTCACAGAGTCAGCTACTTGGGAAAGCAGTCCCTGGAGATCATGGGCACGTTGGAGTTGTAAGAAGCCATGGAAGGCAAGAAGCAGAAGATGTAGATGTGATGGCTTTAGGACAAAGACTTAAGTCCTGATCCCAGACAAGCTCCTAGACACAGCAGTTATAGAAAAGTGAAGGTCTACACACTCATCCCTCTGCCTTCAAACTCTGTTGAAAATACACAGGACTGCAGAGGAAGGAACCCTGGCAGTGGGGAGAGAGGGGCTAACTTATCATCCTGAGAGTTCTTCATAAATGTCTGGATGGCACACAGTGAAGGGGAACACAGTCACAGGTAAACCAAGGAGCCCACCATGGTTAGCATCAAGGCTGCCATTCAGCCTGAGCTCCGGGAAAGCTAAACTCCTGAAGTCCCTAGGCAGAAGGAGCTAGTGTCTGGGGATGGGGAACTGTAGACAAAGTGCTCAGGGGAATACTACCTTCTGCAAAGCTATGCTGACTCCCAATCACCTCTTGTGCCTACAAGTTCCCCTAGTGCCTGAGCTGGCAGCCTTGAGCTTAGATCTAGGCCAAAAGCTGAGAGCTTCCCAAGATATCATGTCATGATGGCTGTCTGGGGAAAGAAAGAGTGAGAGATTTCACAGTAGAGAAATGAGGTCCCATGGTAATTCTGTTCTGGTTCTTTAGAAGGGTGGGAGGGATGCCTGGCTCCCAGTCTCACATCCTTTTGTATGACTTTTTCTAGAGAGACATGAATAAATGCTTATTTACTCCGGATACAGCAGTAACAGACCAAAGAAACAGTTCCATCCAGGTCTGGCCTGGTGAAGCAGGGAACTGATTGGGGTTATTTTTAGGAGCATGGGTAACTCAGACGGATGTTTTGTGGAAAAGCCCACCCAAGCAGAAGGGAGGGCAGCATTCCTGGAGTTCCGGTTCCACCTTTCAAACAGCTCTACTTCCTCTTGCTTCTCCAGCAATTGTTCACAGTTTATATAACCTCATGGGGGTCTAAGGACACTTGAGATTGCAGGACCTTCCTGAGTCACATGAGCCTCCCTCGGCCTTCCTGGAGGGAATGTGTCAATCTAGAGGCTCCGCAATGCATCCGGAAGCACAGCAGTGTACCGGTCTCATATCTGAATGTCCAGGGAAAAGCCTCAAAGCACCCGGAGCTAACGGCCAGCCAATGGAAACGCACCTACAGCGCTGAAGAGGAAATGGCCAACCAATGGAAACGCACCCACAGCACTGAAGAGGTAACGGCCAACCAATGGAAAAGCACCCACAGCCTGAAGAAGAAATTGCCAACCAATGGCATGAGTCTGCCCACCCCTTCATGTGTTCTGATGACCTGACAAGATACAGCTCCCCAGGTATTTGCAAAAAGCTCCGTTCTCAAGAAAGCGATACCAGGAAAAAGGAAAGAAAACTTATAGAAGTTAACGTTTAAAAATTACCTATTTTTTGAACCACTGAGGAGACATTTGCAAAAGAAAAGGCAACTGAGAATGAATTCTTTGAAATAAAAAATATTGAATAGACATCAAAGTAAACAATGGAATAGAATTTATGGAGAAAATAAAAGCTTATGAGTGTGTAGACTTTAAATAAACAGCAAGGAGATTGATAGATGTAGTGGCAGAGAGGGAGGGAAAGAGAGACAAACAAACTGCATAACAAAAACATTTAATAGCTACAGAAGGAATGATGGGATTAGAAAAGCCTCTGCTTTGCAGACGACCTGCTATTAATTCAAGCAAGGGCCATTTAAGGATGCAAATGTGTTTGTAAAAATTTGATAAGTAACAACATAGGTCTCAAAGTATCACCAATAAACTACTTATGAACTACTGTGATAGTTAATACTGACTGGCAGTTAATATTATCAAGTCGATATGATCTAAAATCACATAAGAGACAATCAGTCCTCTGAACATGACCCTAGGGGAGTGATGCTCTTCCCGGATTTAACTAAGCAGGGAAGATCTGACCATTGTGTGGTACATTCCACAGGCTAGAGCCATAGACTGGATAAAAAGAAGAAAGCACACATTCACATTCCTCCGGGGGGTACGATGCAGCCAGCTGCCTCTGGAGGGTGCTAACAGGCCCAAACATGGTAAACATGGCACCAGCAGGATTTACCCTCCCCCTCTGCCCTGCTAACCATTAGATTACATTCCTAAAGCTGGCCACCCAGATCTGTTCCCGAATTTGGCCATTTTCTTATGTTTGACTCATTCCTGAGGTCCAACTATCAAATCATCTAAATTCAGGAATCAAACCCCACCTTTGGCCTACTCTAACATGTCCAACCTGAACACCAACCCATCCTAGCTCATTCTAACGCAGACCCCTCCCCCTTTTCCTCCATCCATTCCTCTTTTTGTCTTAAAATGACACCTGCAAAGCTATTTGCCGCTGTTTCTGCCTGATTCAGATTCAGCCACCTTGTCCCGTTGTATTGCTTAATAAAGGATCTCTTTGTGATAGAAACTGGTGTTTGAGTGTAGTCTGGGCCTAATCTGGGGTCCAGAGGAGATCACCCTTCATGGACAGGTCCCTTCAGCCTCAAGCTTCTGCCACCGGGCCTTCCCTGACTCAATGGACTGTGTCCTGGAACTGTGAGCCAAGGTTCTCCTTTAAGTTGCTTTTGTCAGGATATTTTATTATAGCAATGCTACAAATAATGAATACATTCGCCAATGTAAAAATAGCTAAAAAACTTATAGGTATCTTGAATCAGATTATTAAAGTCAACATTACCAATAAAGGGTCAATATCAATTACTCTGTGGTGTTCCTACTGTGCTGGCCTAAGTCTACCCCAAGGGAGACACACCCACAAGCAGACACTCAGCAGCATGCATGGCTTGTGCTTTTCAAAACTTCTACTGTGATGAAAGACAACACAAGGTTGAGGAATTATATTTAGTTAAAGAAGACAAGAGAGCTACAGAGCTAGGGGAACAAGGGCTAGGGACGTAGCTTAGTGGTAAAGCATTTGTCTAACAATGCAAAGTCCTGGGTTCTAGCCTAGTGCCAGGAGAGCTGCCAGACTAACTGCAAGCACTTCCTGGACTGAATAACAGAGGAGAGAAGTGATCTGCAGAAGGCATTATTGGCATAAGTAGCAAAATTTGATTAAATCTGTAGATTAAGTAGTAGTATATAAATTTAAATTTTTTGTTATTTGATGAATTTGAGGATTTGGTATTGAAGTATCATAATAAAGGAGAGTATTCTACATTTGCCAATTAGAGATGTCCAGAGAAGGAGGAAGTAAATGGGACAAAGAAGAAAAAAACAGGGAAGAGGAGAAGGAGCAGGGGGAAGTGGGGAAGGAGAAGAGGGGGAGGAGGAGGGGAGAAGGAAG
>CM052709.1:32363509-32409491 GCA_028551405.1 Uromys caudimaculatus
CTGGTAACTGAGTTGGTTGGCCACATTTGCAAGTTTAAAATCTTTTTGAAGTAAAAACTATCGCAATAAAGTAAAACAATAACAACAAAAACACCTAAAGACTGAGCAGAAATAGCAGGACACAGTATTTGGTATAAGGAGAATACATATCCCCTGCTCCATATAAGTACATATGTGTAATGTGCTTTTACAAAATAGTGATGTGGTGGCCTACACATGTTCTCCTGGCACTTGAGGGGTGAGGGCTAGGAATTCCAGGCCAGCCTGGGCTACATGAGGAGACCCTGTCTCCAAGACCAAAATGAAACTGAACAGCAACAGGGAGGCGTTATGTAGAAATGCTGGAAACTAACGTGTGATGGGTTAGAGGGTGAGGGACTCACTGATGGCCCTCACACGTGGGAAACGTGTTAACCTTTCCTTGTCTTACAGGATACATAACCAGAACTTTGCTGAAACAGACTCCCTATGAGATTAGCAAACAGGCAGGACTTTACCCTGACTCATCGATTAGACTGGGAAGCCACTGGGCTCGGGAAGGTAGAACTGTAGAACCACAGAGAGGGCAGATCCCTGTGGAGGACAATCTGTCAATGTCTAATACAACTGCTGTACTGTGCACTTAGCCTTTGACCCAGCAATCCCACCTTGGCCGTTTATCCCCCATCCCCAAACAAAAAAGAATCTGTAAAAAAACAGAAACAATGTTTTTACAAGACTCCTCATTATAACACTAATTATAATAGCGAAATATTGGCAACTACCTCTATCCTGGTGCCATCAGCCTGTCAAGACACCATAACAAAACAGTAGTAATGAGAGATGACCTGAAGGGTAGTCATTTATCCTCAAGTTGTTCTAGCGACTGGAACCCACGATGTCAGCAGGGTTGATTTTATCTTCCTGTCCTCACATGGTCTTTCCCTCTTGTAATGACACAAAATATACTGGATTGGACCTTGTTATTATGGCCTCAATGAACTTGACCACCTCAGTAAAGGCAAATACGGTTATATCCTTAGGTGTTAGGGGCTGTGGCTTTAAAGGGATTTGGGATCAATTAGCACAGAGTCCTCTGCTGTAGGAGAGTGGTCGAATAGACTATGAGATACTTATATGCCAGGTCTACCACGTAGCTCTAAAGAAAAGTTTGAGGAAAAGTTCAAGTCTGCCGAGTCTTTCTTTTATATGTATCCCTGTATACCTCTCCTAGGTATTTTATGTATATATATATATATGTGTGTGTGTGTGTGTGTGTGTGTGTGTGTGTGTGTGTGTATGCCACAGTCAGACTAAACATGTAAGTTGTGATTTGAATGTGACAGTTCCCCACAGGCTCATGTGTTTGAACACTTGGTCCCCTGCTAGCGGTGCTCCTTGGGAAAGTGGTGAACTCTTTAGGAGGTGGGGTTTCTCTCAAGCAAGTGTCACTGAGGTGGGTCTGAGGTATTAGAGTCCAGCCCTGCTTACTGTTTACGTTGTGCTCTCTGCACATAGGTGTGACGGGGCCAGCTAGCCTCCTGCTCCTTCCACCACGCCTTTCTGGCTGCCGCTGGGTCCTCCCTGCAGTTACGGGCTATACCCCTGTGGACCTGCAAAACAAAATGAGCCTTTTCCCTCTTCAGTCACTATTTTCAACATACTTTATTGCAGTAACAAGAAAGTAACTGGGACACATACTTCCTATGCAGATGAGTGCTCTGGATACTAAGATGATCTTCTGAGAGTCTTCTCTGAACTCAGCATCCAAACTGGACTATTGAACACATAGCCACAGTCATTCAACCTATGGTCTTCCTAATTAGCTAATCAGTTCATTACCATGCTTTCTTTCTACAGCAAATCAAACTGAAATGTGGGTCTTCTGAAAACTTAGTTCTAATTAACCAATGTTTTATTGATCTTATGGTACCTCCAATTAGTTCTTGCTAATACAAAATTAAACTTATGGTTTTTGAAAATATCTCAAGTATTCTATTTGAGAGATATTTTTAAGATTTAGGAGTGCCTGGATTTGCAAGTAACAGAGTGCTCCACTATAACTTATTTAAGCAAATAGGAGCTTATTTTTCTCTATAATCTGATATATTATTGATTCAGGATAATGTTCATGTAGACAGACTCTACGTAGCCATTCCTACATGACTAATACGTGGACTTGTCTTTTAGTTTCTGTATCCCTACTGTACTTCTGGCTGTCAAATGCACATTTAACACACACACACAAGCACATACCCAGTGACACACACATATACATGCATATATAAAGATAGAGAGAGACATACACATATATGGAGTCTCACACACATATATACATATACACACACATATACACACACACACATAAATACATATACAATCTTTTTTCAGTAAAGAAATGAGATGGGGTTTTTTGTTTGTTTTGTCTTTGGCTAAGTATCTTCTTCCTCTCCTGACCACGAACATGTGGCGGACATGGCCTTGGTGGCACTACTGTATGCTCACACACAGCACTGACTGGTGTGTCAAGATCATTAGGTAAGTCCACTTCAGTCAGTTTGTTGGGCATCCTCAGAGTTCCATGGAAAGGAATCCACGGCTTTGAAGAGCACCACCCACGACCACTACTTTATAATGACTTGACTCAACATCAAACAGGAGTTACAACATCTCTAGACATTGGCATCTGAGTTAGCAAAAGTTAGGGTGGTTTTGATTAATAACTTAGGAAATGAAAGGGCATTTCTAAATGTTAGCTTGCTCTAGGTTTTATTGATCTCAACATGTTTTATTCTATCTCATTTGTGGATTTATCTTGAGCCAAAGCCCAAGGCAGTACCAGAAGTGGATGTTGATGGGTGCATCTGTCAGGATAGGCTGAAATGCGCTGCAGTGAGGGTGTCTACAGAGAAGAGACGGATTGTTTTCTCATGCTCTATTTGTGTTCTCTGTTTCTCCATATGGAGAAAGATGTAATCAGTATTGTCAGTTCAACCCAACAGGCTGAGGACCAGCTATATCATTTAACAGGGATTTACTTAAAATTTTTCTTAATTCTAGAACACAAAGGAGCCTCTGTGTTTTTCTTTGTATCCTTCTGTTACTCATGGTCAGGAGTAGAATCAGGTAAGGCCAGGCTTTTGGCCTCTTACTCAAAGAACTGAAAATAAGGGCTCCCCCAGACTTGCAAAAGTAGCAAGAAAGATTTATTTGGAGTAAATTAGCAGTACAGATTAAAGTGAGGGATATATGGTGAAGGCCGACAGTGGCTGTGGGAATGCAGTGACTCAAGGACCTCAGTTATTGCTTAAGGGTACACTTTATAGGGTTCCAGAGGAGTTTAGCTCTTAAGACACATGGAGAAGGCAGTTCTCTATTTTGATTGACAGTTTAAGTCCTATATTCATTATAGGACTTAATTAAAATGTCCTAAATTAATGCAATTGATTTTGCATAATGCATCTGACTTCAATCATGGTGTACTAGTTAGCTTTATGTCTACTTGACACAAACCTAGACATACCTGGGAAGAGGAAATCTTAACTGTAGACAAGTCTATAGGACATTTTTCTGACTAATGATTGCTGGAAAAAGGCTCTACCCACCATGGGTGGTGCCATCCCCTGGCAGTCATCCTGGGTTCTAATGAGAAGGCAGACTGAAACAGCCATAAAGGTCAAACCAGCAAGCAGCAGCTCTCTATGACTTCTGCTGCAGTTCCTGCCTCCAGGGTCCAGCCTCCAGCTCCTGCTCTGACTTCGGTTCATTATGGACCACAATCTGGATATGTAAGTTAAAATAAACCCTTTCCTCCCCATGGTCCTTTATCCCAGCAATAGAAACCCTGACTAAGACAGATGGTAAACAGAGGATTCTCCCTAAAAATTCCCCTGAAAGACACAGTTTGACTTACTGGGCATATTTCTTAAACCAATTCAGATAGGATCAGCCTTTAAATCCTACATACTGGCTACACTGAATATTTGAATGGGAATTATTTAGATTTAGTTATTGTTAGGGAACAATAACTTACACTATTGTTTAGAGGGGGCATTTATATATATAGCAAGATGAAGGGAGGAGTCCCACGTTGCTAGGTGCATTGTTCAGAGAGGGTGTGTGTGCCCAGTATGTGCAGATTATGGAACAAGACTGCCAAATGAATCATTAAAAGAGACTCCTACGTTACCACAATATTCTTTGTGGCTGTCTGCCTCATTTTCCCTTTCTTTTCTTCTTTCTACAAAGAGTCATGAAAGTGTTGATCTGGTGTTTGGCACCCTGTTGGGTCCTTAGAATATGAAAACCATTCAGGCTGATGCAGCGGTGCACACCTGTAATCTCAGTAGGCAATGGCTGGTGAATATATTTGAGTTTGAGACGGCCAAGGCTACATAGTGAGTTCCCACTCAAAAACAAACAAACAAAAACAAGTAGAGACCATCCCAACGGATGGTTCCTGCCCTCATTACAGTTCCTGGTCTGATGGAGGAGACATACTAATTACACACAGTCAGTTTGAATTAGTTTCACAAGCAAGTTAAAATAAATAAACCAAAGTGAAGATGTCTTATGCCTTTTAGAAGTTACTTCTGATGTCAGTGTAGATAATCTACAATGATACAGTGCCTACAGCACAAAGGACTCATCTTCTATCTTACAAACTGTCTCCAGGACGTGGCTTCCACTTTATGATCCAGATTGACAGCTAGGTCTCTAGCCATGGCATCTGTTATTCCATCCATGGGAAGGAAACATGGGCAAAGGAGGACATTTCTGTGAATGCTCGCATTTTCACATCTTTGGCCATTATTTAACCACACACTTGTATTTAGTTCTGAGACACGCATAAGTCATGCATCTTGTTAAACACTGGGGATTCTGTTACCAAATAAGATGAGAATGAGTGGCCGCGTACCAGGCATGGTATCTGCCAAACAAATGAAAGTGTTCGGTTTTTACATATGTGGTCGGCGCGTAGACAGAGGGACCAGGCTTGTTGTAAAAAAAAAACAAAAGCAAATGCCTACAAAGAATGGCAGGTTAAGAAGAAACTTAAAACATAGTAGAGATCTGAAAAATGTGCAGGCATGAACCAAGGAAAAACAACTAGAAGGAAGACACACCATACAGAACAGCAGAGAGGAGACAGCTGGTTAGGAGAAAGGCATGTGACACACGATGATCTAAGCGGGCAGGCAGGGGACAACTGTGCCAAGCTCTGCACAGAGTATTAAAAACTGGAAGCTTTACTCTGAAGCTCTGCCACCAAAGTTCTCAGACCCTGAAAAATTATCACCACATATACACCATAACTTATAGACAACAAATTAGAAGATCAAGAGTAGATAAAAAAGACCAGTGGCCTCCAAACTCGGGGGGAGCGTAGCTGTAACTAAAGTAATGCTGGAGAAAATGAAATAAACAGAAGGGGTCTGGACCTAGAGGCCAAATTCAGGACTAAGGTGAGGGTTAGCTGGGAAGACTGTGCAGGGAGGAAGAGGGATATGAGGAAGGGTTTTTCCTTTTTAACTTTTAAAATGTGTGGGTTTTTTTTTTAGGAGTTCTTTGAGAATATCCCACGAGTTTCTTTATTATTATTATTTTTTTTTTTTTTTTTTTTTTGGTTTTTCGAGACAGGGTTTCTCTGTGTAGCCCTGGCTGTCCTGGAACTCACTCTGTAGACCAGGCTGGCCTCGAACTCAGAAATCCACCTGCCTCTGCCTCCCAAGTGCTCTCCTAACTCCTTCCAGATCCATCCTCCTTCCCTACCCTCTCAACTTTCAACATAACCCAATCTCTCTCTCTCTCTCTCTCTCTCTCTCTCTCTCTCTCTCTCTCTCTCTCTCTCTCATGGATGTGTGGGTTAGTGGTTGTCTTAGAGTTTTACTGCTGTGTACAGACACCGTGACCAAGGCAACTTTTATAAAGACAACATTTAATTGGGGCTGGCTTACAGGTTCAGAGGTTTAGTCCATTGTCATCAAGGTGGGAGCATGGCAGCATCCGGGCAGGCATGGTACAGGAGAGGCTGAGAGCTCTTCATTTTGTTTTGAGGGCAAACACTGGAAGACTGGCTTCCAGGCATCTAGGACAGGGTCTTAAAACCCATATCCACAGTGACACACTTCCTCCAACAAGGCCACACCTCCTAATGGTGCCAAGCCCTGGGCCAATCATACCCAAGCCATCACAGTGGTTACTGATCTTAAAGAAAGCTTACTCTCTCTTGCCAGTGGCCACAACTGACCAAGGTGCATCGAATTAGAGCCTTCAGCACCTGCAGGCTTAGCTCGAACATTAGCACTCCACCCTTCTTCCTAAGGCTTAGGGTTCATTGTGGAAGATGGACAGAAAGATCGTAAGAGCCAGAGGCAGCAAATGAATGCAAGAAGCTGTATCCTCTGGACACAACAGGGCAGCTGGACATAAGCATTCACAGTGGTTATGACCGCAAGCTCAGGCCTAGTGCAAGTTCAAGCCAGACCAAGTTCTCTGTTCTTTTTAATATGGAAATTGAGAGTAGCCTCTAGGCAGAGCAAGGGAGGTGGGGCTTCAGCACACAGCTGCTACCCAAAGCAGGGACCTGATAATCACTCAGGTCCACTGTAGTTGTTCTTTCTTAAGATCTGTTTCAGAAAACAAACACTCTGATTTGTGGTGCGTTGTGTCCCACAACTAAGTCTGGGGGGCTCTCGGCTTAATATTTACTTTCAGTGTCGTGTGTTGGAATTCAGAAGGAATATTGCTGCCCAGGAGCTTCCTCTGCTATTGGAACATTCTCTCCTACAGGAGGCTTCTTAAACAGGAAAGTAAACAACTCAAAATAGATTTAGGAAATCCCTGAAACTGACCGGATTCACCAGGCCCCTCCCTGCCAGAGAGAGCAATAGAAGCTGAGATTCCCTCTCAGACCAACTAAGGGAACCTGCAAATAAGACTCTTGAGACCAGACTAACTGCCTAGAAGAAACAGAAACTAGCTGAGCTGCCTGAAAGAGGTTTAGACCAGAGTCATCTGAAAAGGTCACTCTCTAACCTGTTGAGCTCCCTGCAGGCTGTACAGTGTGCTCCAGGTCCTCAGCTCTGTGAGCTGTCACCCATGCTGTGCTGGGCCTTAGTGATTCAGCTGTCTTTGAGTCATTTCTGTTCCTCTAAGGAACCCCTTACCAATATGCCTGTAAGTAACCCCAATAAAACGCATTGCTTCGCCAAGTTGGACTTTGGTTCCCTATCTGGGGTGACTAGACATTTGTGTTGCATCTTCCCAGGAAAACTATCACACAACAACTATCTGTTCCATTCTGGAGGCATCTATAGCCTTCTAGAAAATGTGATGGGTGCTATAGGGTTTTTAAGGGGTGAAAACTCCATCTCTGTGCAGGTGCCCTGGAATCTCTCTTAAGGAAGAAGGAAACATATTTCCCTGTTGTTTGGAGCCCCAGAAAGATGACAGACTGGAAAGTATACATATATATGAATTAGAAAGTGTTCTCTACAGAAACAGAACTTATAGAATGAATCTATATATGCATATGTAGAAAGGGGATTTATTAGCTTGCCTTACAGGCTGTGTCCAGCTAGTCCACAACAGCTGTCTCCCAAAGTAGATCCAAGAGTCCAGCAGTTGCTCAGTCCATGGAACTGAATATCTAAGCTGGTCTTCAGCATACACTGGCATCCTGAAGTCAGCTCTAATGCCAGTAAGGAATGGGCAGGCCAGCAGGTAAAGAGCAAGGGCTTCCTCTTTTCATGTTTTTATACAAGATTCCAGCAGAAGGTGTGGCCCAGATTAACAGTAGATCTTCTGACCTCAAAGATCTGGATTAAATCAATGTGGGTCCTCCCACTTCAAATGATTTAATTAATAAAAACTGCCTCACAGGTCTGTCCAGCCATTTGTGTTTTAGTTCATCCAAATGTTAGGCTGACAACCAAGAACAGGCACCACAGTCTGTAAGGTATCCTCGGGGATGCCTGAGGAAAAGGAAAGCCTCATCATTTCACATTACCAAACTTACTCAGCACCTTCCGCCGGCCAGGCCCCAGGCACAGCTAGAGTGATCAGATGGGGAAACCGAGTCTGTCAGAAGCCACCTGGAAGAGAGAAAAAAACCACATTGCTTGTTCCTCTGACTACTATTACTCAAACCCATACGCACTCCATTGCTTTTTCTTACTTTGGGATTAACCATGAGTGTTAGCACTTCTATTTATAACTGAATTTTATAAACGATTACAAAAAGAATTAACTTCCGACTCTGATGTAAGGCTAAAGAGCTAGTTGAAACACAATGTGGTCCCTGCCCGGAGTACATTAAAATAGCCCAAAGTAGCTGTCAAGGCATAAACAGCTCAGGAGAAAAGCATTGCTGTGGCTTTGCCGAACAGATGGTCCGATGACGTCAGTGTCTCCAAATTACCTGCAGCCAAAGCAGATGGAAAAATTAACATGGAAGCCAGGCCTGACGGCAGGCAGCAGTCACAGAGGACATCAGTGGAGGAGAGCAAAATGCTGGCTTTCTTTGCGTTGTCCTAAGGGCTATGGGGGACCTTTCCGTTTGTGCAGATTTCTCAAATGAATGACAAAGGATGGTTCCTACCACCAATACAGGCTGGAGGAAGTAGCATTTTGTAATGTCCCTGCTGCTAAAACACAGTGATTATAAACAGAAGTGATTACGAGTTGGGGGGATGGCCGAGTGTCCACTGTACAAGCATTCAAGAACTGGGTTCGGATCCCCAGCACTCACGCATGCGCTGTCTGTAAACTGTGCTGGAGTAGAGGTGAGAGCAGAGACTGGCTAATCTCCGAAACCTGTTGACCAGCCAGTCTTGCTGAACTGATGAACTTCAGGTTAATTTGGAGACCCTAGTTTTAGAAAAAATGGTGGAGAGTGATTGAAGAAATTACCTAAGTCCACACACAAAGAAAAGAAGAAAGAGGGAGGGAGGGAGGGAGGGATGAAGGGAGGGAAGGAGACAGACAAACAGGGACAGACAGGGACAGAGAGACAGTGAGAGAAAGAAAAATTAAAACTAAAATCAGGTGAATACATATGTAAAGGTTTCCCTGTTCAGAACCTTTTCCGTCCAGCCTCTGGCCCTTTAAGGCCCCCCCCCCCCCCCACCTGCTGCCAGCCCCTCTGATACTTATCTATTACAAAGTAACACACTCCACTCAGCCAGTCTGCCTGGATTATCTGGACTACAAAATCTGAAATCCTGGGACCAGAATCTCAGAGTTTGGTGTCCACAGAGAGTCTTTAGCAATCCATCACTTACCATGAACAGTGAACAGAGGTGGCCTGAGAGTTCCTGGGTCTCTCTGAAGCCACCACAGCTCCACATATCCCAGGGCCCCTAACTCTTAGCTCTTAAGAAGTACAAACCACAAGATACCAGGTTTATACACAACAAAGTAGAAGAAAGATCAGAAGGACCTAAAAACAAAAGTTCAGGTAATATTTTTCTACCATATTGTGTCCAATTTTATGATAGCATTGCCTGGAGCGGGGCTATTGTGGTTTACGATCCAGGGAAATAATCCTGAGACAAAAATGTGAGTCCACAAAATCCTGTAGTGGTGTGGGCAGTGGTGGGGGTGTTTCTGGAAGTGACAACGGGGGAAGAGAAGAAACAAGACAGGAACAGGAAAAAACATACCTCAGAGTCACCCCAAGCAAGAGTGAGGGCTCTAGCTTGTCTCCTCCAATGCTCATGCCCTCTGTCATCAGATGGGAGCCGCTGCCCAGGGACACAAGAGAAAGCCCTCCAGGGGGAGAATGACTGATGCTTGCTGTGGATACGCAGACTGGAGAATGCTGAAGGGTATGTTAGTCTACTTTGTGTCACTATAATGATACCCAATACTGGGCACTTATTAATGAGGTTTGTTTAGTTCACATTTAGAGGCTGAATTCCAAGATCAGGTGGTCCAGCCTCTTTGGCCTGTGACAAGTTGTCCCTCCCACCCCCAGCCCCACTGCTATATGATATCGTAAGAGAGAAACAGAAAAGGAAATTGCCACTTAAAGAGATGGCCAAGCACGTGGACTGGCCGTACATTGGAAGAACTCTAGTAAGACTCAGTCCATGAGATCAAGGCCTTCTGCCGGTAGTTGGTTATGTGACCAAGCTACCTCACCAGGCACCATTTCACCTCTGCCACAGTGGGGAAGAGTTCCAGGGAAGGAGAGAAAAGGCATACCGGAAGGGGCTAAGGCAAGATGTGGTGTCCAAAGACACACTCTGCAGTTACCGAGTTCTCCGAGTGGGCCCACCCCCACTTTCATCATCGCACTATGACTCCATCAAGGGGTCAAGGGGTCAGCTCACTGAGTCGGTCAGAGCCCCTCAGATTTATTTCATCGTCCCTGGAAACACCTCAAAAGCAGACTTACTTGTTCATTACTAATGCGCTGGGCATTTCTCAAGCCAATCAAATTGAAATTAAGATTAACCACTCTAGTGTACAGGATGTGGAATTTAGAATCACAGCAGGTGCTGCAACATGTAAGGACTTCAGACCACACTTAGGCCAGCTTCTTCATTTCACAAAGGAAGCTTAGAGATGGGGGAAATATTTATCGCAAGAGTATGGAACGGGGGCGTTTGTGTGTGTGTGTGTGTGTGTGTGTGTGTGTGTGTGTATGTATGAGTGTATGTGTGTGTGCATGTGTGTGTATGTATGAGTGTGTGTGTGTGTGTGTGTGTGTGTGTGGTGTGTTTGTGTGTGGTATGTGTATTGTGGTATGTGGGGGGTGTATTGTGTGTGTGATGTGTTTGTGTGTGTGTATGTGTGGTGTGTGAGGTGTGTATGTAGTATGTGTGCAATATGTGTGTAGTATGTGTGTATATGTAGTTTGTGTGTGTGTGTATGTGTGTGTAGTATGTGTGGTGTGTGTAGTGTGCATGTGTGTGTATGGTTTGTGTTTGTGTGTGTATGTGTGTGTATGTGTGGTGTGTGGTATGTGTGTGTGTAGTATGTGCAGTGTGTGTAGTGTTTAGTGTGTGTATTGTGTGTATATATGGTGTTTGTGTGTGTGTATGTGTGGTGTGTGTGTGCAGTATGTGCAGTGTGTGTGTGTGTGTGTGTGTAGTATGTGCAGTGTGTGTGTGTGTGTGTAGTATGTGCAGTGTGTGTGTGTGTGTGTGTGTGTAGTATGTGCAGTGTGTGTGTGTGTGTGTAGTATGTGCAGTGTGTGTGCGTGTGTGTGTGTGTGTGTGTGTGTGTGTGTGTGTGTGTGTGTGTTATAATCCTGGGTTAGAGAGTGGCTGCAACAGACTTGTACACTGGGTACTGCTCCATGTGCGGTGTTCCCTCCAGCACCTTGGACTGACTCATAGAACACGGATGGAGAAGGGAGACTGAATTGTCACTTTCTCCTTCAAAGGCTTTTCTATCACCATGAACTAGCAGTGGCTGCCACAGTGCTGCCTTCAGAAGACTCCAAGGATGGGATGCCTCAGGCCAAGCCTGTAACTGATTGCACTGTCTGTCGAGTGCATGTGGACTTGCTAGAGAAGTCAGTAGAAACATGGGGTACTGATCCTGAATAAATAAAGTAATATACTCATTTGATTGTAATAATAATAATAATATATACATGTTATAGGAATATATAAAGATATAAATGAAACAATAGTAAGTATATTTAAGCAGATTAAAAAATAAAGTTGGAGGTGCTGCAGAGATGGCTTAGTGGTTAAAAGCACTTGTTGCTCTTGCCAAGGACCAGGGTTCCATTTCCAGCACCCTCATGATGCTATGCAACCATCTGTAACTTTAGTTCAAGGGGGTACAATGCCGCTTCTGACCTCTTCAGGAATGAGGCATACATGTGCTACAGGTACATAGTGAAGGCAAAGTATTCATCCATGTAAAATAAAATGAAGATTCTTGAGAGAGAGAGAGAGAGAGAGAGAGAGAGAGAGAGAGAGAGAGAGAGAAGGAAGAGGAGGAGGAGGAGGAGGAGGAGGAGGAGGAGGAGGAGGAGGAGGAGGAGGAAGAGGAGGAAACTGGCTCTGGAATTGACTCAGAGTCTCAAGAACGACAGACAAAAACCTGGGAGAAAGACAGGAAGTTGAAAACAGATGTAAGTTGAGTATCTTACATCCTGTCTTTGCTCATACCTGGATACAGAGTGGTGTAGGCACTCAGTCTTTGTGTGTACAAGGGACGTGGGGTACTAAAGTCTCCCAAGTTGGTCTATATAATGAGACCCTTTCAAGCAAAACATCAGCAGGAGTTTTCACATAATTAGAGGCTGATTCTAAAATTTATCTGGAAGCAGAACAAAATGCATGGGGGCATTTCTGACAGAATAAGAAGAGGAAACTTACTTACAGCTAATTATATAATTCATAATTGCCTTTCAACTAATTATGAAGCTGTGTATTCATTATTTTGCTCCTCGCTGTGACAAAACACTTGACAAAGGCAACTTAAGGACAGAAGCATTTATTCTGGTTCATGGTTTGAGAAGATAGGCCACCTTTGTGGAAGTCATAGCAGCAAGAACATGAAACAGTTGGTCATATTGTGTCCATAGTCTGGAAGCAGAGAGGTGAGTGCCAGTTCCAGTCCTCTTTATTATCCAGCCTGATGCCCCAGCTCATAGAATGTTGCCATCCATACACAGGGCAGGGCTTTTCATCAGAAGGCCCTGCTACAAATATCTTCACAGATACTTTAAGAGGTTTGCTTCCTATGTGCTTCTGCGTTCTGTCAAACTGACAGTCTAGACTAGCCATCACAAGTCCACGTCCTGTCAACGGCACAGCTCTTCAAAGCCCAGTATTATATTCTTGACCCTGAAGCCTCGTGTTCATCATATAATGTAGAACGCATTTAGCTATCTTCTCATTTTTAACAATTTGCTTGTTCATGTATTTATTTACTGTGTGGGCACCAAGCATGCACACAGAGGTCAGAGAATAACTTGTGGCACTCAGTTTTCTTCTTCGGTCATGTGGGTCTCAGGAATCAAACTCATGACTGTTAGGCTTGGTGCAAGTGCCCATCTCTGCCAAGAAATGCTGCTATTCCTATTTCGTCCATGTCTGTAAGTACTTATGGCTTCCAGTTCCCATCTCTTGTTCAGAAATGTAACTGTATAGTGTCTTCTGAAACAGTCTCTTAATTATGAGCTATTGTTTAAAAATAAGTTATATGCTTCTAAGATATGGCAGTACAGAGTAAATGCTCCCACTCTAAAAGGGAGGGATAGGGTACAGATTGAACCAAATTGAGGTCAAAGCCCAGCAAAGCAAATACCAAACCCTGCAGCTTCATATCTAGTGTCAAGATGGAATCATCCAGCCTCCAACATCCATAACAGCACTGTTCCTCTAGCTCTTCCACACATAACCTATCTCTGGGTGTGGTCCCACACTTTTTTTTGCCAGTGTCCCTGGTATTGTCAATCTCAGGGAGGGGTCTCCATGACAACCTGGCAGGCTGGCCTTGACAGACACTGCTTGACTCAGTGGATTTCTAGAACCCCAGCTCAAGCCTCCTTGACTCCCTCACATTTGTCTCTTGCATGCTTGCAAAAAGAGCACCATGTGGGTTGCATTGCTAAATTCCATTAGCAGCTTGAGATGAGGTCCCTTGGTCCAGAACTGAAGCAGCTTCTGTGTGCCTTTGGTGCTGTGTCTGAGAAAACATTCTGTGGGCAGTTGTTTTACCTTCGGTGGGACTCTCAGTTCAGGCCCTCTCCTTTCAAATGAATTTGCATTTTCACTGTTGCCCTGCTGCAGAGCTGGGTTTCTCTTTATGCTGATGTCTGTAACAACTGCAGCTGCTTTGGGTGCCCTCACAGTGTTTGAAACTTAGCTAAACCACACACTTTCCTATCTTTCTGCCCCGTTTTGTTCTCTGTAGACTTGGATAAGGCCAGAGAGCAGTAGCTATGCCACAGCCTGATTGCTCTCCTGTCTTGAAAGTGCCTCCACCAAACAAATTAGTCTCTTACTTTTGAAGTCAGCTTCACTCACATTCTCAAGAGCTTTCAGCTATGTCCTTGGCACACATGTGACACAAAGGTCACATAGCTCAGTTTCTTGTTCTTCTCTGAAACCTCATGAGCTGGGCCTCCATTGCCAATGCTTCTCAGGCATTCTGGTCTTTCAGATCCCCATGGATGACCCATTAAGCTCTTCACACTCTCCACACCTTTCAGTTCTGCAAGCCTACCATCTATAGGGTCAGGTTAACAGAGAGTGAGCCTATTATCTATAGGGTCAGGTTAATAGAGAGTCAGCCCACTGCGTGGTAACAATGTTTCTGTATTAGTTACTTTTCTTGCTGTGATGATGATAAAATACCTGACAAAGGTAATGTACAGAAGGAAGGGGTTTTCATTTTGCCTGTGGTTTGAGGATATAGTCCATTGTGGTGGGGAAGTCATGGCCAGCCCACACCCAGAGTGCATGTCCCACTTGCCAAGCTTCCCTGCAAAAGTCTTTATAGACACACTCAGAAGTTTGTTTCCTACATGATTCTAAGTCCTGTCAAACTGAAAATCAAAATTAACCATCACAGCATTGTAACTAGTACAATGTGTCTCTGGAGGTAGGAGCAGGAGGCTTGCTGGTTACTGTATCCCCGCTCTAGAATCAGAGGATGGAGAGCAGTACTTAGGCCATGGTACTTTATAATAGTTACAGAAAAGTAACCAATGCAGATAGATGGCGTTAAAAATAGCACGATTATCATTTGAATACGAAATATCCACCCTAAGTGTACCCTAGGTGAACACTTGGTCCCCCAGCTGATGACCTCTTTGGGAGGGTTGTTGACCCTTTGGAGGTAGCTCCTCACTAGAGAAAATGGGTCACTGGAGGTGAGCCTTGAGATTTTATAGCCTTGTTCCACTTGCTCTTTGTCCTTCTCGGCTTCCTGAGTGTAGGTGAAGGTGACCATTAAGCCTCCTGCTCCTATCCCTCTCTTCCCTTCTTACTGACATGTTCCAGAAGTATAAGCCAAAATAAGACCTTCCCTCCTTCAGTGGCTTTAGTCAGAGTATGTTATCACAGGTAACTAAGACAATAAACCACAACATTATTTTACTTATTTGTTTTTGCATGTGTTGTATCTGTACAGGGTCAGAGGACTGCCTCAGGTGTCATTCTCAGGATGCGCTCCCTTTAAGACAGAGTTTCCTTTTAGCCTGGAGCTGACTAATTAGGTTAGGTAGGGACTGGCTAGCCAGTGAGCCCTAATGGTATACCTGTCTCCCCTCCTCCGTGTGCATCACCATGCTTGCCCTGGGTTCCGGAACTAGACCTCAGGTCCTCAAAGCAAGGACTTTATTTATTGAGCTTTGTCTCCGGCTTCCTAATGCACACATTTAGTTGTACTTCAGTGGTTAAACCAATGAGTGTGTGAGAATCTTTATGACAGGTGCTCTGCCATTAGGACCTCCATGATACTTGTGGCATTGCCAGTCATGCTCCATGCCATCTTAAGCCAGCACCAATTTTGTCCCCTTTTCCATTGCCAAAAATTTCCCTCACATATAGCTAAGGCCTGGCTCACCATGACATCCCCCGCCCCCAATAATCACTGCTTTATTGTGACAGAGGGGAAACTGAAGTGGTCTGGATTATCACCTATGTGAGCTTGTTCTCCAAAGTTGACATTTACCTGATTTCTAAGGTAATGTGTTGAGCTGAGGTTATGAGCCATGAGCCCTCCGTACATTAAGTCAGGATCTCCCACTCTTAGGTGTGATTGGCATTTGAGGCCTGGAAATTCTCGTGTGGACTGTGCTGTGCATTGTAGTTTAATTAACAGTACTGTGTAACTGTTTCCTCTGTGTCAGATATGGTCATCGCCATCTTGACCAGGCTGGCCTCGAACTCAGAAATCCGCCTGCCTCTGCCTCCCAAGTGCTGGGATTAAAGGCGTGCGCCATCACTGCCCGGCCTTGACAGTTTCTTAAAATCACAACAAGCCATATTCCTTGACTCTCTGCTCATTACCTGCTGCATACATAGAAAAAAGTCTCCAATATATTGCCAAATGTCCTCTGGGGAACAAAATCATTTCTGTTAGTGTGACACCTTCTTGATTTTTCAGCGTCTTCAATATACAATTGGAACAGGAAGTGAAGTGAAAGTGTATGTGAAAAGTGACCTCAGTATGGCAGTCTGAGGGAGTGGGGAAGTATGATTTTATTTTTCTTGTTCAAAAAAAAAAAAGCTGCAAGAAGAAACTTAAGAAGGAGAGGTTGTTTTGACTTACGACAGGTGAAGCCAGGCTAACAAACCTCAAGGTGATCCCCCACACGAACCCACTTCCTCCTCCAAGACTTCGCTTGAAGACTTCACAACCTTCCTTAGAGAGCCTCTGGCTGAAGAGCACGTGTTCAAACACAGGGGTCTGGTGACACATTTCACATTTGACTTAAACAGGAAAGGACTCAGAAGAAGAAAGCAAGCTAAGAAGCAGCTTGCTATTGTGCACATGATGAGGGCTGTCTCCCTGGGGACTTCTAGCTTGAGGAACATGCTCTCTTAATTCCTCCAGGCCAGCATAAGACCACAGCCACACATTTTGAGCCAAATTTGAAGCAAGCTTCAAAAACTGGCCAGGACAATGGATACTGGTCAGGCCCATACTCAGGATTCCCAGAGTATGCCAGAACTACTTTATTCAGAGCTTTATAGAGGCAGACCCCACAAGGCTATGTACTCCCTGTCTTTGTCCAATCAGGGGCAAATATACATCCTGATGTACCTCCTGCCTACTTGTGATCAAGCACATCCTGTGCAGTTGGGGCAACCAAGCTTGTTTACAGAAGCAAAATCACGCGGTTTGTTATCTTCCATGACTAACAGGCCCCCCACCCCAGCATTCCAGGCACAGAAGGAGAAAGAAATCTGAACATTTCTCATTTTTCATATTCCTTAAATTGTTTCCTCCTCATACCTTTATAACTTACTTAAGCTTTCATATCCCCAGAAATTACTTTCTTTGACCCTCATATCTTACATAAACTTTAAACCTTTTTTTCCCTTATTTAATCATTTTCCATAAGACACAAGTGGTTGATTACTGAGAGCAGTCCTTTACTGTTGGGATAATCTTCTTCTGCACTGTGTAAAGGTTGTCTTTGTATTATTCAAACGTTGGTTTCTGTACCAGCAGAATGCTAAGTACTGTCTGGACTTTGGTATTGTTATTTTATGAAGCATCACTTGTCTCAGTATTTGCTTTAATGAAGAGTTGACAGGCTATGGCAGGGCAGGAGCGGAAAGGGGGAACACCTAGGCAGAGAGGAACTCTGGGAAAGAAGCATGTGCACGTATGTGCATGTGCGTGTGTGTGTGTGTGTGTGTGTGTTTGTGTGTGTGTGTGTGTGTGTGTGGTGTTTGCCAGCCAGACATGGAGGAAGAAACAGGTGCCAGGAGTGAAGGAGAGATAACAGGCCACGTGGCAGAATGTATATTAGAATAAATGGTTTAATTAAGTTATATGAGCTAGCTGGGAATGAGCCTAAACTATAAGGCCTAACCTTAATAAATAATAATAAGTCTCTGTGTTGTTATTGGAAGATGGAGGCTTGAGACAATCTGGCAATATTTTACTATCTTTAAATAAAGGAATAGTAAAAGGTTACATCTGAAACCTGTTTATCTTTTAGTATGAAGCCTGTTGTTAGCAAGGCAAACCTGTCTGCCTTTTCTGAACAGGAGATCTAGTAGCTCTAGAAAAAACAAGGCCTGGTTTTTGTATATGAAATGAACTAAGAAAGTAGCCTTAGGGAAGGAGCTGGTTGTCTGCTTCTATGAAACTTACAAAGCTACAATTAGCCTAGCCACCAACGCCATCAGAGATCTGAGAAGGAGAAATTATAGAAGGATATATAATCCAAATGGTCTATGTATCAAGTAAAATGGTGGAGCCTCGTCTGCTACCTAGATGGCTACCCTAGGCTCCTGTGATCTCCATGGCTTAGTTGGGGACAGAGGTCTTGGTGTAGCATCAGTCTTGGGCCACCAGGCCCAGAAGATCTGAGAGACTTTCTTGTGGAGGAGGAACTTGGAGGACTGGCATGCCTTGTGTAGACAAAGTGGGGCAACCAACTCTCCAGTGTCCTGCTTGTCCACAGGTTGGGCAGAGTCCTGGTGGCAGGTGAGACATGGAACAGTTTTCTTCAGTAGCCAGGGTTGCCACAATCCAGGCTGCCTCATCTGCCCCATATCCTTCTTTAGCAACCTTAGAGTCACCACGAGGAGCTGGCATTTCTGTCTACCATGGGAAACTGTTTCCATTACATGCCATATTCAGGAGATCTCTGAAGAGTTTGAGGACCATTATCTGTTAAGGATATCTGAGGTAAGCAAACTTCAGTTTTAGTTTGTTTCATTATTTTCATTGTAAATAGGTTACATTTGAACTTACCATGACACAAGCATAGTTCTGAGCATATTAAAGAATTTGATCCTTTATGAGGTGGTTGAACATTAACTTGCATTTCTTAATTATCTTTCACAGTTTACAATAAGTTAGTAGCTTTTATAAGATTAGAATTTTGCAGCTATATCTCTGTTAAGTTTGAGCCTTAAAAAAATTACAATTTCTGAATTGAAGCTCTTTTAGTGTCAAAATAAAACTTTAAATCATAAATACAGTCCATGGGGAGATGGGCAACTTTATTTTCCTGAGCTTTTTATAGTACAACATTACAGAATATCACAGTTTATTGTATGACTCAGTTTATCAAAATAACTAAAGCTTAAGAGAGCTATCAAAGACATACATTCCTAAGTCAGTATCTGTTTGCCTTCTTAGGACTTAGGTAAGAAGAGACATTCTATGGACTTTCAACAGACTGCTTAGGTCATTGTCTGGCTGCATCATAAGACCGAAATATCCCAGTTTCTGGTGTTTAGTATTTGGTGCTCATAGCTGAGGTCCTAACTCTTTAGCCATTAATTAATTAATTAATTAATTAAAGAATACATATTAATAAAGATGCCCTATTAACTTAAAATGTACCACAACCTTATAAATGTAAATCTTTTAAAAGCTGTTCCTTTTTAAAAAATGTCTATTTTTTTTAATTTAAAATTTCTAAAAACTTCCTTTTAAAGAAGTTTAAAATCTCTTAACTGTGGGTTCCTTCAATATCAAAAATAATATACCTTATTTTCTACATCAAGAGAGAAAAATGGGGTACAATCACAGTTGGGACAAGGTAAAACCAAACTTCAACAGTGCAAACAACTCAGTGCTCAATATCTGAGGTCCTCTGGGCTTCCCCAAGGAGCTCAGGTGGCACGCACGCACACCAAGGGTCATCACATAAGGTTCACACTCTAAATGCTTAACTACAGTCCTGAGCCTATCTCCCCAAGGTCCAGTCTCTAACAAAAATCTCCGATTTGAGGGTCAGGATCCTGGGGGACACTCTTCAGTCACTGGGCAGATCAAATTGGCAGATCAAGTTGGCGTCTCTCCAGAGCCTTGCTCTTGGTCTCTGCTGATATACTACTATGCAGTGGGCATCATGGGGTTCTAAGGCTGCTTCTGGTTATCTTGAGTGAGTAATATCACTGAATGCTTGTTATCAGGTGCAGCCTTGGGTGTAGTGCAGATCCTGACTAAGCTATTTTTACATGTCTAAAAGGCATTTTTTACTATGCTCATTACATGGCCCTTCAGCCCCAGAATCCCAGCCCCAAAGTTTCAGCTTTAGAATTTGAGTGAGTGGTCTGATCTCACTGGACCTCCAGAAATGTTAATTCTACCTGGTGAGAATAAGACTACTACCACAATTTTTAAGCCAAATTTGAAACAAGCTTTATTAAATACTGGCCAGGATGATGGCCACTGGTCAGGTCCATACCCAGGATTCCGAGTATGTCCTGAACTACTTTAGTCATGGGCTAAAGGCAAGAACAAGGCTATGTACTTCCTGTCTTTGTCCAATCAGGGTCAAGCATACATCCTGACATACTTCTTGCCTATGTGTAATCAAATGCATCCTGTGTAGTTGGGGCAACCAAGCTTGTGTGCAGAAGTGAAAACTCATGGTTTGTTATTCCACACCAAGAGCAGCACCCAGCATTTCAGGAAGTTATCTGTCCTTGGGCAAGTGGGGCTTTCAGGTTAGAGGCATTTTTGTTTTATAGATCTCTTAAGTACAATAATTTAAACTTAAAAAATAACTTTAGCCATCACCATTTATCTTCTGTCTTTCCACTGGGCAGTGTGTCCAGTCTGCTTGTTTTAAAATTCCCAGTTAATGTAAACATTCATTTGAATAGCCCTGTCACTTGGGTGGGTGGATTCTCTAGGGTAGGAGATCTCTAAAGCCCTTGCTGAGAACCCACATTCAAGGATCCTTTGTTAGGATCCAAGGTCAATTCTGAAGATGCCTCCAAGTAAACAGGAAGGTTACCAAGTGAGTACAGAGTAGGTGGGAAGGTGCTAATCTTTTATCTTGCAAATTGAAGACAGAAATAACTGCAAGAATAGGTAAGAGACTTCCCACATAGTCACTTTGCTTTTTTTTTTTTTTTTTTAAATACCAAGGACACTCGTAACCATGACATCACTGCTGAATTGCCATCAGACTGGTTCCTCTGACAGCCTCAAAGAGATCATCAAATCTTTGTCATATAAAACAGTAGGAAGAGCTGCAAATGGAGCATAGTGAAGCAGAGGCAACAAACCCATTAACTCTGGGCATGTTTGACCTTCTTGGCTCTACTTCTCTCATAGCTTATCACACGCCTGTTGGAGACATGTGGACCAGTTTGGAGCATAAGGAAGAAATGTTGGGGAAAGTGAACTTTAGCAAAAGAAGCTAGAGTCAGTCACCTCAGTCAATGGCAGACTGGTGAGCTTCCTTTTTGTCAGTTTATACAAATAGTGTTTATTCTTATTACATCAAAACCACCTAAAATAATCTTATGAGAATCAAAAGATTGCATTGCTGTCTCCTGGTGAAGGCTTTGGCATATAGCCCCAGATTTGGCCATAGCTCAATTCAAAGACCTTTCATTTAATAGAGGAAGAGGGATACACAGGAGTCAATTGGACCAGTGGGAGTGCAGAATATTAAAATAGTCGTCAAATGTGAAGGTGTTAATGGGAAGGCCAATGACTTGGCCAAAGGATACTTACCTAGGGTCCTACAACTGTGGCAGGGGCTCCCTAACCCTGTGTATTACACAGTCCATGGCGCATAGTCAAGTCCACAATTGGGTTACTGTTTACAGGTCTTGATCCGGTACATTTTCCCTGCTAATTAAAGAACTAAAAGAAACCTCAGACACTGCAGGCTGCAACAGACTTTATTACAAGTAAACAAAGACATACACACACACAAACAGAGAGAGAGAGAGAGAGAGAGAGAGAGAGAGAGAGAGAGAGAGAGAGAAGAGAAGAGAAGGGAAGAGACACGAGATGAGACAAGACAGAGAACAAAGCATGTTGTACATTGAGAGAAAAGAAACCCAAAGAGCAGAGAGTGAAATCCAATCAGAGGGTCTGGGTTTTTAAGTGGTTTTGGTGGTATAGGGCAGATTCTCCTCCAATGGTTTTGGGTTGGTCAACTTAGACAAAGAAGACAGCTGATGGGCCCACAGCTTGGGTAAACAATGGTCAGAATGGACCTCGAACACATCTGAAGAGCAGGGACCAGTCAGTCAGAAGAGGATCCATTCTCTTCTGAGGTGACAAAACCCACAGGACTTTTTTTTTGTCTTAAGTCAGGAGGGTGAGGAAGAAGCCTGAGGTTTGTTGTCTTTGTTATTTGTGGTTCCTTTTCCTGTGTGTCTGCAGGCCAGGGGTCTGGAGTTCCTCAGTGGTGTCTAAGGACTTATGAAACCCGAATCACAGAGAAGCAGGCAGGAGTTAGATGCAGCATGTCATCTCTAGGTCAGGTTGGAGAGATGATCCTTAGCCTGACTAGAACAAAAAGAAAAGATTTCACACTGGCTGAGCCTCTTTCTTTTTAATATTTAGAAACAAAATAATCACCTTTGCTGCCAGGCAGCACAAAGACTAGTCCAGCCCACCTTTCTTGAAAACCCATGATCTGCTTTTCAAGGGGAAGATGAAAGTGCCAGGCACAGACAATGGATCTGAAACTCCGAAGACTTTTGAATATTCATGACTATTCTAATGCAAATGAATATTTCAAATTGAGCTGTTTTTGCCCAGGTGCTGTTGGAAGTGCTTTAAGCTTATAATATTGCTTCTCTGTTCTTTAGATCGTCTAGAACAACTTCCTCAGCTTATTTAGAATTCTCCTAGAAGGTTTCCCAGGTGTCTAGGTTGGGCTGAAGTTCCTGCCCATAAAGCACAAAGGCGGTGGATCAGCCTGCCCTTGTTTCATTGGAGCCCTGGTCTGAGAGGCCCTCCTTTTTCTGCCCAGGGCCAGAGGCTTATCACACACCAGATTGTTTTTCCTTTGAGATTACCTCAAACCAAAGCTCACTGTTCCCTGAAGAACAGAGGGGAGGGGGGATTCTGCCAGGGTTAGGAGCACTTGTTCCAGCCCCCTGACTCAGGTAGTCAGGAGGTCTGTTAGGACTTGACTCTTGCACCCAGAGCTCATACCTATAAGTGGTCTTGGCCTGTAGCCTGAGGCTTTGCCAGGAAGAAAGATTCTGCAAGGCACAACGCTGTGGGCTGATAGTGGTGACCTTTGGAAGAGCACAGTGAGTCTTCAGTACAGGAGCTCGGTGAGTCCAGTCCCTGCGTGTGCTAAGAGAGGCTTTCCTTCTCCACAGGATTTGTTGTGAGGGTTTCTGGCCAAATCCTAGGAGGAGGAGGGGACAAGGATGAGAAAGGAAAGTCACTACGCAGCTAGGGACCTTTTTGGAGGAAGAATACAGACACGGGCCCCAACCCAGGTCAGTGAAGGAAGATTCCACAACTCCCACCATCTCCCAGGAGCTGGGTGATCCTTAGGGTCCATCGGAGTGGAAGATGCCACGTCTAGGCTTAAATCGGCCCAGGATCCTTATACCATCTAAGGACTCCTCCTGAAGGGTCTCGGGCATGGTCTCTGATTCCATGATTAGTCCTTGAAATATGTTCTTACCTCCGAGGCTTTCCAGCAGAACTTTCCATCCTCAAATTCTCTATGGAAAAGATATTCCTCTCTATGCCTGACACACATGAGCATTTACCTATGCTCTAAGCAGGTGACACAGGTGACTATAATACAGTCTTTAGTCAGTGTATCTTGGTCTATGGATTCAGACTACCCTCTACCCACAGTCCTCCTCAGCACTGTCATCACTATTGATACCATAGCTTTCTCTGGGGTGACCTCACCTCCAGTGCCCTCTCCTCCGGGCTCCAGAGCTCCCAAGCTATGCTCACTGGAGCCGTAATAGAGTCTACTTTCCAGTCAGCCTCCCTAGTTCTCTCCCATGCATACCTGTTGTTTAATTTATCCTGGCATTGTTAACTCCCGACTTTACCTGTGATGGTTTTGCAGTTGTGAGCTCGTTTGGTCTTCTCAAGAAGCACATTGATTCTCGAGGGCTGGGACTACATTGCATGTTTCCTCTGTGTTTCATCTCCAGGAGTGCATAGTGTTGGCCTAGGCCTGGTGATGTCAGTCAGACAGGCTTTGATGAAGATGATACTCTAGTCCTGGTAGCTCCTGGAGGAGGTGGGAGGTGGGTGTCTGTACCCTAAGCTTCTGGTCAAATCGAGTGGCCCTGACCCTGAAATAGACCCTGAATATGAGCATAGAAGCCAGAAACTCAGCTCTGTAAACATTTATATACAGAGAAAATCTATTCACTTGCCTTTAAAGCAAGAGCGTTTCTACTGAGTACCTTTTAGAAGGCTATCATGAGAGGATGACAAGCAAGGGCAATACACAAGGGGAAGCAAGCAGAATTCAATGAGAAGAAAAGAAACCTCTCCCTGGAGCCAGAGGGAGACTTGAAGATGAGTTACCAAGTAGCATGCTGAAACAGAGCCTTTGTATCTCAGGAATGAGACAGTTTGGTCCCGTATGTAAATTAGGCATCAAACTCACATGAGTCTGATTGGTTAATTGAATGCATGTGGGAAAGTCTGCTTTGCTGATGGGTCCTGTGAAAGAGCACAGCACTGGGAAAGTAAAAGTTGGCAGTCAGCAGCCATCCTGGAGGGTTAGGGTCTTCTGGATTTTAATTCTTTAGTTCAACTGTGCTGGATGTTTTTATGTCAACAAAGTAAGTTCCAGTTTTTTTAGAATAGGGAACTTCAATTGAGGAAATGTCCCCCATCATACTGGACTGTAGGCAAGCTTATGCTACAGTTTCTTGATTGATGATTGATGTGGGAGGGTCCAATTCTCTGTGTTCAATTTCACCCCTGAGCTGGTAGCCCTGAGTGCTATAAGAAAGCAGGGTGGGCAAACCATAAGGAACAAGCCAGGAAGGAGTGGTCCTTCATGGCCTCTGCTTCAGTGCCTGCCTTGAGCTCCTGCCCTGACTTCCTGGATGGTGAACTACAAGCTGTAAGCTGAAATAAAACTTCCTCCCCAACCAAAGTTGCTTTTGGTCATGGTGTTTTATCACAACAATAGAAACCTCAGACATTGAGTGTGCAGAGTCTGTTGTAAAACCTCTGTGTTCTCAGCACTAACTACCATTTGCCAGGACATGTGGATAGTCTTGTTCTCCTTGAGACTGTGACCCTAACTGTGGATAGAATGGTGCAGCTTCGCTTCTGATTTGTATTAATACTCATATCCCATTGGCCAAAGCAAGTCACATGGTCAAGCCAATGGGAATGGAGGAGGCTGTGGAACTATAACTCCAAGGTTGCCTGCGGGCTACCAATGTGTGAGACAATCTACCCTAGTCATAACGGACCCAGGGCTTCAGAGTCGGTAATGATAGGGGGGAAACCAGGGTCGTCTTCTGGGGTTCTTGCTCTCACTAATAAAGTATTTTTAAAATGGACTCAAATGGAATCATGAAGACAATTTTATTAGAGTCTATAAGAAAACCACAGGACAGGACCGGACAGGACAGGACCAGACAGGACAGGACAGCTGTCAAACCTGAGCTGCTGCTCCTGGAGGAGAATGGAGGAGAGAAGGGGACGCTATGCCACCTCAGCTGTCGTGGAGGTCAGACGCATGGCAGGGAAAGAGTAAGGAAGCCCAGAACACCAGGGTGGGGGACTCCAAGGTGTTAAGGAATGCATGCTTTGGAGAGACAGAAGACAAGGGAAGGTCTCTCACCTAGCAGTTTTCTTCAGAGAACGAAGTGTAGCCTGACAGGCCTCCCGTAGCAGGGCTCATGGCTGACATCCCTGACACTTAGAGAAAGTCACAGGCCAGCTTTGTTTAAGAGAAGGGGGGGACACAATCTTGAGACAAAACATGAATCTATACAAAGGGAGGGAATTGATGGAGCTTTCTTTGCAGACATTCCATTGTAATATGCTTATGGATTAAAGCAACACAGAGAGAGAGAGAGAGAGAGAGAGAGAGAGAGAGAGAGAGAGAGAGAGAGAGAGATTCATGTACCTCAGGCTAGTCCTGAACTTGCTATATATCCAAGGATGACCTTGAGTTTCTGACTCCCTTGCCTCCACAGACACCCCCATCACTCCTGATTTATATAGTGCTGGAGAGGGATCAGATCAGAATATCCATGCTAGACAAGTGCTACATTGACTGGGCTATACCCCAGATTTTATGTATTTTAGAGAGGTTTTAGGTTCACAGTCATAAGAGAGAGAAGCGTAGAGATTTCCCATACCTCCCCTGCCCCCACTCATTTCATGACCTCCGCATTAGCAACACCTCCCACCAGCACGGTGCACACCTTATAGTCCATGAGCCGACCCCCATTTACACATCATTATCACTCAAAGGAAAGATTTTACATCAGGACTCCTTGCTGGGAATTATGCATTGCACGGGGTTGCAAAAAAGACTGTAGAGTTGTGTGGTTGTGCATAACTGAAAGGGTATCACTGAAGTGTCATAAAAGACTAGTTTTTACTGCTCTAAGAACTTCTGGGTTCATCTTAGGCCTTCATAGCTCCCTTGGAATCTTCTTTATTATTTCTATGATTTTGCCTTTCCTGTATTGTTATGCACTTGGAATCGCATAGTATGGCATCTTTTCAGATTGACTTTGGCTTCTGGTTTCTTTCATATGTGTGTGTGTGTGTACACATATATACATATATACATACATATATATTTTTTTCTTCTCTCTTCATGTCTTTCTCTGGCTTGATAGTTTTTAGAACATAGTGGTATCCCATTGTCTGGGTACACCTCCCAAAGTGCATGTGGGAAATGAAGCAAATAGCTGATAGACACATCACTCTGCAGGGACATACATTTTCAGCTCCTGTGGATAAACATTCAAAGGGACAGTTTTGAAAGACAGTTTTCAAATTTAGGATTTGAAAGATATTCAAGCTGAAGAAAAAGTAATATTAAGTAGAGCCATATACAATTTCTTATTTTATAGATTATGTCCAAATACTGGTGTTCATCTACTAGTAAGTTTTAGAGTATATGAGAGATTTTGGTAGCGAGATATAACAGAAGTTTGGGACACATGTTTGGGTTAAAGTGCTGATGCTGCTTAATTTACAATTTATTTACATCTCAGTAAACTCAACACAGACTGAAAATACATCCAAGCGCACCTCCACCCCGGCCCTGACCTCGCTAGCTCAGTCTACTGAGGATGCACAGCAGACGGAGCTGTGGCTTGCTGCGGCTGCCCAAACTCTTGAGAAAGTTTCCCTTTGCACATCGTGCGCTTTGGGAAAGATGAGCGATCATAAGCTGGGGACCATCTGTGTTATGTTTTCCAGCCACTCTCATTGCCTCCTGCATCTGTTTTATAACTACGTGGAAGACACTTTTCTGAACAGTTTGTTTCATTGTTTGAAAGAGAATTAGCATGTATCACATTTCAGGAGCCTATGGAATGTGTGCGTTCGTCAAAGCATCCTTCGCCCAAAGGACGAAAGCTGCTATAAAATGTCTGCAATTCCTTTTGTTTTGTATATCAACAGGAATCTTATCAGCTTGGTGGGACATTGAAACCGTTTTCTGTCGGAAGTTGGTGCAAGAAATTAGGGAATGAAATCAGATGACTGTTTGTTTACAAGAAGTTTGCCTCCCAGGACAATACTTCAGAATGACTGCTAAAGCAGTTCTAGACAACTCTTAGCCTGGGCCTTTGTGTGAGTGTGTGTTTGAGGTGGGATCTCATGCAGCCTTGAACTCAAGCTAAGGATGACCTTGAACTCTTGGTTCTTCTCCCTTCACCTTTCAAGTGCTGAGTTTCTAGGTGTCCACACTCCCCTAACCCCACCTCCGGCTTCTTAGATGGGTTCTTGTAGTGAGTCAGAACTTTAGCAATTATGAAAGTCTACTTGAGACACTTTGTAGACTTTTATTTTTCATTTAGTCTCTACCCTATTACACACACACACACACACCACACACATCACATACACACAAACTCACACATACCACATACTCACAGACACACACACCACACACAAATACACACACACACCACATACACAAACACAAACACACACCACATACACACAAACTCACACATACCACACACTCACAGACACCACACACAAATACACATACATACCACACACACCACACACACAAACACACACACACACACACACAAACACACACACCACACACACAAACACACACACACACACACACACACACACTCACAAACACACATACCCCCACACAGGTATGCCTGTTTGTATTTTAGTCTGACAGCCCTGTATAGCAAGGAGAAGAGTTGTGACCAAACTCTGTAATATTGCTATGTAGATTTCCAAGAAAATATTTCAATGACATTTGAAGGTTTGACATTAATAAAAAGTAATCTTTGGGCTCCTTCAATTTCAACTCTCATAGACATTTGCAAGAGAAATTTTTTGTTCAAACACATCATCTAAAAAATATTTAAATATTTCAACTGGGATTTGTACTGTGTCTAAAAACAAAGGCCCCGAACCATTTCCCAGATAGGATTCACTGAAGGAAGGGATGCCTCAAAAACCCTAAACAGCCGGGCAGTGGTGGCGCGCGCCTTTAATCCCGGCACTTGGGAGGCAGAGGCAGGTGGATTTCTGAGTTCGAGGCCAGCCTGGTCTACAGAGTGAGTTCCGGGACAGCCAGGGCTACACAGAGAAACCCTGTCTCAGGAAAAAACAAACAACTAAACATATCCAAGATGGCTTAAGTCATAGGCTTTCCCCAAGCCTCAATAATATACTTGCTTTGCCTTCTCAGTAGCTTCTAAAATTATGTTAATGGCCCATCTGGCAGTGAAGTAAAACTTGGTGACAGAGGAGGCTTGTTATGATGTGGATGCATTTTCTTCAGCTAGTCAGTGGTGGGCAGACCTAGAACTATTCACAGGCCTGAACAGCACTGCCAACGCAAACCAGCCTCCCAGGTTAGGTCTGTGACTGCTCTGCTGCCCTTCTTCAGACAGACAGATACGTGGCATCCTACAAGCAACACAGAATCATGACTTAAGTAAGTGGCCGTCTGTTTCTCTTGCTCCCCGGTCTCCTTCTCTGGGGAGCAGCCATGGAGGGGCTGCCCATCCCCAGCCGATGGCTCTGACACTCTCTCCAGCAGCATCTCAACATGTCAGCGTCATGCTTTGTCATGTGTTTAATGCTCACCAGCGAAATGTTGCCTTTAAATATATTTGTTTTCTTGTTAGATGTCCTAAAATATAAGAGATTTCATAGGAATGACCACTTCAGGAACAGAAATTTCTTTTGGACTCAGCCAATCCTGTGTGTGTGTGCATGTGTGCAGTGTGCATATGTGTTCATAGGTGTGTGCTCACATGCGTGTGGCAGAAGTGTCTGTTGTTCCTCAGGAGCTGTCTACCTTGTTTTGGAAGCAGAGTCTCGCTGAAGCATGGCACTTGTTGGTTAGACTAGGTTAGCTGGCCAGCAAGCCTAGGGATCTATTGCCTACCTCTACCTCATCAGTGCTGGGATGGCAAGTGGGCACCGTGCCACCCAGATTTATTTACATGATTTCTGGGGAATCAAACTCAGGTTCTCATGCTTGCTTGGAAAATGCTTTACCCACTGAGCGATCTCCCCAGCCTCTGAGTCCAGCAATTCCTGATTCGCTCTTTTCTTGTTATTGTTGTTGTCAAAGCAGATTCTCTTGTCTAGACCTCCAACTCACTCTCCTCCTGCCTCAGGCTCCTGAATGTAAAGATTATAGGCATTTGTCACCAGAGCCAGCTTGATTTTTCTTATACAACTTATATATATAGATGACAGATTTGTTTAAATGATTTCCTGTCAAATGACCTATGATTTAATAATTCCCTCATTCAGATGTTGTCTAAACATATTTATTTAATAACCAAAGTGATACTATACACGCATGACTAGTTTTTTCCAGGCAGAGCTGAAATTATCTGGCAAACGGGATTTTCCGTTTTGTCAGGTTAATTGCCAAATCTCAGAAACCCAGCAGAGGAAAATGATACCTGCAGTTTCTAACCATAAACATACAAGGTTGGGGTGACCTTGAATGCCAAAGTTTTAATTAAGAAGTACAAATAAAACCAGGGCTACACAGAGAAACCCTGTCTCAAAAAACCAAAAAAAAAAAAAAAAAAAAAAAAAAAAAGTTGCGAAGTTTTCTTTGTTTACTATTTAGAAGTGTGCAAAGCAGGAAGTGAGACTATGCTGTAATTTCTTAGCAGTAACCACTCTAGACTTTAGTATATATGTATGTATGTGGCTTTAATATACACTTTATATTTATTTTGTGACATTCTTTGTCATGTCCTGTGCTTGTTTGAAAGGATAAATTATACCTTTCCTTATTGATTTCTAAGAGTTCTTTGTATGTATATTTAGCTGCATTGGATTTGTAAGTAAGGGTGAGAGTCAATGTTGTGGTCAATAAACAAGATTTATCTGCACAGGGATACGAATAAGTCCTCTGCCGAGCTTTGTCATTTCTGCACACTGCTTCACAGAGAAGCTTGGCACGATAGCACTGTGAGGAAATGTCCCTTTCAAAGGCTGGGTATGGGAAGCCAATTCTGTAGCTCAGTTTATTTCGTGGCAGTCGGATCTAAAACTGAAACCTGTTTCCCAGCTGGCATTGCTTGCACAGTTGTGTTTTATAAAACTGAATATGCTCCATCAAAGAGGTAGGATAAGCCCCTATCTTTTGTATCCAGGAATACCTTTCCAAAGCACATGCAGAAATGGAAGAAAATGTAACTGCCTTGTGGAGAAAGCTGGTCTTAACAGAGTTAGGGCATTGGCGATGTGCGCTCCTAGCCATGTGAGGAGGGTGGTCCTTTTCTTCAGACTTCTTCCTCCCTGAGCCGGTGACTATGGTCCAACTGTGAGAAAAACTGTATCAACATGGGCTGAAGAACAGATATATGACTAGTGCTTCTCAAAACTTCTGTTGTCATCATCAAAACCAAGAAAAGTTAGAGGAACTGTCACAGCCTGGAAAAGCCTAAAATAGCATAAGTACTAAATGCTAATGTGGTGTTCCCGATGACGTCATGGGACACAAAAAAGGGAGATAAAACCAAAGGAAACCGTTAGTTCATGATTTAGTATAAAATATGTCCTTATTGAATTGTTAGCTGAGGCAAATACTTCCAGGTAATAATATCAGATGTGAATGGAAGAATCTGGGTGTGGGGTGTTTGAGGACTCTCCACACCACCTTTGCGAGATTTCTTGAAATCATTTGTCATGGCTCCCTTTCTATAGCTGTGATAAACGCCATAACCTAAAAGCAACCTGGGGACAAAAGGGTCTATTCCATCTTATAACTCACAGTCCATCATGAAAAGAAGTCAGGACAGGAGCTTAAGACAGGAATCTGGAGGCAGAAATTGAAGCAGAGGCCATAGAGGACTGCTGCTTACTGGTTTGCTCCCTGTGGCTTGCTCAGCTGCTTTCTTATACAACACAGGACCATGCTCCCAGGTGGCACTGCCCACACTGAGCTGGGTCCTCCCAAGTCAATCATCAGTCTTCCTCAGAGATGACTCTCATGTGTGTCAAATTGACAAATAACTGACTAGCACACAGTTCTAAAGTAAGTTTGTTGAAGGAGAAGAAGGAAGAGGAGGAAGAGGAGGAAGAGGAGGAGGAGCAGGAGGAAGAGAAGGAAGAGGAGGAGAAGAAAGGGAGGAGAGACTGAAAGAAAGAAGGAAAGAAATAAAGAAAGAGGGAGGGAGGGAGAGAGAGGGGGGGGGGAGAGAGGGATTTGGTTGAAGCATTTCCCTAGGCAGGCTGTGGATCTGATTTAGACTGGGTCTGACAAAAGCATCCCAAAAGGCGGAGGCAAGGCAGTGGCCTTGGTGGTCTATGTCCAGTCCAGGAACAGTGCTGGGCTGCTCGAGACCAGAGATTGGACCCCGTTAAACCATTCCATTCTATAGATGCTGAGGCTGAGCTGAGGCCTGTGAATATCCCATCTTCTGCCTCCTAAGCCAGTGCTCATTGCCCTCCTTCATGCTTCTCCCCAAACCATTTTGTTTAATGCAGAAGTCTCATAGTTTGATGTTCTTCCTGTTTTGTCCAGAGAGCTATGGAGGTGACGCAGACCCTAGAGAGATAGAAGAGATAGAGGGAGAACAATTACAGTGTGTGTCAATCAGAGTTAGATCTGGAAATTTTATGTCCTCTGGACCTAATGGTCTCTGGGTCTTGGTTTGTTTCAGCTACAAAAAAATGTCTCTAAAGATCTCTATCTCTTGAGATGAGATTCTGCACTTAAAAGCCATGTGCATGGTGGGGATATTCCTATGATCCCAGTACTTGGAAAGCTGAGGCAGAAAGACTGTGCGTTTGAGACCAGCACTGCTGCATAGTAAGGACCTGTCTCCACCAACAAAAGAGCAGCAACAACAAGAGCACCGTACAGTCATGGACCAACTGGCCCTTAGAGACGGAAGGGCTTTGGATATTCTAACAGAGCATCAAGATGCTCTGTGCCCTTACAGAGAACAATGAATTACACAGTAGCTGTGCTTCTCTATGCTTTTCCTGACTAGGCTCTCCCTAGAGCTGGCATTTCTGCAGGCCTTCATCAAAAACTGACCTCCAGGAGAGCCAGGAGGGGAGAGAGTAATTTTACATGGCAAATTAGGTCATGGGAGTCAAGAGCTAGTCCCCCTCCTCAGGGAGCCTGTGAGACAGAGGCTTGAAAGAGTGCCACAGCACCACTGGAATCATAGACAGCAATGTGATGAGGAGCCTTGGAGCATTCAGCTTGCTCTCAGAATATGACATAGAGATAACTGTATCTTTTTCCTAAAGCCGATAGAAACTGAGGCCTATGTTCTAAAGGCATTTAATAAGGATAATATCTGTCTTTTGTTTACATTTTAAAGCAAAGGCACAGAGTATGAGTGATTGTGTAGCCTGCCTTTGATAGCCAACCCCTGTCCCTCTAGTGTATCACAGAGGCACACACACACACACAAAAAGCTGGGACATACAAGCCATTATTACAGAGTCGGACAAAATGTGAAACAGCTCTAAAATGTGCTGAATCTGCAGTTTCCCTTATGGTATTCCTTAGAGCATTTGCATGTTCACAGAAAGTTCTGTTGGGCTGCCCTAGAGAATAGCTTTCTGGAGCCCTTCTGCTCTGTAGGCTCAGGTGATTATGAAATCAGGATAGGCTAGGTGTTGCTGCAGTAACAACCATATTATATTAGTAGTGTCAAACAAAGTTTGGCTCCTTGCTTACATAAAATGCCCAGTATAGGAGGCAGACTGAGAAGGGATTCTCCATTTGGAAAAGAATCAACCACCCTGAGAGAGGACAAGAAAACTGTGGCTCGTGTACCAACAGCTGACACACTAGACAGTAAATTATATCATTTCCACTCATGGCTTATTGGCCAAAACAAGTCATAAAGTCCCAGTAAGAGAACTGAAACATTTCTGGAAACAGAACATCCAAGAGACTGTTGACACAATAACTTATGTACTTCCTCATGCATTCACGCAGATACTTGGATATACTGCAAGGCATAGCAGCAAGCCCTGGGCATACGGAGATGACCAAGTAGCCATGGTTCTTCTTAGGGAGCTTTCTGACCATTTGCCAGGACTTTGGAAGAGCAATTAAGGCGAAGGCCGATGAGTGCTCTGATAAGGAAGGAACAAGATGCTCCTGTATCAGATGTGTTTGTGCTCATTAGAGAGCTAGGACTGTGAGGGTTTGTCCTCGAAATGGGGACTGGGACTGTGGGGGAGGATCTGGGGCAGGCACTGAGTAGGGAGAGGGTCTAGGACTGGGGTGTGTATGGGACAAGCATTCAGTGAGGAGGGTCTGGGACAGGCACTGAATAGGGAGAGTCTGGGACAAGTATTCAGTGGGGAGGGTCTGGGACAAGCACTAGGTTGAGGGCTCTCTTTATGCCTCTTGTTCCTCCATTGCATAAATGCTCTATTTCTTAAGACAGCCATAGCGAAATATGTAGGTAGTTCCCAGGAAACAGGCATCCTGACTATGTAGTTATTTGCAGGTCATCGGGAAGTGTATCTTTGTGGACTCATTGGTTCATGCTCCCAGAATTCAGCATAAAACTTGGCACTGGTGTTTCTGATACAGAAACCCACCTGGCAGCACACCAGGGTAGCCAAGAGTCCAGAGCCACCTCAACATGGACATAGCAGGGATCTGGACAGGGAGGTATTGCTTGAGTTCCTGCTGCTTGCTTCCAGGCTCTCTGTAGGAGCTGCCACTAACCTCTTACCCTCTGACCTGCTCATCCTCAGAACAGCACATGTGGCTGAGTGTCACAGATCAGTTCCTGTCATCTGGCACAAACGTATTAAACTCCCATTCCAGTGATGTGATTATTTTTCATCATGAAAATTCATTCAAAATGATGTGCTGGGTGACAGGCCAGGGTTATGAGCATGCACTGGGAGATAGGCTTCTGAACGTGGGCCGTGGAGCCAGGCTTTCTGGGATTGCACTGCAGTTTCTACTCAGGCATCTGGGCCAGTGACTCCACCATCCTGTGCCTGCTTCCTTCCTCATTGGTGAAGGGGTGATGGTGGTTGTGTCAGATACTGAGGAAGCCAGGAGGGTCCCTGCTGTGCTATCATCTGCCATCTCTGCCATTCTGAAACCCTGATGAGGTGTTCAGAGCACACTTCTTTATGCTAGCTAGAGGGAGAACATAGTTGGCCAAGCAGATGTATCTAGTGATGCTTAAGACGGGTTCAGTGGAATGCTGGACCTGACTTCAGATTCCAGCCTTGGTCTTTCCTAATTGTATGGCTTTAGGTGAATTATGAAGCTCCAGGCTTCATCTGAAAAGAGTGGATAATGATTCAGGGGTTCGAGTGGAGATTCAGAACTCTAGAGCACACACATACACACATATGGAATTAGAGTGCTTGGTGTCATCTGGTTTTAGAAGTAGCAACAGGACAAGTTCAAAACGAGGGCCCAGGAGCCCATGAGTCTGGCAGCACAGCTGTGTTTGATGGTGCTGGGAAAGTGGGAGCAGAGTATTCAGAGGAACTACCACAGAGGGTTTCTTTTAGGAGGTGCTAAGGAACCTGTGCCTGAAAAATGGGCTCACCAGATAAGCTCTCTGTCTTGCTTTCTTCGTTTGAAAAACAAAACAAAACAAAAACAAAAGAGTAGCTACCTTCCTCATAGGGTTCTTGTGTGTCTCTTAGCATAACTGCTGTTCTTAACTCTCCTGCAATGGCAGAGGTATTTTAATTGCCTTCCTAAGTCACAGTTGATGTACAAAGAACTGAACATATATTCCATGTATACAATTTGAGATTGAACATAGTCAATCATTTGTGAAACTAGCATTGTGCTCAAAAACCAAGGTAATAAGTGCATCTTATCTAATACCTCTCAAAGTATTCTCGTGGCTCTGAATGGTGTTTTTTTGTTGTGTGTTGGGAGTTTGAATCTGGAACCTTATGCACAGCAGGAGACAAGCATCCTACCACTAAGCTATAGTCTAGTCTCTGTATTTTTATTTTCTTCATGTGGTGAGAGCACTTCATATGAGACCTAGTCTAGTTGTGATGGTTTGTATATGCTTGGTCCGGGGAGTGGCGCTATTAGGGGTGTGGTCTTGTTGGAGTAGGTGTGGCCTTCTTGGAGTAGGTGTATCACTGTGGGTGTGGGTTTTAAGACCCTCATCCTAGCTGCCTGGAAGCCAGTCTTCTCCTAGCTGCCTTCAAAACAAGAGGTGGAACTCTGAGCTCCTCCAGTCCCACATCTGCCTGGATGCTTCCACGGTCCTGCTTTGATGGTAATGGACTGAACCTCTGAACCTGTAAGCCAGCCCCAATTAAATGTCGTCCTTTATAAGAGTTGCCTTGTTCATGGTGTCTGGTGTCTGTTCACAGCAATAAAACCCTAACTAAGGCACTAGCCCATTGATAGCTTTGAAGTGCACAAAACTGTATTGTCAATGATAAACTCTCTATTGCATGGCACTTTGAAACTGTATGTCCCCACCTGGGGACGGTATTCTCATTGTGTTCTCTGCTTCTGGGTTGACTCTAACAGATAGCTCATACAATCAGGACTGTTGCCAGAAGTCTTGATGGCCCAGGATAGAGAAAGGGTAGAACACTGGCTAGTGGCCTGGACCTTTCAGGACCAGTCCTGCAACCTGGTGGCTGGAGTCCAGAGGAAGGCACAATGCTTCAGGTGGGCACATGCAAAAAGGAATCTACTTTTGGTCAACTGAATCCTCCCTTCCTAGTGGCAAATCTCACACAGTTGCTAAGGGCACCTTGGGACTCATATTTCTACCATGAGAACAGAAGTGTTTGTAGCACAGAATGCTTGCTAACATACCCACCCAGGGGATGCTCAGAGGCTAATGAGAAAGCAGCAGACATACTGCTGTAAAAGCCTCTTGAGAGGCTTCGGTTGGCTTAAAGCCTTTCCTCACAACTTCCCGTTTCGGGGCAGACCTTCCTCGTTCTTCCTTCACTCGTTCCTCACCTACCCTACCTGTCGGTTACTCATCACCCTGGCTCCAGTGATACTAGCATTTCTGATCATCAACAGAGACATTTGGACAGGGCACTTGAGATCACAGCTATCATGACCGAGTAAAACCCAAATGGCTCTGGTTTCATTTGCCAGCAGACTGAGCTGTAGTCACATGGGCAGGACCATTAATACATTTGTAGAAAGTAATTCAGTTCATAACAGCTCAACATCAGCGGCCTTAAAATGAAATCTGCCAGCATCTTAGAGGAGATGACTTCAGAGGGACCATCTTTTGATGCTGGCGAACCACACAGGAAGTTCCAGTTCCCTTATCAGCCTGGGTCCTGGAATTGTAAAGGGGTTGGAGCCAGGGGTAGAGCCAGAGGGTGGAGCCAGAGGGTGGAGCCAGAGGGTGGAGCGATCACCTTCACCTGACACTGGTTCAGTTACACCTACATACACCTACATAAGCTCATTCCACTAACTGAAGAGTATGTGGATTGGAAAACACCCCAACACCTCATGATAGTTCTTGCCTTTTGCCTAACACCATCCAGCTGAATCTGAGACTCTAGGGACCACACCTACATGTCTTAACACAGAAACACATGTGTGAGAAGACTGCAAGAACACTAGGATATTCATGGAAGCATCTCATCACTTTTGCAAATTTGTTCAGGACCCAGAATCCCTCTGCAAAACTCTACCGACAGATGACCACTTAAGGAACTTTGTGTGGTGTGTGTGTGTGTGTGTGTGTGTGTGTGTGTGTGTGTGGTGGGGTGTTATGAAAACATACTGAGGACAGCATTTTTAGTTTCTTTAAAAACCAATCATTCTGAGAACAGCTGTTTATCCCCAAGCTCCTTTCTCAGAGGCCTGTGCCTCTGAGTCATGTGCTCTTGAAGTCACCAGAGTGAATGCAAAGAACTCCAGTGTTGGGACACACATGAGATCAGTTGAACCTGATCTCTGGGGATGGGACCCAAGAATTGATAGTACTGGAATGTGGAATGCTTTCTAGGTGACTGCAAGGTGCAGCTGACATACATACTGCTTCCAGGTGCTTTATGTACAGAAACTCACTGGGCTCTCACAACAGTCTCATAAGACGGGTGCTAGCACCATTCCTTGCCACTGACCAGTTGAAGAGGCAGCGGCACAGTGAATTTCCAACTCCTGTCTGAGATCGCTTGCTGATAGGTTTCATGGAGCTGCTGTGAACCCCCGCCATTTGGCTCCTGAGCCTACACTCTTAGCCAGCATGCTAATTTCTTCCTAGATCATGGGAAACATGAGTTTGTGGCAAAGGCCCAGCCTATAAAGCAGTGGCAGGGGCCTCTATGTGGAGGCCTGCAATGCTTCCTGGGAAACCAAATAAGCAGCCTTCCCAGGCAAAAGCTTACAAAAATATTCCCCTGGAAAGTGAGGACTTTCCCACTCCTCCCATGGACTCCCTGAGGGTAAAAATCCCCACCTTTCCTCTCTTTCCCATATCCATCCAAATGAAGTGGAGCGCTTGGCTGTGGCTGACATGAAGGGAAGGCGGTGGATCTGGAAGCTGAGCCTTCTATTTGTAGCTGCAGCTCAGTTGTTCCCTTACAGGCTGATTGACATGTGTGCTTAACCCATGTCTGAAGCAAGCTGTTGCTGTGTCAAATGTCTGTTATCAGGCTGGGAAAAGAGGGCAAGCTCAAAGGGGAACTGGGTCTTGCTCAAGTTACTCTCTTGACCTTGGCCCTGGGACTTATGCAAAGTGATTCCACTTCTCTCTGGGCCTTGGCCACCTCTCTATAAAATCAAGAAAGTTGGATTCCATTTGAGGCCACATCTTGGTTCAGCCAAGAGACATGTTTTGTTTGGCTCCTATAATGCTTCCATTTTTTTTTTTACATTAATTGCCAGCATATAAAAATTGGAAGCATTTGCGTACAGATGTATATTTGGAGTTTTTGGAAAGCCCGTTAAGAGCTGCTCTTGCCGGACTGTTCCCGTAATCCACCAACTGCAGCCGAGAGCAGCTGACCTTTGTAGGTGGGGTGGGCTCTCCCCGGGTTTCTCACTTGTCTAAGGTCACCACCTCCATCTTCTGTCAGACAGACATTGGGAGTCAGGAGACCTCCAAACTCTCTTCCAGAAGTTGAGATTTCTTTCTTCATGCGATCTTAAAAACTTTGAGGCCAGGAGCCTCACTGACACACACACCACACGAAGTTTCTTAAGTGGTCCTCTGTCGGTAGAGTTTTGCAGAGGGTTTCTGGGTCCTGAACAAATTTGCAAAAGTGATGAGATGCTTCCATGAATAGATTTAGGCTCAGTCCATGTTTTCATATAAAGAAAGGTAGAATGTAGTTAACAGAAAATGGTGATGTTTTCTCATCGCTATTTGCCTAGATTTTATGTTTAACCTTGACACATACAATTTATAGCCTTTGGCATACTCTCTGTGCATTTTTATATTCTGGCTCACATTTTGAAGGCATGAACAGAGACAAAGTCCATAAAAGAGGATGAAGACATTGCTTTATCAAGGGAAGAGAGGGAGGGGCCTAGGATAATGTGTTCTCTGCCGTCTAACCCGAAATGACACAAGAACTACCTGTTCATCAAAACAAGATGATCTGAAATAAACTCCAGGAAAAGAAATGTGTCAGATGATTTCTGAAACGGGCAGTTCACGTGCCATGTTTAATGAAGTGTTCTCTGTCTCTGTCTCTGTCTGTCTGTCTGTCTCTCTCTCTGTCTGTCTGTCTTTGTCTGTCTGACTGTCTGTCTTTGTCTGTATGGGTGGGATGTAAAGTTTTATGGGATCTGGGTTACTTACTGAGAGCCTTTCTAGTGGCCTAAGGAAAGCGTTGTTGACCCCCAGGGCTCCTTGAATAGGACACTCAGAAACACTCGTCTGAGTGCAAATGATTTGAATATCACCACATAGTTTTAGGCATTTGTTTTACTTTTATTGAGCTAGATGCAAAAGCAAACCCTCAGTGTGTACAGGGTTCTCAAAGAGAATAGGGAGTTAAGGAATAAGAAGTCACTGTCTTCCTCTTTTCATTTAAAAATTTTATGTTAATTTTTACTTTTTTTGAGGGTAGAGGGCTTGGTGTGTGGTATGTGCATGTGTGTGCACACGTGTGTGTATGTACAGGTGTGTGTGCCCCGAGGACAGAGTCCTTCTCCTGTCTTGCTCTCTGTCTTATTCCCTAGCAGCAGGATCTCTCATCAAGCCTGAAGCTCACCATTTCCGCTAGGCTGCCCGGCCCATGTGCACAGAATGTTTCTGCTTCCAACACTGGTATTACAGGCACATGGGGCTCTGCTCTTTTACATGAGCATTGGGGATTCAAACTCTGGTCTTCCTGCTTATGAAGCAAGTGCTCTTCCTCACGGAACCATCTCCGCAGCCCTGCTTTCACCCTTTATCCACGGTGGTGAAACACACGCAGCGTAAAAACGTACCATCTTAATCATTTTGAGCATACAGTGCATGGTGCATATTGAGTGTTCAGTTCGCATTATTGGTTTTTTATCTTGACCCCAGTATTGGCCAGAGTTACAGTCTTCTGTGTCCTTTCTCAAGTTATAAGTTATATATTTATTTACAACTGTAGTTTTCCATATCCTTCAGAGTTTCATAGCACCATACATCAGTGGTTCTCAGCCTGTGGGTCCTGACCCCTTTGAGAGTTGAATGGCCCTTTTACAGGGGTAAATGAAGACCAGTGAACAACACAGATATTTGCATTGCTATTCATAACAACAGAAGTTACAGTTATGAAGTAGCAGTGGAAATAACTTTATGGGTGGGGGGGGTCACCACAAAATGTGGACCTGATTGAAGGGTCGCAGCTTTAGAAAGATTAGAAATGCTGCCGTAGATTGATCTTGCTAATTCTTTTTAGTATCTGCCATACATGCCATCTTCATCTGAAAATCATAATTTATTTAACCAATTTTTTTACTACTGGATACTTGAGCAGTTTTAAGATTCTGATATTATGAAAAAAGCAAAAAACCATTTTTGACGGACACATCTGGGACATATACCTTCAGCTGCGTGTGGACATACCATGTGGATAATTTTTTGGCATCTTGTAGCCTGAGACACTGATTGTAACTTTTCTGCCCGATGATGGATATAGCTCCATGACAGGAGTTTTCAGACAGAATAGAATCACAAACTGGAGATGACAGAGAAAATAAAATGAAATGGTAATTCTTAGTCAGATGACCTAAGTCCCCACTCTGTCAGACTAGTCTTTTTCAGCCTGCTTATAGCATTACTTGTCTCAAAATGTCACCATCTACAAAGGGGGTTGGTAATCCTGCCTGTTTCCAAGATACACAGGAAGAGTTATCCAAAAAATGACAGGTACTGTGCATGTGCTGAGCACTGCTGTTATTTAAGTCTCTTCTCTGGACCATAAAACTTGAGGCGGATGTTTTGAGTGTAAGAACATTCCAGATAGTTTTAATGAAAGAATATTAATCCCACAGTATTTTATTCTGTTGCTAAAGCATGTGAAAAGCAGACAGCTTGTTGCCACTGGGAATTACCCAAGAAAGACTTTGCTCACTCACCCACTGGGTTCTTGTCCTCCTAGCCTTCTCTGGGAAACCTTGGGTTTCCCTTCCCTTTTCTCCTTATATATGGTATTGGAGTTTCCCCTAACTTCCCAACCTTTCTCTGGGTCAAAGGAAGCCAGAGTCCCAGATGAGTTTCTGAATCTTCTTTACCGTACCCCAAATCTTTGAAAATTCCTCTTGTACTTTACCCAATAATCTTTTTTTTTTTTTTCTTTTGGTTTTTTCGAGACAGGGTTTCTCTGTGTAGCTCTGGCTGTCCTGGAACTCACTCTGTAGAGCAGACTGGCCTCGAACTCAGAAATCCGCCTGCCTCTGCCTCCCAAGTGCTGGGATTAAGGGCATGCGCCACCACTGCCCAGCCCCCAATAATCTTGACTTTGCTTTGTTGGCTAATTTGAGACTACCTTTTTTATTTTAATAAATGAGAATAGAGTCAAAGAGTCATCTCTTAATATCTTTTCTTTTTCTTTGGGTGCCCCAGTTGGCTGGATGAGGGAGGGGGTGCAATTTCATGAATAGCTCATTTCCCTGGTGGATAGCCTGTCTGCAGTCCCTGGATCTTAATTGTATTGAGGAGCCCAAATCACTTCTTCCTTGTCCCAGACTGGCTTGTCTCTGGCTCTTCTTGCCTGACAGAGGCCCCTCCCCCATTATATCTTCATTGTTCTGACCATTAATCTTTTTACAGTGACAAAAGATGGTTCTGATGAGCAACAGGGGCTGGATGGGGAGAAGTTGTTGACAGAAGAGAGGCCAGGTGGAATGTGGCTTTGGGCAGGAGGAAGCTATGTAGTGCTTTAGCCATGACAGTAACTCTGGATGTGTTCTCATCTTGGAGCTCAATGGCTGTTAAAGCCCCTTAGTGTCTTGTGACCATGAGGGGGTGCAGTCACCAGGGTTACAGGGACTGTACAGGATCTTGGAGGATTCCCTAGAGCCTGGGCTGCTGTGTGAGTTGCTGTGAGTTAGAACTCATCAACAAATCTGACAGCAAGTGTTGGAAAGCCTGTGGAGAGAGAGAGAGACCCTCTCCACAAATTAATACAGCCATTGTGGAAGTCAGTTTGGAAATATCTCCAATAACTAAAAATATGGCTACCATGTGACTCAGGTACTTCATTCCTGGGCGTATACCCAGAGAACCCTGTACCCCACCATGGAGATGTTTGCGTGTTCACATTTATTGTTGCTTTGTTCACTGTAGCAAAGAATTGCAATCTACCTAGTTGTCTATCAACAGATGAATGGAGAACAGAAAGTTTGGGGTGTGTGTGTGTGTGTGTGTGTGTGTGTGTGTGTGTGTGTGTGTATGTATGTATGTAGATTCCTCAACTCTAAAGAAAAGTTAAGTTTAAAAAGTTACAGAAAAATGGAAATACCTAAAGTATCTATAAGATTATACAATGTCACACAGTTTCAGAAAGGAAGAACATTTTTCTGTTATATATGGAATCTTGATAATAAAATATACATCTAGGCAAACAAGTGTACACGTGAGTACAGGATAGTATGCAGAAGGCAGGAGATGAGGAAGGAGTGAATGCAGGTAACAGACCCAAGACATGAAAGAGGAAATAAAGCCGATGAATTTTCTAGTTCTAATTATGTCATAGATTTGTTTTTGTTTTGTTTTGGACGGTGGATAAGCGCATAAAATATATTTGATTCTGAAAGTATAAAATTTAATATGACACTTCATAGCTTCCATTACAAACGCCAATTATGTGTATAAATTCATTAAGTTGTATAGATTTTTGTCCCTAGTTAATGTTGGTATGCGATATCTTTATTTATTTGTACTTTTTAAAAATAAAGTTTATTAAAAAATTAAAAAGAAACAGAGAAGAGTTTGTTGGTACCAGTCTTGGTCGGGTTTCTATTCCTGCACAAACATCGTGACCAAGAAGCAAGTTGGGGAGGAAAGGGTTTATTCAGCGTACACTTCCACATTGCTGTTCATCACCAAAGGAAGTCAGGACTGGAACTCAAGCAGGTCAGGAAGCAGGAGCTGATGCAGAGGCCACGGAGGGATGTAACTTACTGGCTTGCTTCCCCTGGCTTGCTCAGCTGGCTTTCTTATAGAGCCCAAGACTATCAGCCCACAGATGGTACCACTCACAAAGGGCCCTCCCCCTTTGATCACTAATTGAGAAAATGCCTTACAGCTGGATCTCATAGAGGCATTTTTCTCAACTGAAACTCCTTTCTCTGTGATAACTCCAGCTTGTGTCAAATTGACACACAAAACCAGCCAGTACAGTACCTGTTTGTGTTTGTGGTGTCCTAGGCTGGCTTCTGAAAAAGTCAGCCCCCTGACCCAGTGGCTCTGGATGCCAGGTGTTGTTGCCACTCCAACTAGGCCTAGATTCAACAGGATGCTAGAGCCAGGAGGACCACATCCTTTTGAAAGGCTCATCCTGAACACTGACAGAGAGCCTAGGGATTCCTGGAACACCGATGTATGCCAAGCTTCTTCTAGAACCTGGAAAGACAGTGACCAGAGTAGAAAGGCATGAGGTTTCAGGGGTTATGTGCCAGTGGAATTAGTTTCAAACATTATTTTTAAAAGTAGAGATATAAAGAAAAAATGTAATTAGAAAGGTAGGAATCAGGAATCATATGTACAAGAAAAGGAAAAAAGTATCATGTTGGAAAGAAAATGTAGAATTTCTTCTACCCAATACAAGATCCCGTATATAGGAAATTCTGAAGAGTCTTCTCAGGCACCACATAAATAAGTTGTACAGCAATGTTGAAGGCAGAAAGATCTGCATACAAGCCTCGGTTCTGCCTATGGATACTTGCAATGAGAAGTAAGTCCAAGGGACTAAAAGACTTACATTTTCGACATCATCAAATGGAATAAAATACTTGACAGTGAATTTAACAAGAGAACCACAAAATATATACTATGAAAATTAAAAGATATTATTTTAAAAATTACAGAAGATCCAAATAAAATTAAAACAGCCTTCCCCTACTCATGGCTTAGAAGATGTATTGTTTAGATGATCATAAGCCCCATATTGATCTCAAAACAATCTTTGTCAGAAACCCAGAGGATTCCTTTGTTTGAATATGCAAGAATTCACATGGAATTGCAAAGGGACACCAAACAGATAAAACTAATTTTGGCAAAACAAGAAACAAAGCTGGAGGACTCAGAGCTGACTGGCCAGTAGTACTGCCCAGGGGTAAATTTGTCAACTGGACAGTTATAGTTAGGGAATGTGGACTGTCCCTGCTCATCTGATGCAAATATTAACTCATAATGAGTCAGAAGTGCAAATATTTTTAGAAGAAAATGCTAAAGTCTTCTTGGCCTAGACTTTGGAGAATTCAAACAATAATTAGATTTCGTTATATTTTGGTTTTGAAGAACACCATGGAGAAAGGGCAAAGCTGTGCTCGGAATTGTACAGAGTGTAGGTCTGGGGGCTTCACTCAGGATGCAGATGCTGTCTGACTCATGATGACTCAAATTAAAGGTTTTGGACTTTATGATACTGCAAAGATGATATGTTCAGTAGAAACTCTGCTTCAGATTTTGAGTTTTGATCTCGTCTTAGGGTGGTGGTAGTAAGAAACAGCATCAAGCTAGTCATGCAACCATGGGAACAAACACTAGCACTATGCGGAGTTGCTAAGTTACTGAATTTGATGTTTAGTAGGGGAGGTCTATTAAATATGCCTTTGACTTATAATTTGATAATTGGGACTATGATCACAAATAAGAACTCTTACAGTAGATAAGAAGACAAGTACTTCGGTCAAAAATTACCAGTGGATCTAAATGAGTGTTTCTCTAAAGACAAAACATAGCCATCAGAGAAACAAACCAAAACAAACCAAAATGTTATACCACTTCACACTTTCCAGGGTATTTAAAATCAAAAATCAAATAATAATAAGTATTGACAAAGTTATAAAAAGTGGCCAATATCATGTTACGAGTGGGAGTATTATACAGCACGGCCATGCTAGAAGATATTTTCATAGTTTTTCAAATGACTAAAGCTATGACTAACCTACCCATAGCTCTACTCCCACAAGTATATTTGAATGAAATGAAAATTAATATTCATATCAATATTACTCATAATAACCTGAAGATGGAGGTAATGCAAATGTCCATCAATTGGTAAATAATGTGGTCTATTCAGTACAATGTTATGCAGGCATAAAAAAAAATGAGCTGATATATGCTAAAATGTTGGAAGAATTTTTAAAATATTATGTTAAAAATTTTAACAGCAAGTAACAGAAGACCACGTGTTATATGATTTGGTGCATATGAAATGTGCATATGAAGAAAATACAAAATAGACTGGAAAGTTGCTTAGGGCTGACAGAAGTAAGGAGACGTGGCTCCTTTTGAGGTAATGAAAATGTTCTGTAATTGATCATGGTGGTGGGTGCACAAAGCCATGTTTTCAAGTCATTGGTTTGTATGCTGTAAAAGGGATGGATGGTGTGGTATGGGAATCATACGTTAAAAAAAAAAAAAAAAAAAAAAAAAAAAAAAAAAAAAACTAGTACAGAAAAGAAAGGACAGAAAAGGTAAGAGAACAAGCTGAGGTGCAGGAAGAAGTGAAGAGAAAGTGCCGGCAACTTAGAAGAAAGAGGGTAACAAGGATGGATATGAGGGGGGTTCGCTCAAGGGCGGAGTCGTGTGTGGGAGTTGCCTTTGGAGAGTGACACTTATTTCAAATGGAGCCTCAGGAGGGCAGGAAGGGAGCCATGTGGATAGCTGGAGAAGATCCAGGGAGAAGAACAGTGAGAACAAGTGCCTGCAGCGGGGTGGCTTTGGCGCTTGGTGAAGAGCAGCACTGAGGCCCGTGTGGCAGAAACAGTAGAGAAGGAAGCCCAGAGGGCCACAGCCAGCTCTGGTTGTGATGCAGAGACCACCCCGCAAGCTGAGCACTTCAGGTTTGCTGAGTGAAGGAACAGCCAGCTGTTGCAAGGCTTAGAACATAGAACAGAATCAACAGAACGTGTTGGTTCTGTTTTATAAAGTGCCTTGTGGCCATCCCGTGGATAGACTTGGAAAGGCAGAGTGCTAAAGAAGCGTCCAGGTTAGAGGTTCGGTGTTTGCTTTGGCTGTCAGATGAACTCGAACAAATGAGACAGGACACTTGGTGGGATCCATTGTATTGGGTGACATAATCTCTCGTGTGGGACAGAGTTTGTCACAAATGTTCTTAGAAAAGACTCCGTTGTGTTGGTGTATGCCTGGAGTTCCAGTGCTCAGCCTGCTGAGGTGGGAAGATCTCAGCATTAATCTGGGCTGCAAAGGAGAGGAGAGGAGAGGAGAGGAGAGGAGAGGAGAGGAGAGGAGAGGAGAGGGGAGGGGAGGGGAGGGGAGGGGAGGGGAGGGGAGGAGAGGAGAGGAGA
>CM052709.1:32409591-32442729 GCA_028551405.1 Uromys caudimaculatus
AACTTTGTTGTCTAGTGAGATGTGAGCAGAGAAGGGGTAGACGCCTAAGGTATGTGTATCCCCAGCCTTCTGCGTTTTTAAGCTCAAAGCTACATGGTAGATTAGGTTACCCTGACCTATGGAAGATTTTAAAGTTTATTTGTTTGCTTGTTTGTGCGAGCATGTGTATATAGATTATAGAACAACTTGAGGGAGTTGGGGTTTTTCTAGGCCCCAGGGATCAAACTCAGGTTGGTAGCAAACACCTTCACCCAGTGAGCCATCTCAGCAGCCTTCAGATAAACGTTTTTGTGGCTGCAAGCATCCACTTCCCTTAGCAGGTCATATTTTCTGCACACTGCACATCACAGCACTGGCCCATGTGGATAAGGGTATCTGGAAATGGACCTGTCCTCTCAGTGGCGATTTTCCTTGCTATTGTTGACTTCCTGGAGGATGAGGTAGCTGGTACTACATATTTATGTGTTCCCATCACAATGGATTTGTATAACACTAGAGCAGCCCAGTCCATAGTGTCCAAGAGAAGCCAGTGTGGTTGGACTCAGTCTCTTGATATTAGCGGAGGCAACAGTCAAATGGTAATAAACTGGGCTAGCCTTCTCCCACGTTTCCCCCCATAAATGGAGGCAAAAACATGAAGCCTACATTCAGCTGGAGGGGTCAGCAGCTGTTCGGAGAGAGGAGCCTTGGCTGAGCTCCCTCGTGATGTTCCTGGCTGGTTTGTTTTTTTCTCTTTTTATCCTGCCGAATCAACTACATTCTAGCCTTCTTGCTGGCCAGAAACTGTCCTCTTGCTGGCCAGAAACTGTCTTCTTGCTGGCCAGAAACTGTTCTGTGGGATCTAGACAAAAAAATGGGGGAGGGGGGATGACGAAGACTGTTGTATTTTCAGCACTCGGCCAGCAACCCGCTGTTTTCCCCATTATATCTTGATTAATAGAATACTTCGAGAGCATCAATAAAAAGAACTGGTGTTAGCAGAATGTTCACCCTGGCAGGGCACAGTTGGGCCCCTGGGAGTGATACAAGAGCTTCTTGCTCATCTCTGCATCTTCTGCTCTAGTACTCCGGAAGACTTGGAATAATATGTGTGCTAATACTTTTGAAAAACTATGTGCCAGAGCATCTCACTCCCTCAGGTCCTAAGGGATCAGAGGTCCCTGGAGTTGACCGACCCAGGACCCCATGCTGGTTGACCCCATGAGTTTTCCCAAGGCCCAGTAGGTTTCCTTCCTCATCCCTCTAAGATGTTTTGAGCTGCTGACAGCTGTGGATGGAGTGGTTAGAGGGTGCAGCTCCATTCACAGTAGGCTTTTTCTGTAGTCTAGAGGCTTGGAGACTGGTACAGTGGTTTGCTGAGCAGGAGATCACAAGGGAAGAGATACTTCCTCCCAAGTCCTGTAGACAGCAATCTGGTGTCTAAGACTCACCAGCCCCACCCTGTACACGCTGGTTGTGGCTGCTGGCTCTCACTTTTCTCCTTTTGGCTGGGGTTGGGGTTGGGGATACAGAGTTTTGGCAGGGGAGGAGACCATGAAGGCAGACTGGCTGTCCTTCCTCACAGTTTTTGCCAAACTTCCCACCAGCTACAGAGCATCTGACGTCTCCACATGTATACTGCCCTTCCATGAGGTCCTTGGTAAAAGTTAACTTCCTTTGCTTCGATAAAATTGGTGAGGCATAGTGTGTGTCCCAGTCTCAAACCTAGCAATCACTCACATACTCCCTGGGCTCCGCCTGGGTCCTACTGTCTGCAAAGAGATGAACTCACATCTTGTGCCCTATCCACAATCCTGTTGTGATCTAATTCATGCAGTATTTTTTTTGTTCATTTTATGTTTAATACTGTGATAAAAATAGTTGGGACCACTGAGGCCTCTTCAGTATGGAACTATCCCCATAGGGAATCAAGAGAGGTGTCCCAAGCTGGTGATACAGGCATGGAATCCTAGCACTCAGAGGCAGGCAGAAGAATCAAGAGTTCTAGGTCACTCTTAGCTGTGTATTGAATTTGAGGCAAGAGACTCTTTCTTAATTAAAATAAGACAAAGCACATATTCCTCGGTGGTGGTCAACTTCATGTGTTACTGCGAGTAAGGAAAGAGTCATAAGTAATTCAATAACTTGCCCAGGTGTAGCAGAAGGGGGTTCTATCGGTGTAGCTCAAGTCCCTTATCAGTAAGAGTTCCCTCAGTGATCTGGGTATCCCTGATCCAAAAGCATCAATCCAAAAGCACCAAAGGCAGAGTTGAGGTTACCCCTGAATACAAAAGATCCTACCTACAGCCTGCAGTTTGCAGTTCCTGCCCATGGAGTCAAATCTGTCAATCTAGGCCCCACCGTCACAAAGGCAAGTGTGGGCTGTAGTTTTCAGTGTCTGTTCTTCTGCTCCAGATAACCCAAGTGATGCGTCCTCTTCAATGGCATCATCTACATCTGTTTTGGTTATACTTTGTCAACTGGTAGTTGAATGTCAAGGTTGGTGAGCAACTTGGTGGCCCTCATTGGTCACCCTACATACTATGTTGGCTGAGGAAGGGTTCATCATTCTAGGTGACTTTGTGGTGTCCTGGAATGGGTGGAAAATGGAGCTGGAGCCCAGGATGAGGAACTCAGATGACATGTCATGTTGGCCCTGGTTGGGTAAGCCCCTGGAGTGCCAGGAGCCTTGATGGTAGGGAAGTCATGACTCCATAAACAAAGCAAAACCTAAGCTACCAAGTGTGGAATATGCCAAAGTAACTGGCATCACCTGATTCTAGACATCAGGGATACCTGGACTACACGCCAGATATTATTTGAAGGAGAACAACTGTATGGAGGTGGGGCCAGAAGACCATCTCCTGGTGTGTAAAAATGGAGGAATGGACTTTCTCCAAGTTCCCCCCCAAATGTCGTCACTCTTAAGATTTTCTTTGATGGACTTATCAACTTCTACTAGTAGTTAGAAAGGTCTTCAAGATAAAAACTGTTTGACCAAAGCCTTAATTGGGCTCTTCTGAGAAACAGTAACGTGGAAAGCCAGCCTTACCAGAGGCCCACCCATTTTCCTATAACTTTGCTATCTTCTGAGACACATTTGTGCAATTGGAAAATTCTGCCAAGTACTGTTTATCACACTTTCTCCATTTGCTTTCCAAGTACCAGATTGTGAGAGAATACACCTTCCTTGCTGAGATAATATTGGTTTTCTCAGAACCTTTCAGAGAGTAGTGACCTGAGTCATAAGGTCAAAGTTATAAAACCTGCTAGAAAACGGGGGGGGGGGGGGCCTTCTGCAATGGAAGAGTAAGAGGCCCTCTAAGTTTGATGGAGATTAATTTGAAGAACGAAAAGCAATCAAGAGAGCTAAGCCTGGGTTCATTCCTCTAATCCCAGCACTTGGAAGATGGAGGCAGAAAGAACAAGGAGCTCAAGGCCAGTCTGGCCTATGTGAGACCCTATTTAAAAACTAACGGCAGCAGCAGCAGCAACAACAACAACAGCAAAAATCCCCTCAAACAAATAACAAGTCCTGCAAAAAAAAAAAAAAAAAAAAAAAATTGGAAAAAGAAAAACAACCAAGAAACTCTTTGACAAATGTCTCCACACAGGAAGATGTTGGTAAACTTATTATTCCTAAAACAAGGGAAAGCCCACCACTGAAGTACTTCAAATCTCCAATGTGTCCAGCGTGCTAGAGAGAAGATGTGGTTTCTAACCAGAGTGCTCGGCTTTGAAGGAAGAGTGTCTGACCCAGAGTTCCTCTCCTGTGTTCTACTTTTCTTGCAGATTTTATAGGACTTAAATCTACACAGATGGGGTAATAAGGGACCAAATACAAGCCTTACTAAATTCCCTAGTGGCTTTCAGTCTCTCAAGCCTCAAAGTATAACTACTTGCATATCAAAAGTGGCTTTTTAATTTTAGAGAATATTATCTGAGCACCAGTCAGATTCCCCTGGAAGGAAGGAGCTGTGCTGGACACCCCCCCCCCACACACACACACACAGCTCCCTGGAGCCTCACCAAGTCCACAGTGTTGCTGGTTCTGTCCCTACATTCCTGTCCCAGTTGTCAGCACTGAAGGACGTGCCCAGCTGTCTCTGGTAAAAGTACTCATTCATACTGAAGACGCCCCTGGGTCTGTTTGTGCCTCAACCTTTGAGTGTGGTCTGGGTAACAACAGGACAGTTAAATCTCTCTGGTGCTTACACTCAGCCTGGCTATGTTTTTGTTCTAATTCATTGCTCTTTCCTTTCCTGTTGGCTTCTTTGCATTTTATCCAGAGTATATGAATGGACCCAGAGTCCCCTCCAACAGTAGATCACCCAAAATCCCAGTTTTGTTTCATGCTCCTGCCCTTTGTCTTCAGGTGATGATTATGGGTATTAGACCCCAGAATACAAGGAAAATCTCTTCCCAATGCTACATTTTGGGATAACTGAGCACATAAAAGAACAAAATAACTCAGGCTTTTGTCTCTAATGGGAAATACAGTAAGTGGTTACTTTACATGAAGCAGAATTATGGACTAGTGTCATTTTTGGTATGGAAAACCTTGCTTTCCTATTTTCTTAAGGAAGCTATAACAGTTGTTATCTGTCAAACGTAGAGGACTTTACATTTTGAGAGTTTCAGCCTTCCACACGACTTTATCTTCAGTCCAGAGCTAATTCTAGAGTTCGTGAAAACACCCATCGTTCCTGGCTGCAGATGTCGCCTGCTGGCGCATGCTCTCCTCTTCTCAGACTTAGTGTTTTTCCACTCTGAAGCTTTATCCCGATGCTCAAGGTTCTGCTGTCTTCTGCCAGACTTCCTGGATAGCTGGATAAGTACTTTGTTCTTTTTCATGGCACCAAGCTTCTATTTATAATCAACAGATGATCAGGAGCCAGAGTCTAGGACAGTTGTTTGGTCAGACCCAACTGTTGGTTGCTGATTGGTGACTGGAAAGGTGTGACAGCTGCCATCTGGCGTCTTCAGGTCCTGATAGCATTGCTTAGCTCAGGCAAGAGAAGTCCATTTCAGCCCTCTCTGTGGAACAAACTGCTTGGATGCCTAAATCGTCCAGCCAATTCCTGTTCAGATGGCATTGGGAATGAATTAGCAGTGTTGTCATGGGGTCTGTACACACACACACACACACACACACACACACATACACACACACACGGCTTCCCTTCTCTGATTAGAATACAGTAACAGGTGTGCACCTCATCTCTCTCTGACCATGAACACTGGGTACTTTTGCAGAACATAAACAAGAAAACCAATTTAGGAGCTAAGAGGGATGAATATTTTCATAACTCTCTAGATACTGAGAGAAAGAGAGAGAGTGAGTGAGTGAGAGAGAGAAAATCAGCCTACAAATTAGTGTGGCATCACGAATAAGTGCCTCCAAGAAGTTAAATCAGCATTAGAAGTGAAGCCCTGAATAAATTAAATGTTCATTTAAAGAGGAGAGTTCAAATTAAGAGGTGCATTATGGGTATTGAGTAGCCTGAACCCGTGCAGTGACAGCTGATGGGGAGAACACCCAGTTTGATACTTGAAGTTTTACTGGGCTGATATTCAGAACTCTTGGCAAGACCTGTGCCAATCTCTCTTTGTGCTTGTGAATTACTTTCACAGTAATTTCAGTGGTTGTTAATCATGTGAATGGCAGATGAGATGCTGCTCTTTATAAACTAATACTTGGGACTATCCAAGGGCCAGCCAAGCTCAGTGCCTTCACCGTTTCCCCATAGAGGCTGGAGCACTTTTCCTTCTTTGGGGAGTCATAGATGGAGGCAGGGTAACCTCTGACCTCAGAGGTGAAGGATCTAGGCAGGTGCCATGTTCTGGATCCTTTTTCCTTCACAGAAGCTCACAGGGAAATAGAGCACCTTTCCTGGAGACAGATACTTTACACTGGAGAAAAGATGAACAAGGCACTGTTTGTTCCTCAGTGCTGTGACATCTGTCAGAAGCAACTTAAAGAATTTATTTTGACTCTCCATTTAAGGGCAACAGCTCACCATGGTGCAGAGGTATAGTCCAGGCAGCTTCACGATGGTCGAAGCCTATGGCAGGGTGTCCTCACTGCCTTGGAATTCAGAGGAACAGGAAACAGTAGAAGGGAATGTTGGCACAAATGGCTGGCTCTTTTTTCTTTCTTTATTCAGTCTAGAACTCCAGATCCTAGATATCTGGTGAGGTCAACGTTCAGGGTGGGTCTTCCCTTCTCAGCTGATATTCTCTGCAAATACCCTTTCAGGTGCAGAGGTGTGTCTCTTAGATAAGTCTAAATCCAGCCCTGTTGCTGATTAACCACTATAAGTGCCTTGAAACTTTCAGAACATAAGATTTTGGTCGTCTCTAATCACCGCCCATCTTTCTAAAGGTAGTTGTGTGCTTTGCAGCCAGGAGCATCCAATCTGAGGTCCACAAGGTCTGATGTTGAATCCAGACTCTGTCAGATGCCCTGTGGCTGGATGCCTGTGAGAAGGGCTGGGTGCTGCCTCTGGTCCTGGTGCGGGCTCAATCATCCCAAGGGCTGTGAGCAGAAAAGTTGGTCTGAGGGTCTGAGCACTGCTGCCATCTTCCCTTCCTCTCCACAGAACAGAATCTGAAGTTAAGTACTACTGTGTGTGCACTGGCCTGTGCTAAGTATTTATTATTTGTGAGATTCAATTTAAAGACATCCACTAACAAAATACCAGAGAGCGTTATAGTTAGCCTTTCCAGCTATATGTAGGAAGTAGCTCTATCTCTAATGGGCTTTAATATGAGAAATTCCACAGGCAAGAGGAAAATGTATTTGCATTGACTCTTCCACAGCCATCTCCAGTCATACAGAAAATTCACTTACTCTAGGGCTTTGGGTATATGATGTTCAGTGAGAGATTTACCACAATGATAAGGGTGCTTTCTCTACACAGTGGCATCATGGGTAACGAATGCTTTTCTCTACACAGTGGCATCATGGGTAACAAATGCTTCTCTGTGTTTTCTCAGCTTTCTGCATCTAGCATAAAGACCAGTTGCATTTATTAAAAAACAAAAACAAAAAAACACTTTCTAAAAAATATTTTTAAAATCTAAAAGAAGTATTTGTTGTTCTAATTCTTTTTATAGGTAGACAGTTTCCTCTTTATGCTTTAGACCTGACAGCTCAGTCAAGTGGGCAGAAAAACGAAAAGGCAAAGACACAGTGGTCATAGAGAAATAAGAGGCGGGACTCTCTTTCCACTGTGGCCCAGGAGTCACACGAATTTTGTGGCAGCATCTCTGGTCACATATGTTACAAGTGAAAAAAAATACTCCAACAAAGTTGGCAATACTGAAGGCATTATCCAACCTAGTGTTGGTGCAGCGGGGCAGGGGAGGCTAGACCAGCCAGGGTGCTGTTCTGATGAGAGACTAGAAGCTAGCCAGTCAGTCCTCTGTGTGTCGATCTGAGGACTAACCAGGCCAGAGTGAGTGTTGAAACTCTGTAGCTGCCCCCACTGCAAGGAGTGCACTGAGAACCAGCACAGGCAGCCAAGAGAAGGTGGTGGGGAGTCTTCTGTGGAGACTGAGGCCAGGCACAAGACTAGGCCCCTACAGGAAGTACTCAGCTTTTGTCTAAGTGGTTGTGTAAGCAGCAGAGGCCTGCTCTAGTTTGCTGGGACTCTTCTATGTGGTTCTGTCATAAGGTGGCTAAAAGCAGGAGGCTCAAAGCACCCCAGTCCTTGCTTGGACATGAAGACTAAAGTTTTGTGTTCAGAGAAGTTATTCTCCCACCTAGCTGTGCAGCAGCAGCAGCAGTGGCGTGAGAGTGAGGCAAACAGAGAGAAGAGGGCGGGGTACTCTGTAGATGCAAACCTATTTTAGTGTTTGGAGAGCTGTGGTAGTTACAGACCCAACCCTGATGCTGCTCACTCTGAAGGAGCCTCGTCTAGCCTCAAGGAGGTGACAGTACTGAGGTATGTCTCACTGAAGAGCTTCTGGCTTCATAGGCCGCCAATTACCCACCCAGAAAGATCTATTGAAAGTGCAGACCTGAGTCAGTAGGTCTGGGTGGGCTTGAGAAACTGTGTTCCTTCAATCTCCCAGGGGAAGCTAAGGCTGCTGGGCTGAGGCTCACCTTGCAAATAGTGAAGTCTGCTCTAAGCAGTCTAAGAAGGTAGCAAGGAGAAAGTGAGAGAGGGGGAAGGTGTGTCACAGTGTGACTCTGGGAGGTGAAGGGTTAAATATTGAGGCCAGGTATGTATGGTTACCTGTAACCAATTGCATTGGATTCCCCCCTTCTTCCTTATTTCCACCTGTCCCTGCCTGTGCTTTCTCCTTTTCTCTCTTGAAGTAGTCTTTCAGGCCCAGGCTAGCTTCAGCTTCCTGAGTACTAAGATTCCGTCTTGTGCTGGGACACACAGCTTCCCACTTTACTCTGTTAAGGTATCAGTGGCTTACCCATCCTTCGAAACCTAGCCTAGTATTCACCCGAAGCATCCTTAATAATTTTTATTTCTGAAGTCAGCTTTTCCCATCAAGTAGAAAATAAGGTCACCAGGGCAAACCTAGTATCTGTCAAGTCCCGAAGAAACAGGATAAATGGCTAACTGTGGTACCTATTAGCTTACCAGAGAGCCTGCTTGGCCTCTAGGCTTCCTCAGTACCTGTGGCTCCTCTCAGCTCTTCTCACAAAGCCCCTACCTTTACCTTCAAGCCCTTGGGCTTGGCTGTATAACCCCGCCACTTCAGCCAAGTGTTCACGTGGTTCTCTGTCTCTCTGTCTCTCTGTCTCTCTGTGTCTGTCTCTCTCTTGAATTGCTTGAATCTGTCTCTCTTTCAGTCTGTTTGCCCTCTTCTCTCATCTCTTCCCCTCTCCTTCTCTCCCTCTTTCCCCCTCTCCCACTTCCTCTCCCTCTCCTCTCATGGCCTAGTTAAGTCTGGACCATTCCAGATGTCTCTGGCTATCTACAATATCTACAATAAAAACCTCCTCAACCATCCCTTGGAGCAGCCATGTTCTCATTTTCATTCAGTATAGAAGCCAGCTGTCAATGCAGAAACAAAGTTTTCAACTCAAAGGGGATAAGAGAGTTCATTGAGCAAAACTGTGGCCTGGGAACACTGCCTTAAGTTTGAATTTTACCGTCTTATTAGAATATACTTTAATCTTAAGGTTATTATTGTTATTGTTAAATTTAAGAACCAATTTTAGTGAGTTAATGTTAACTGATACAGATACAGGAAGCTGTATTTAAAACAGAAAAAAAATGGTTTCTTAGATCTCAATACAGGTAAAATACTGAATAGTTTTTGTTAGAAAGAAAAGCATTAGGTTTCATTTCAGTTTGTGTGGCATCCAAAACAGGATAAAGTTTGACATTTATGGCTTTATTTCTTTTGAGTCACCTGTTTATCTTTGTATAAAGGTTGCTAGTCATTTAATATGTTTCCCTAAACTTTTTAATCTCTTTTAAAAAGACATTTCTTTTTATGTGTATGAGTGTTTTGCTTGCGTGACCGTCTGTGCACCGTGTGTTTGAAGCTGCTGGCAAGGCCTGAGGAGGGAACTGGATCCCCTAGACCTGGAGTTACAGGTGTTTGTGAGCCACCATGCTGTGATGTGAATCCAGAGTCTCTGAAAGAACAGCCAGTGCTCTTAACTGCTGAGCCATCTCTCCAACCTCGATTTAAAAAAAAAAAACACTAAAAATAAAGATGAATTATAGTCCCAACTATGTCATTATGATGCAGCACATTGAGAGTCTATGTAAACTTTAAGAAGTCTTTGCAAGCCTTTGAAATAGGATTTAAGGTGTCAATTTAAAAGATGTTCAGAGCTATCTTTTACCGAGTTATAGCTAAGGTATGGAACTTGGAAAATCTGTATGTTTGTTTGTTTGTTTTAAAAGAGGTAATAGTGGGAAAAAATCCTTAAGATCTTTTAAATGTTTATATTTATATGCACCCTCACACACATACAAACCATAGCAAAGACATAATTTATCCTCTCAATCCTTGGAATAAATGGTTAAGTATCTCAGAGGGTAATTACCCAACAGGAAAAATTGTATCCTGGTCTAAGAGTAATCACCCCTTAAAATTCATTTATATCCTCAAGCAATAGGGAGTATGTTGTAGAGCCAGAACTGATGCATAAGCCAAAGAGATAACATTTTAACTAGAACTGTATGATTATGTATATCTTATCCTTAAAAAATATAAAAAAAAAAATAAATTAAAAAACTCATGTTAATTGTCCCAAAGAAGGATCTGAGGCCATTTTCCAGGCATATCTGTTCTGCTGACCTCAGCAGTCATGTGACACTCTTCTGTCTCTCACTGTTATTTCACCTTCAGTTGGACGTGTTAGCTCAGCTTGTTAGGGCAGCCAGCCAGAGTTGGGACTTTTTTCTTTTTTTAATTGTGCAAATGAACTTATTTATTTTAAATGTGGTATATTTGAAAAACAAGACAAGGATCTAAGGCACTAAAACCGTTTTAAATATGTTCTTAGGCTACTAAGCATCTATCTAGGGGACCCAAGTGCTCCACCCATGCTTTTTTATGCAAGTCATGCAGGCTTAATTGGGCGTGCAAAATAAAAATGATAATTTTTGCACATAGCAAAAGTGAATTTAATAAAAATTGAAGTGGCCACAGCTTGTTGATTTTTTTATCCAAATAACGTATGAAAACAAACAGAAATATATGAAAACAATTATTATAGACATACATAACACAATTACATGAAATCTAGGTATAACTCCTTAAAGAAAATGGTAAATTTTTCTATCTATTTAGGATGTTCAAAGGGTGAAGTTTGTCCTGAAGGCATAGGTAATCTGTACTTCTCTCTGTCTGTCTGTCTGTCTGCCTCTCTGCCTCTCTATCTCTCTGTCTGTCTCTCAGTTTCTCTCTGTATTTCTCTCTCTCTCTCTCTCTCTCTCTCCTCTCTCTCTGTCACTCTTTCTCTGTCTTTGCCCCTCCTTCCCTCCCTCCCTCCCTCTCTGTCTTAGTTAAGTAGTTGGGGGGGTCATTGGGACTCTGACCCCTTTCTTGGAGGTAAGATGGGCTTAGGACAGATGTACTCCATGGTATGGATGGGCAGAGAAAATGTCTATTATTTTCTGTCAGTGCCACTCAAAGAGACAAGAGTGGGAGTTTAGAATCTATCTTTAGTTTGATGTAAACTCTATAAAATTTAATAATGTACATGTATGTTTTCTAGCTATTATTATTGGTCATATAATTATCAATTATTTTATTTTGGTTATAGATCAATTTTTACATTTTAACTAAAAGTAGGCTGCTTAATTGAGGGTTTTTATATCTTAATTAATACCAGATAGACTAGCATCAATGGGTCCATGTGGGTTCCTCCCTTCTATCCAGATGACTCCTTCTGGGGAAAGTGGATTATTCTTGGAGCCCCACATTGTGAAACCATAACTGTCAGTCTAAAAATAGAGCTCTCAAGTCAAAGAGAGTAACAGTTTATTCCAGAGCTAAAATGTGAGCGACCGCGCGTGGCCTAGCAACACAGATTTAGGTCTCCCCCCCCCAATACAATGTTCCAACATGGATGCAGTCTCATGGAGGTTTTATGGTAATGGAACAAAGTTATAAATCAAGGCATTTAAAAAAGACATAGGTGGGAATATCAGAGAAGTCAGTTACAGCAAGATGGGGGAAGTCTCAGCTATGGGCCTCAGCTGCTGTCTGATAGCATTCTTAGCCTTGGTGGAGAATAGGGTTTTGTTAGTTAATATATTCCAAAGAGCTTTTTTTGTTATTGATGATGTTTTTGTTTTTAACTTGTTCATCAGGATACTAGGACTAATACAGACGTGAACAAGGAAAGGCTCTTGGGGACTAAAGATAGGTTAAGATAATTTATAATTAGGTTCTTTGCAGCAATCCAATCTCTCCAGAGGCGTTGAAGTTTTAATTGGTCTTTATAGACACAGTTGACTTTTTCGAATCCTTGGCAAGAGGGAGGTTATTATTTTGGTTCCACAGCCATCATGGGTCCTGAAACCCTTAGCATTAGGGCTTATTGTATATTGACTGATGAAATGAATGAATGTGGATATAAAGACCGTGGACTGGGCACAGCAGAAGTGTCTCATAGTGCAGACACTAGATGCTCGAGTTGGAGAGCTTGGGTGCAAACCCTGGCTGTAGCTGCATTAGGCAGAACATCCCCCTCTAACCTCTTTGTGTTTCAACTTCCTCTTCTGTGATATTGAGATGAAAAAGAGGATACTTGCCCCAAGGGATTGTTGTATGCATTTGCTCCATAGTACTATCCTCTAAGCAAAACAGCCCAACATCTTCATCTGAGCACTGTGCTGCCTATACCGGACCATCAGGAGCAGGCCCATGCCTGTTGATTCCTCAGAGAGAAAGGGATTTGGGAAGTTCAGTGGATGCTTCTCAGACAGATATTCCATCCACTCCTGTCAATGTTTATACTCAGTTTTTCCCGATTGCTAGTGGCTCCCTGCTGTAAGGGAGGGGCTCAGGTATAGAGGCTGACAATGACTCAAGGGAGGAGTCTGTGTCTTAGTGACCATGAGGAAGCCATCATCTATGCTGGCTGCTTTCTAGTGTGGCTACTTGGGCTCACGCACATTCCTGCCAGTAACCCTTCACCCATACTCTCTGCAAGTAAGCCCAATACACAAACAACATTGGACAAAAATGTAGCCAAGCTTTAGTGTCTAAAAGTAACTTAGACTTGCCGTTTATAGTTCCTGGTTTTTGTGTTTAATTCTGTAACATCCTCATTGCATAAGTTCTGGATTTTGCCATCTCTGGGTATTTCTCTAAAAGACCAAGCTTCCAGTCTTAAACTAGTGCTGTCCAGTAGAATGCTTTACAACTATACCTGTGAGAGCCAACTTGGTAGCAACTAGCTACCCATGAGCCATCGTGCATTTGAATTGTGTCCTGTGCAACAGAAGTTTAAATTTAACTTAATTTGCATTAGCTTGAATAGGAACATATGAGTTCACAACCATCTGTAACTCCAAGAGATACAATACTCTCTTCTGGCCTCTGAGGGCGCCAGGCATACATGGAGGTACATAGGCATACATGTGGGCAAAGCACACATACACATAAAATAACTTTTTTTTTTTACTTTTAGTCATTTTATTGAGTTTTGAAGTATACAACTTGTTGGAAAGGAAAATATTAATTGCATATATGAGAAAGAAGACTTTAAAACTATAAAAAATATTTATTTTTGTAAAATAACTTTTTTTAAATGTTAAGTTAAATTGACACATGGGGCTAGTGGCACTTGAATTTGACAGTACATGTCTAAACATTCATTAATAAAAACAGAAAATATGGCCAACATCAGCCTTAGGTTTCTTAAGAAGCACTAAAATGTGAATAATCTCAACATTATTGAATGGTGGATCATGAGTCCACACTTTTCTCACCTCCATCATTAACCTGTGCCTACTAGCTATAGCCGTCTGCTGAACAAGCATTTCTATTTTATGTCCCCAACTAGAAATTAAGAAGCCCAGCTCAGGTGATTTCATAAGAAGACAGAGTAAAAATTTCCCTCTCACTACCACAGTAACTAGATGTTTCATGAAACTAGCTCAGATTGAAGGTATATCCTACCAAGACCATCTCTATGTGTGTATTTTCCTATTTCAGCTTACAAGAAACATTTAAAGGAGAAGATACTTGCCATTGTGCATGCTGGTAGAGAACAGATTCAGGAAAGGTGAACATGTTCAGTCATAAGCCCAACCTTTGCCACACAGTCTAGTCCTTACCAAATGGTGCCATGTTGACTTCAGCCTTTCACAGAAATAAGATTTATTAAATGTCCACAGAGTGGGACTTCAAGAAAACCCCAATGAAGTGTCCTCTGACCAGCATAAGTTTGATGAAGGAGATGATGCTTGACTTGACTTTGACCTGATGGGGGCACCTGCTGAGCATGGTTAAGGAGGTAGAAACTGATGGAATATTCAGGAAATAGGAAAGAGGATTTCCCAACAAATTGGTGACAATCAATTAGCCAACTTTGTAGGGATACCATTCCACAAGAGTGAGAAACGTCCAAGTACTGTTCAAGACTTAAGAAATGTCAATTAAAGGAGCTGAGTAAAGCAAAGGGGCAAAAGACAAATCTGGCAAGTTGGAACTGCTTTAACAGGAATATAAAGATGGATTGCCACTTAGAATCTATGAGATTCAAAAAGACCTGTTGATTTGGAACTTTGAAGATGGCTGTTCCAAATGGCACCATTGAGTCCATCAAGCACCTCTTTGAGTCACTTCTGATGCCACTTGGTACATAAGAATCTATTTGGCTCCAGCACAGACAATTTAAAGTCAGTGATGGAGTTGATCAGGCTTTGCTTTCCATCCCAGAGACTCTAGTTTGGGTCTAGTTATCTAACAGCTGTTCTATAACTAACAGTAAAGACTATCTCTAGTCTGAGCCTTTGCTTGTTAGGTTTTGACAACTTGGCATAAGTTAGAGTTACAGGGGAAGAGGGAACTTCAATGAGGAACTGCCTCCATCAGATTGGTCTATGGTCATGTCTTTGGGGCATTTTCTTGATGTGGGAGGGCCCAGCTTACTGTGGGTGGTACCACTCCTGGGCAGGTAGTCCTGGGTGATTAAAAAAAGGAAATTGAGAAGCCATGATGAGCAAGCCAGTAAGCAATGTTCCTCTGTGGCCTCTACATCAATCCCCTGTTCAGGATCCCCTGCACAGGGAATGGTGCCACCCACAGTGGGCTGGGTCTTCCCACATCAATTAACTATCAAGACACTCTCCTGCCAATAACCTACAGGATAACCTGATCTGGAGCCCCTTACAGAGACTCTCCCAGGTGATTCAAGGTGTTGACAAGTTGACAAACTAATGATGACATACATATGTGATGCGACCAGCTTGCACAAGCATCAAGAAACTATTGTGATTGAATTCAAGTTCAAGTGCTCAACTACTGTCAGGGACTATTCCAGGTTGGCCTGTATGAACTTCACTTAGCTGAGGGCCATGGCATCATCCTTTGGTGCCTCAGACTCATTTTTCCTTCTATTGCAAATAGCAAAATATTTGATAAATCACCTTCTGTTTGTCAGGAACTCTCAAGGAGCCCACTGCTTTGTTTCTATGCAGACATTTCTAACATTGTGTTGATTTGACATGGCTTCTTTATTTTCTAAGTGCTTCTTTAGCTGCAATAGGGAAGATGGGCACTGTTCACTGTACCCCAAAGTCCCACACAGATTCCCTTCTGTGCTTTGATCACAGTCTGCATCCAGGATGCACTCCAAGTCCTGTGTTCTGCTTTCTAAGTCTTAGCTAGTCTTCAAGACAGCTAAGTCCCACTTTTCTATGAAGCCCTTTGTGATCATCCTACCCAATAAGCATATCTCTTGGCACTTCTGTGCTTGTTTACAGTGACAAAAATTACCACTTTCCAGTTGTCAGCTTTACATTTACGTTTTCAACAAGACTGGAGTCAGATTTTATGTCTTGCCCTTCAGATCACGCCAACAAAACTGAAAGTGAAGGCTCTGACATTTCAAAATCTTAACTCCCAAGGTTTTCAGAGAAAAACCTTTATAGACGTAACTACAAGGCAGAGGCTTTTCCCTCCTCCCCTAGCTATTCCCAGGCTTGCCTTTTAGAATCAAGTTCTTTCTGTAGAGGCTTTACATGTTGAATGCCCATGAAAACTTGTGTTTGGAAGACCCCCATTGTAGGTGCTGTTCTATTGCTCTGAAGAGACACCATGAACAAGGCAACTCTTAAAAAAGAATCATTGAATTGGGGCCTTGCTTACAGTTATAGAGTTAGCCTAAGAACACCATGGCAGGAAGTAGACAGACAACAAGACAGGATGCTGGAGCAGTAGCTGAAAGCTTTACATCCTAACCCAAAGGCATAAAGCAGGGGGTGAGGATAGGGAAGGAGGGAGACAGAGGGAGAGAGAGACAAACACACACACACACACACACACACACACACACACAAACACAGAGGGGGGGAGATAGAGACACAGAGACACAGAGGGAGATAGACAGAGACACAGACAGAGACAGACTGGACCTGGTATGGGCTTTTGAAACATCAAAATCAACTCCCCGTGACATACCTCCTCCAACAAGGCCACACCTCTTAATCCTTCCCAAACAGTTCCACTCCTTGAAGACAAACCATTCAAATATATGAACATATGTGAGACATTTTCATTCAAACCTACACTCTCTTAATCAAAACTTGATGTCTACAGGTCCCATTGGAAATGTGAGAGTGAGCTGACTACTGTGGTAGTGAGGGATATTACATTCATTATCACCCACAATCACTGTATACTTGGAGGAAATAGTAATAGTAGTGCTCAGCCCTTGGGAGCCACCCCTACAGCCCATAGAAAGGGCAATGCATCGCTTGCTGTAAGCTGGGAATACAAAGTACAAAGGCAATGAGAATCACCTCTGAGCTTACCACCCAGAAAAAAACACCCTTAATGTTTCTGTGCTTTTCAGTTTCCCCACAGTAAACACATAGAGCTTGCTAAAGTAGAGAGCATTCTGTATGTTAAATTTGATTCTCTCTTTGACATACAATTATAATATAGTCTGCTCCATGTTGTAGTTAGCAGTAGGAATGTTGCCAGTGGAACATCAGAAGACAAAACTGTAATAGTATTATCAACAAATTTCCCCAAGGGAATGATACAGTCTTTGGGAATCTTGCTACCGGTTGACACAGGCTCATTAGTTTCAGGCTGTTTCTACAAGAACATATACATTTTGATAAAGTCATTCCTAAAAGCGCTCACAGCTGAGGGTCATCTTGGATCAGTAACTGCTATAGCTGGGAGAATATTCACTTTAATCCTGAAGGAGGATTCAGCCAGTAAGTATATCAGAGTACCCACTACAGAAATGATACTATATAATATGACCAAGAATGTTGGAAATTGTATGTTTGCTCTTTGACTGCACAGAGTTAAGTGACCTTAGACCCCATAATTATCTAAACAGATGAGTTTGGTTGTTTGCTTGTTTGTTTGAGATAGGGATTCTCTGTGTAGCTTTATGTGTTGACCCAGGGAGTGACACTGCTAGGAGGTATGGCCTTGTTGGAGTACGTGTGTCACTGTGGGCGTGGCCCTTAAAACCCTTGTCCTAGCTGTCTGGAAGTCAGTCTTCTCCTAGTGGCCTTCAGATGAAAATGTGAAACTTTCAGCTTCTCCTGCACCAGGCCTGCCTGGACACCACCAGGCTTCTGCCTTGATGATAAGGGACTGCACCTCTGAACCTGTAAGCCAGCCCCATAAATGTTGTCTTTGTAAGAGTTGCTTTTGTCATGGTATCTGTTTACAGCAGTGAAACCCCAACTAAAAGACATTTTGGCTGTCAGTCTGTAGACCAGGCTGGCCTCGAACACAGAGATCTGTGTGTCTCTAACTCCTGAGTTCTGGGATTAAAGACATGTGCTGCCACCACAGGCCAAACGGATGATGATTGTTAATAGTATTTCCTTTTACCAGTGAGCTGAAAGGTCAGACGCCTAAAGGGGTTCCACAGCTGGATATCAGGGGCTAAACACTAAACAAGCCTCCGCTGGTTTGCTTTGGTACATACTCAGTATTGCTGCTGGGGGTTAAGTTTCCTGCAGATGTTTTAGCACGCACCGAATGAGAAGAGGTGTTTGACGAATTCCTTTCCTCCTCAGGCTAGGCTGGAAGGCTGGCTTTTCAGAAGTGATAGAAATGCAATGTCCAGACCCAGGGGAAAGGAACTCTGAACTCCTAGAACACATTTCTTTACAAGTGCCTATGTGACAATAGGGACAGCAAGGAGTCCGTTCGAGCATGCTCAGTTCGAACCGTTGGACTCAAATACACAACATAGCTCTTTGAAGAGAAACCTGGAGCAGGCTGCCTCTCCTTCCTTCATGTGAACTATTATTTCTGCCATGCGTGAAGAAGTGATGTAGGAGTGCTGTGTGGTCTTTTATGATCCGCATTGACTGTTGGCTCTCATTTTTAAAAAGGTTGTTCAAAAAAAAAAAAAAAAAACGATTAAAAATTGATGTTTTTTAAAATAGTATTTTCATAGATTTTAGGGTTTATCTTGTTAAGTCGAATTCCCATCTTCATAAACAATTATATTTTAAAATAAGCCTCTCCAGATTCTTTTTATACTTTTTAGCATAATGTTCCAGAAAAGAGAAAGGCTTTCCAAAAAAAAAAAAAAAAAAAAAAAAAATGTTGTCTTTGCTATCCTATAGTCTGCAGTTGTAGCTTATTTATCAAAATGAATGCTCTTTCAGAGTGGTTATATTTATTTATTTATTTAGTCAACTTCGACGTCAACATAAAAATTAAAATTCAGGGTCAGTTATTGCTGGGGAGTGTTCTCCGCGATGTAATTTTGTTGCTAGGCAACCTGTGGGCGGATATTAGTGAGAGGAAGAGAGAGCTCCTCAGCCTGCCTTCAATAGCAGTATTGCCTTTCATTTCAAACGTGCTAAATAATAGGGCCCTGCAATTTGCCTCCCTTACTCTGTGCTGCTTACTTTTCTTCTTGAATGGAAAATTAATCTGCTTGAGTGTGGGTAACATTTGCAACTGTACTTCCTCTCCCAAGCACCGAAGGGGATGGGGGTGCTTCATTCATTTTGATTGTGGGGAAAGCAAACTGCTGCATTTTCGTGGTTTTATTTTTTTCTTTACTTCTCCATTTTTTCCATTGTTGTTGAGAAAACAGATCATTCACAACCTTTTATATAGAATGAAGAAAGAGGAGAAGGGAAGCCAGGACTTTATTTATAGGATGCAGCTTAGAGTCTGGTGAGGTCATGAAGTTCTCTCAAGTCTGAAAAGATAGGATGGAGTGGTTAGGAAGCCCTGCTTTGGGAACTGGCATGAAGATCAAAGCCAGCTTTCACCATCAGCTGTGGCCCAGCATCCTCTGCTGCACCTCTTCTCAACCTAACACCTTGCACGGGAGTTGGTCTTCATCAACCGACCACCCAGAAGCCAACATTCTGAGATGCCGGGCCTGGAAACAGAAAGTTCTCTCAGAACAGCTGCCGGCTGTCATAGTGTGTTCAGAGCTTCACGTCATTTCCTGTCTTAGCAACTGAAAAAAAAAAAAATCGTAAAAGCCAAGGTTGCCAAGCTGTTCTGGCTGCACGCGAATTGCCACCGAAGCCCTCCTGTGCTCTTTCTGCTCTGAGGAAGCCGACTTTGATCTTCTCTGAGGTCACAACCGCTAGTGAGCGATGTCAGCGTTTCTTTTAGAAGAGATTTAGCAGGAGGTCCATGACTTTGCAGATCTGTTCACCATAATCTTCGGCTAAGCATATGAAGATACTAACTTGAGATTCTTATTGAGAAATTCCTTCTTGCCTACCTTTTTTTTTTTTGGTTCTAGGCAGGCTAAATGCTTCCCCTTTAGGGCTGGCATGGATCCAATCTATTGACTGACCTCCTGCTGGTAAACTTCCGGCTCTTCCAGTCTTTTCCCTGTGTCCTTCCATACCACATTGCATGCAGAATCTTCTCCAATTTGTCAAGGTTTTAAAAACCGCTTAAAACCAGATCATTTCCACCTACTCTTTTCCCCTAGAATCCTACAGTTATCTGCACTGCCACAGGCACTCCAGCCCTAGCCAGTGCTTTACAGTGAGAGCCAGTAAGAGAGTTCAGTAACTTCTTCCAGGGTGTAGAAGCCCTCTGAGTCTGAGAAACAGTAACCTTATATAGTGCATCTGAACAGCTCGTCCTCCACAGTGCTGTGCAGCTTAGATTCTTTAACCCAAGGTGGTATTGTACATCGATCCCATAATAGGCAGAGACAGGAGTTGCACATGGAGAAGGAGAAGGAGGAGAGTTATGCTTAGGTTGGACATACCAGGGAAAGAGGACTGGCATGCAGGAGCAAGATGACATCCTCAAGACAGTCTTAGAGATCGCAGAGCACCAAAGGCACCTTTAGATAACAGCGGTGACACACAGCTGAATACAGGAACCGGAAGTGGGATCAGGAAGCGGTCCAGAGCCGGAAGGCCTGGGGTGCATGCGGAAGTTCAGGCCCTGAGCAGGCCACGACAAAAGGCAGGAACCAGGCTTTCTCTTGTCACTCTCCTCTGTGTGACACTCCTCACTCTTTTCCTTTTAGAAGCCTTAGATGCCCTTTTTTTTCTTTCCTGAAGCCACCAGTCTCTTCCCTCACATTTCCTGTCTTATCTTTCAAGAGCTTTGTAAATACTAGGTCTTGGCCTATAAACAGGTGGTGGGAGCAATGTTGTGAATAGTTACCAGCATTTTCAAAGCATTGAAAAGCAACAGAATAACACAGGGCTGAAAACAGCTCAAACGCACTGCACTTGCCTGATAGGTTGATCTCCAACACCAAAAAACAAAACAGTGACAGACTCAGAAAGGATAGAATGATTTAAAATAGAATATGCAGAATAATATACAATAAAATAGAAAAAATGAGTTTGAGTTTGGAAAGGCTATGAAGGAAGACTTCCATCTTGTGTATGTGAATGGGTACAGGTGTGTGTGTGTGTGTGTGTGTGTGTGTGTGTGTGTGTGTATGCTTGAAATGTGGATTGCAGTGGAAAGCAGGCAGAGGACCAGAAAGGAGGCTCAGCAGTCAGGAGCACTGGCTGCTCTTGCAGAAGACCTGGGTTCAGTGTTGAGCACTCACACAGCAGCTCGCAACCACCTGTAACTTCAGTTCCAGGGGATCTTACACCCTCTCCTGTTCTCCACGAACATCAGGCACACAGGTGGTACAAATACATATGTGTAGGCAAAATACCCACTCACACAGAAAAGAACAAAGTACATACTTTTCTTAATGTATAATTTTGAAAGTCATAAAATCATGAATTTAGAAGTGGAGAAATCTATGTATTAATATGGTTGGTAATGATTCTCTCATAATAACTTTTCAGGGGATCATGTTGGTAAAGTTTTGATATTTCCACATCTTGATATCTAACTCAAACAAAACTATTCTTGAATTTTAAAATTCATTTTTTTTCTTGGAATTTTCCCTTTGTGGGTTAGCATCCTTTATGGGGGAAAATATGGTTTGTTTCTACCCCCCAAAAAATCATAACAGGAAGTTTGCATAACTACTGATTCTAGTTAAAACTTAAGCCATGTCTAGTTGCAGGATGCAAATTATCTCAGGTCAAGACTGTCTTAGAGAAGGTGAGCTTTACTGACTGCTCTGAGATGCCACTGTGGCAGGCAAGAAGATGTGACATGCAACTGGTTTTGACAGACAGTGACAGGCATTGTCTGACTGTAGGTACAGAGGAGCCCATCTTTCCTTGATGAGAGACTGCTGAGCTTTCTGTTTACTTGATCTAACATTGTGCTACTGAACGTTAGAATTCACGATTAATATATAACCTACAGGCTATTTCATGATCACTGAATACACCCTTTTCATGAATTAAAGTCAAATAACACAGGCATGTAAAGGAATAACCTAAACATCTTCATATTGAGTACCCACCCTACCTCACCCCCAGTCTTATACCTATCTCCAGTGATTTTGGGGCTGACATCCTCTCAATTTTGGGCACATCTATTAAAAATTTAATGGATATACAAGTCACTTGGGATGTTGTTGATGGAAGCTGTGATGCTGCAGGTCCATGTAGCTGCTGTGATTTCCATAGTTCTAACAGGCTGCCCTGGGATATGTACGCTACTGCTCCATAGCTCAGAGTTCTGTGTCCTGCCCAATGGAGTAACCTCTCAAACTCTGAGTAACTTAGATAGGAGTGGGAGTATTTTTATAGTTTCTCTCCAGTCTATCCTGTTTAATTCCTATGTTACTTTGTACCTCCTCATATATGTCATTTCTATCATGTGGTTGACAGATAATGCTACATGGTATTGGGACCAGGTATAACTTTTTAGGTTTATGTCTGATGAAATGCTTCTTTTACAGTGAGAGAAGTAGATATCTGTTTATTCATTTTTTCATTTATTTATTTCACACCAGTTTTTAATAAGAGTGAAAAATGAAGGCAAGCCTCGATGTTAAATTATTTCCAAGCTTGCCAGTGGGAGCATGAATTTGTAGTTTATCTCCGTGTCAGTGAAACTGTTTACCTTTAAGTAATAATTAGCTGAGCTGTGACTAAAACACATGTGCATATAGGGAGGCAGAGAGAGAGAGAGAGAGAGGGAGAGAGATCCTACAGTCTTACAGAGATGGGCCTTATTTAAACGTATATTAAGTAGGTGAAATCCAACTTTCCCATGTGTACCCAGGGGAAACTCTCTTTAATTAACATGGCACATATGAAATGAATGTTCTTGTCTGTTACTTACAGAATGCTGCAGATATTATCTTTGGAAAGCACATATACTTTAATGATTTGATGAACGTGTGTACATACCTGAGTATCAGTGCCATAACCCTGATGTGGGGTGGTTCCAGCCGCAGTGTAGCACTCCCCCCACTATGGCTCTCAGGCCTGTCTTCCACCTCCTCTCCCTATCCTAGTCAGCCGCTGCTTTGAGTTCTACCATGATGGATATATTTTTCAGTTTTAGAACTTTATAAAAATGGAACTATATGGTGCACATGCTTTTGTGTTGCTTTGTATAATGACTGTGAGAGGCACCCTTTGTGATGCGGGGTGTGTGTGTGTGTGTGTGTGTGTGTGTGTGTGTGTGTGTTTGTGATGTGCGTGCCTGGTACTTGCAGAGGTCAGAAGATGGCATCAGAACTTCTGGACTCGGAGTAGACAATTGTGAACCATCACATGGAATTTGAAACCAAACCAAGTCTCTGCGAGAGCACCGAGCACTCTGAACTGTGAGCCAGTTCTCTGGTTCTCATTTTGCTCCTTATAATGGCTGAGTAGTATTTCATAGTTGGAAGGCATGATAGTTTGCTTGTCCACTCCTCTGTGATGGACATTTGGGTAGCTTCCTGGCAGGAGCTTTTATGAACAATCTTCTCTATGTGTCCAGATACATTTCTTGCCATGGACGCATGTTTTCACATCTCTCGCATAAATACCTAGAATAACGATTGCCAAGGGCTAAACTGGTAATTATCTGACTTCATAATAGCCTGCCCGATTATTGTCTACAAGAATTATCTACGGACAGCCAAGAGTTCCAGTTTCTTCACATCTTCATCCATGTTTGGTATTGTTAGTCTTTAATTTTATCAGTTCTAGTGAGTGTATCATAATATTAGTATGATTCAATCTGCTTTTCTTTAGTGATCAATAATGCTGGGTGTCTTATTTGTACTCTAGTTTGTTAACTTTCTTTGAAATGGCTATTCTAGCCTTTGTTAATTTTCCTTATTATTAAGTTGCAAACGCTGTTTACAGTTTGAACATAAGGTTCACGTCAGGTATGTAGATTGCTAATGATGTTTTCTCTGTTAGTGAATTCCCTTTCCCCTCCCTCCCTCCTTTTCTTCCTTATTTATTTATTTATTTATTTATTTATTTATTTATTTATTTATTATTTTATGTAGCCCAGGCTGGTGCTAAACTCACTATGTAGCTCAGGCTGGCCTTGAACTCCTTTCTCCTCCTGTCACCATCTCCCAAGTGCTAAGGGTAGAGGCATTGCCACTGTACTGTACTTTAAAAAATAATAATCATCATTACATTATATATTTATTATTATTATTATTATTATTATTATTATTATTATTATTTGATTTTCAAGACAAAGTTTCTCTACGTAGCCTTGGCTGTCCTGGAGCTCACTCTGCAGACCAGGCTGGTCTCAAACTCAGAGATCTTCCTGCATCTGCCTCCCAAGTGCTGATGCTGGAATTAAAAGTGTGTGCCAAATGCCTAGCTTCTTAGAACAAAATGTACATTATTTTAAATAATGTCCTTTGAGAAGTAATGTTCTTCATTTTGATGGTATGATTTACATGTGTATCAAACTTCCAATTTCCTAAAATATGGTATCCTAGATTATGGAGTTGTTTTCCTGAAGTCCGTCTAAATAGTTTATAGATTTTTGTTTATATTTGGGTCTCTAAAGCACTCTGAATTAACTTTAGAGTATGCTGTAGGTAAAGATAGAGATTTGATCCTTCTGTTCCTACCTAGCTGTTCCAGTATCATTTCTTTAAGGATTATATTTATTTTTTTCTCCATTAGATGACATTTGGCACACTTGTACAAAATCAGTTTTACACACCTATGTTACATAATAGAATAGTTGGTCACTGACATGTCTACATATACACATATATGTATATATAACACACATACATCTATACATACCTATATTTATATTTATGTACATATAGTAAATTAAATTAAATTTTAGTGTAACTGTAGGCCAGAGGGCAGCTTGCTAAGTCAGTTCTCTCCTTCCACCTTGTGGGTCTTGAGGATCAAGCTGAGGTTGACAGGCTGGGCAGCAAGGGCCTCTACACACTGAGCCATCTCAGGCTACCTCTGATGTATTTAAGCACAAGGGTTTAGTGTGTGTGTGTTTAGTTTTAAAATCTAAATTTCTCAAAATATGGAAAAGTAAATGAAGATATGTTCTTTTACTAATAAAAGGCCATTAACTGGGAGTCTTGCACGCTTGTCATCTCCAGTTTAGCAGCTGACGAATCATGAACATTTGTGGGAAGATTTATTGTGTTGCCAGGAGGGTAATGGTTAAAACCCAGAATGTGGTCCCATTGTGTATTTATATGCAATGAACTGTGGGAAATTTTACTTAAATAATGTTACCTGTCTTTTTGATGACTTTTGAATTTAAACAAATTTTCTATTAAAATATAAACCTAGTTAGGTCATCAGGAAACACAGACTGGGATTGTTTGGTGTTTGGGCTTATGGTTTAATCATACTTCAGTCTCAGTCAGGTGACTGGACCTGATCTGTAAGGTAACAGTGATGGAAATGTTATGTCTTAGCTATGTGTCGGTTACTGGGATAAAACTCCACGACTAAAGGCACCATGGGGAGGAAAGACTTCATTTCCGCTTATGGCTCTTAGTTCGTCATCAAGAGAAGGCAGGGCAGGAACCTGGAGGCAGAAACTAAAGCACAGGCTGCATAGAAATGGCTGCTTACTAGCCTGCTTCTCCTGGCTTGCTCTTGCAGCAACCAGAACCAGCAGCCCAGGGGCAGCACCACACACAGTGAGCTGGGCCCTCCTACATCAATTGTTAATCAAGAAAATGCATTACAAGTTTGCTCACAGGCCAGTCTTGGTGGGGCATTTTTCTCATGGAGGTTCCCTCTTCCAACATGACTCTAGCTTGTGTCAACTTGACATAAAAGTAGCCAACAAATGGTGACAGCACGTTCCCTACATACTCCGCATCCTGGCTACACAGCTATGCTGAATGAACCTTTCTATGTAGATTCCTCAACAGATACACCACCTAAGCCTAGTCTGAGACTGGCCTTATTCTTCACCCCATCCTACCACTTCTTTGAGGCCTGAGAATCCTGGAGAAGAGCACCCATTATGTCTCTAGGCAGAAGCCAGCCCATGGGGATGGGAAGGGTAATTGTCAGATGGAGCCTTCCTCCTGGGTCTGTGACCATCCACCCAAACCACCAACCAACCATTACTCTTAAGTCAAAAGGAGGAGAGTAGTAAAAGTGTAGGAGAAAGTGCATCGGACACCTCTGTACATGGATAAGCATTTGGTGACAGTGTCTATCACAATTAACCTCATTTGCTTTACTTGTATGTGAATACTTATTTCATTTTAGTAAGAATGGGAAAGAGTCCAAATTTTGAAGCTCAACTCTAAGCTTTGGCTTGGTATCCGGCACTGTGCTCTGCAGGGTTCCTGGAATTGAACCAGCTGTGAGGGAAGCAGTGAGAGAAGGAAGAAATGACAGACACACGGACACAAAGAAGCTGAGATCCGGTGGGCTGAGCTCTTGGATGGAGAAGCCGCAGCGCCCTGGAAGCTCAGCATGTTTATTATATATGGTTGAACAGGAAGGAGGGATTATTGTATACCTCTGAACAAGAAAATAGGACTATTACAGATAAACAAGGAGGTGGGCTCATTATATGTAGCTGAACAAGGAGGCATGTTTAGTTAATCTCAGGAGGGGCAGTTCTGGAAGACATGAACATTCTTGGGGGAGAAAGCTATGGCGGACGTTTTCTTCTCACGCTATGAACACTTGCACTTGGACCCAAGGAAGGCTTTGCAATCCCTCTGAGCGTCACATTGGAAGACTTAGCCACTCCCATGGGCCTGGAGCAATAGTGCTTGCTTTGTGTCCCTGTGAAATACATATTCCCTCAGGATTTCACCCACTCCCAATCTAGTTCATTCATTTGTCTCATGAGCTCAGCATCAAGAGCAGTAGCAGTAAAGTAGTTGTTCTTCTAGTTCCCCCAAAATTACTATAATCAGAGCGGAGCCATTGTTTAAGTGCACTCTGTTGTAATCTGGCATGAAATGACTTCTAGTCAGCTGCAGGATCCACCACTTTTAAGCATTTATCGGCAAACGGATGCCTTTTGAACGGTATTCCCAGACATTTTAAAATACACTAGAGCCAGTTTTATAGACAGATGGTTGGTGGGAATCAAGGCTATAGTTGATTTGTTGCTTACTAAAGGCTAATGCTTTTGCTGAGTAAGCATTGGGAAGATACAAGAAAACCCAAGCACAAGAAAAGTACTTCCACCTATGGGACGTCACTGAAGGAAGCGGTGCCTTCCCCAGAGGCCTTGTACACACTTTCTTGCAAATACTATAGAATAGATGCCAGGATTTTTTTTTCCCAATTTTTGAAAAGATTTTATTTACTTTTACCTATGCATCTCTGTGTGGATTCTGGCATGTGTGTGCGGGTGTTCATGAAAGCTACAGTCATTGGATCACCTGGAGGTAGAGTTTCAGGTGGTTGTGAGCCACCCGATGTGAATGCTAGGAACAAAACTCAGGTCCTCTGCAAGAGGAGCAAGTGTCCTTGACCTCTGAACCATCTCTCCAGCCCCTATAGGTTTTCTCTGATACAAGTTAACTTTTGTCGGTAACTGTTTTCCATAATTGTTATATGTAATACAAACTCATTTCATAAGCTTAGCATTCATAGACATATGAAATTGACCTTTGAGCTCATTGACTAACTTTTATAACTAGAGATAACCACCACTTAACCTTTTGGTATTAATTGTATTTCCAGCCATTTGTGCTTATATATGAACAGACTTTTAGAAAACTCACGTTATTGAAATAACTTTGCATGCTGCTGTCTGCCACATAACAGCATACGATAAGCCAACTACCCAGTCTGTGAATGTTCTCACAAAGATAATTTTAAGAGCCACTGTATATTTTAGCATATCTGCAAATCATTTATGACTTTCCAAATTAAATGTATAAAAATTAAATTTTTTCCCATTTAAATCTATAGATTGAATTTATTGAGAGTTCTGAATTTGGCTTGTAGTAGAGAAAATAATAAATGTATTCACACACATGATATTCAGAGGTAGAACCATGCATCTCAATGGGAGTGGTACAGCAAGCAATAGGAAGCAAAAACTGCTTTTGAATGAAAGACTTAGAATTTTTCTAATATATATATATATGTATATGTATATATATGTATATATATATGCCACACATAGAGCATATACATAGATCTCTACTATATTCACAGTCTTTAGTTTTCTTGGGTTAGTGGATGGTTTGGAAAAGATGGTTTCTTGAGGGGTGAAAATGAAAGACAAGGTTGAAAAACAGTGTGTGATCCATTCCTGTGAACTCCCACCGGGCGATTTAACGGCTTGAAAGATTCTTTCTGAGAAATCCCTTCTGGTGTGATGAACAAGTTCCCCCTGGCGCTAAGCAGTCATGTCTGTTCAGTGCACAGGCAAGAAAACCACGCAAGCTGGAAGCTTCCACGTGTTACAGTTGTGTCAAGGGAGAGCACTGCAGGAGCAAACCATTTATAAAGGGAAAAATTCCTCCATTGTGCCTTAAAAAACCAGAATTAATCACTAAAAATATACTTGAAAACATCGATTATTTTCTTTGTTTTAATTGAGCTCCAGCACTTTTTCAAATATATCTAAATAATCTAACATTACATACACAAGTGTAATAAAAAGAATTCATCTCAAAAATAAAACTGCAGCAAGACGCAGACTTCATTAAGTTTTTTCCAAAACAGATTTATTAAGTCATAATTTATGACTACAATATTTGCCCTTATAAGCCATTCAGTGGGCATGAGTTCTGTAACAGCCATGTGCTCATCAATACTGATTTCAAAGCCTTTCATCATTCCCAAAAGAAAATCCATACCCCTTAGCAGTCAGGTGCTGGCCCATATCCCTACAGCCCCTGACAACGCCAACCTACTTCCCGTCTTTAAAGATCTTTTCATTATGGACCTCTCACGTAAATGGGATCATATGCCATGTGACTGTCTGTGACAGCATCTTAGCACAGAGATTTTAGTTCATTCATGCTATAGTTTACACTTCATTCCTTAATAACATTCTACTGCATGGCTACCATATTTTATCATTCACCACTCGAACCTTTGGGCTGTTTCCACTGGTTAGCTATTACGAAGGATAGTAAGTAAACACTTTTATGTGGTTTGTGAGTGTGTGTGTATGTATGTACGTATGTATTTTGATTTTGAGAAGTGAATTGCAGGGTCAAATTATACTTCTTTGTTTGATGTTTTGAAAAATGGTAAAACAGTTTTTCAAAGAAATTGTTCCACTTTACAGATCTCTCAGCAATTCATTAGGACTGTAATTTCTCCACATCCTTACCAATACCTGTTAGTGTCTGTGTCTGTATTTCAGCTACCATGGCTGGGATGAAGTCCTATCTCACTGTGGTTTTGATTAACATTTTTCTAATGAATAATAATGTTAATCATTTTTATGTGGTAGTTCCTATTTTAAAACTGGGCTATCTCTTCATATCGAGGAATATATAAGTATCCTTTATATATTCTGAATATAAGCTTCTTACCAGACGTATAATTTGAGATATTTTCCTTCAATTATCTTTTTACTTTCTTTATGATGTCCTTTGAAAAATAAGATTTTAATCTGATTAAATTAAATAATATTTAATCCAGTTAAAACTCATTGTTTTAGTTTTATGTCTGTTCTGTAATAAAATAGACTGGCGAAAGCGGCTTAAGGGAGGAAGGGTTTGCTTTAGCTCACAGTTCCTGAAGTAATTCCTACTGTATCCAGGAGATTTTATCTGTTGACTTGGATAGGCTATAATACCCAGATATTCATCTAAGTCTTGCTGTGAGGGTCTTTCCCAGATGTACACATCAGGTGACTTTAAGAAAAGAAAAATCATCTTGAACATCTGGCTGATCCTCAGCTAACCTTAAGAACCAAACCACGCCTTCCTGGAGAAGAAATCAGCCTGCTGGCTTGCCCTACAGAGTCCCAGTTGTCAACTCCACAACCACTGAGATACTGTTTAAGGAACATGCAACTCATGTTATATGCTATAGCATCCTAAACTATGTGGACTTTGGAGAACAAGGTTGCTAAAAGCAGATAGTTAACGAACACTGAGCCCACCTTGTGAATCTTGTGGAGTTTTGTTCCAGAAGCATTGGATGAAGGTAATATATGAAAAGCCAGGCTGCATTTTCTTAAGCTCCGTCATTCTCAACCTTTTTGATGTTTGAGTATTACCATGTCATGTTCAATCTTCAGCATGAGAGCATTTCAGACGGCTATTATAATGAAGTGGGTATGGGCCTTCAGGTGCTTATGACATTTGCTACCATCAGTTTACTCAGATTATATGCATTACTTGGTACCATTCACAGTGACCCAGGGGCTATGCATTCAGTTTTTACAGCGGCACTGTATAAACCATTGGATTGTGTGAATCACAGTGAGCCAAGAGGTTGCTGGTTACTTAACTTACCCTGAGTACACTCTATTTACTAAATCACAGCATTCATCTTTTGTAGGAATAAAGAACACAGAATGTACATACTGTGGAAGCCCTTTAGAAAGACTGACTTCTGTTATGACTGGTTAAATGCATTTTAGCAAATGTATATCTTGCTGCTGCTTGGTGTCTTTCAGTTGTGAACATTGCAGCGAAATACATTTGACAACGACCTCAGATAATTCACTGTATATCATTTCATCAAGACGAAACAGAAGGGAAATGATCTCCATAAATCTTGTGTTTTGAACTTCGACTCTTGATGATGCTTTCTCTGACTTGTGACATGAACTATGCTAGTCTCTCCCAGGGCTGGGCAGTGGGCAGTGGGCAGGGGCAGCTCACAGTCACCTATGGCACCACCAGGATAAACAACGGATACTCTACAGTAGACTGTGGTATTAGCTATAGTGATCTGTAGGGACAATTTTGGAATTTTGTTTTCTTTTAAAAAACACAGGACTATTGTAAGAATCTGTTTCCATTTTAAGCCCAGGTGTGGGAATACGGGGTTGCTTTGGACTGTCTGCAGCAGCTGACTATGATTTGCCTCACGCTCCAGCAGAGGCAAAGTTTCTACAATTGTATAATGTTTAGAATTCTAGGATCTTTTCAGAGGGTATAGAAATGCTAGAGCCCCTTTAGGCGGGGTGGGTGGTTGTTGATCATTTAGGGAAGTTGGTTGCGGTTTGTTAGTAGCTGTGGTCAAAGAAGAAACAAAAGGAAAGAAATTAGGTTCAAGGATTTTCCTAATTCCTCTCCCCTCTATCCCTGTTTCTCTCCTATCTAGTGTTAGGGGATGAAACTGGGGGTGGGGGGCGGGGGGAGTAATGGGTGGGGAAAAGAACCCACAAAGAAGGAAAGGCAGGCTACGCTGATTAGCATCCAGTGATTAGCTGTGTCTTTGACTTACATTTTCAGGCCTGGTTGGATTTATCATACCACATTGAAAATTGTAAGCGCATTGTTAAATAATATGCACTAAAACTAAGAGATCATTGAAATTAATTTTTAAAATCATTCACAAACATAAATCTAGATTATAACACTTTTGCCAGGAGGGGCTTTAGCATTCATGATTTTATTGTCACCAATATCATAGGAATTGGTACAGAGTAACTATTAAATTTTACATGCACATATTAGCCAATCATCAATACCTGGGGGTCACTGAGGAATATTTATTATGGCCTAGCATGGCCTTAATAGATCTTTACTAAAGAGGTGGTTTATGTGAACTCTGGCTTTCAACTGTATAACTGAATATGTAATTGGCTCAGGTTAGAATTTAAGATGGGCCCTGTTACTAGGTGGTGAGAAGTCACTTAAGCCTACAGGACTGGCCCCCTCTGCTTCTCAGGTGGTATCTTTAATCAGGCAGATCTATTGTAAAGCACTTGCCTATCCTCAGGCACAGCAAGCCTACAGTTACCATGGCTGTGTGAGCGAGAACAGTCTATTTGTGTCGTTGGCCTCCAACAGTAATGATTCCAGAACAGTGAAGAGGACTTCTAGCTCACCACGACTGATCTGCAGTAAAAATGAATCCACTTCCTGGAAAACATAATTTTTACCTAATCCTTTCAGCCGATAAGCACAAACAGTAAAGGTGGTTGACTAAGTCATCAAAAAATATGGCGGAAGGGACAGTACTTATCTTTAAGGAATTAAAACATCTAACTGATTGATGATAAAATGCAATGGATGAGGGTTTATCTTGGCAAAGACTGTCAAAAGACTTAAATCCGAGAACGTGATTTCTGAGAGGAAAAAACTGCGGTGGTCGATGGCAGCACATGCTGCCAAGATTGACCATCTGAATTCAGTCCCCAAACACCTACAGGGTGGGAGGAGAAAAAGAACTCTTAAAAGTTGTCCTGTGACTTTCACACAGGACCTGTGATGTGCACCTGCACAATAAACAAAGAAACAAATAAATAAATGGAAACAAAGTTTAAGGGGAAACCAGGAGTACTTTAAGGATTTTTCTCCAGTTATTTTTTTTCATTGTTATAAAGGTCCAGTCCAATGCAACAAGATAAGAAAATATGGGGTTGGAGACGTGGGTCAGTCATTAAGAGCACGCATTGCTGTTGGAGAGGACCTGATTTCAATACTCAGCACCCACGTTGGGTGCCTCACAACTGGCTGTAACTCCAGTCCCCGGGAATCTAACGCCCTTGTTTCTCCTCCTCAGGTACCAATGAGTGCATGTGTGCATGTGTGAGTGCATGCACAGTCTCTCTCTCTCTCTCTCTCTCTCTCTCTCTCACGCACACACACACACACACACACACATGCACGCACGCACACACACATGCACACACTCTTAAAATAAATCTTTAAAAGATAAGAAAATGTGCTTTTAAAATGCACAGAAATTTGTTGAATGTATAAGAAAACCATTTTTAAAAGACATGAAATGATCAAAAGGGGCTGTTTTGAGACAGCAGATCCTGTGGTGAAGAGAAATTGGGCTTGTATTTTCTTTCTGTGTTTCAGGGCAGCCTACAATTTGTATTTTACCAAAAATACACATTACAGTGTTGCATTTTAACAGTTCTCATCATTATAATCACAAAACAGCATCACGGCGAGCCAGAGACAGAGCAAGGGGCTCAGTGGAGAGGTTTGAAGAGGGTCGGGGTGGAGTTGAAGTTTGAGGAGCAGGAAGTCCTGAGTAAAAAGGAAAACCTTGCAAGCCACCTGTTACAGCGCCTCCATGGTGATGAGCTGTTGTGTGTTCGCTCAAGTTGGGTGTGCCCATGTTTGAATCCTCAGAAGAGAGATGAAAATCTGGGCACAAACAAGTTCTGTTTAGCACTTAAGCAGGAAGCCATATAAGCCTGTTTACATCTTCCCCTACCATTTTATTTTTAAACATTCAAATAAATGAAAAATTAGGAGAAATTAGAATCGAATACTATTTATGTTTCAGCTCATTTACCAGTTGTTAATTTTGTGATATATATATATATCTCACAAATATATTTCTACGAACCATTTAAAAATAAGATGCTGGTAGTACAACTCGAGGTAGAGAGCTTGCCTGCAATGCCTGGTACAAACTCAGTACCAGGAAACAAGAAACAGTAATAGGCGCCATGGAACTTTATCCCTAAAATAGTTATAAATGCATATATATGTGCTCTGTATTACAACACACACACACACACACACACACACACACACACACACACACA
>CM052709.1:32443229-32519227 GCA_028551405.1 Uromys caudimaculatus
TTATGCCACAACACACTGCTTTTTGTGTTTTTCAAGGCAACACCATTTGGAGGTGATCTCTGAAAGTACGTGAGTCAGAAGTGTGGAACGAGATGCTTTATTAATGCTTTACTGACAAGGGGACACTGGCTAGTTGTTTTCCAATAAGGTGGTGAGTTACTACTTTGCCTGCAGACTCCTCACCGCCTTCTTTTGAAGAGAACAGGAACAATCTAGTTGCCAGTTTCTTCTCAGTTAAGCACTGAGCTTCCCTAAACTGTTCTGATTCAGTGAATTATTGTTAATCTCATTTTTACCTGGGTGGAAATGACTGCTAGAGACCAAGAGTTACAGTAACCTTAGACCAGGTTAACAGCATCCTCAACCTGGAAGAAACAAGGTTAGCTTGCCCACTCCAGTTCAGAAGACACATGAAAACACACTAGGTAGGTAGTTATATTATAACTTTTCTGGGGGATTTAAAATTTTTGTCCTGATGAAAAGGCCAATGAAAATATTTCATTGACCACAAAGGGTGAACTTTGTCCTGTAATTTGTATAGTCCAGTATGACTTAGAAGTCTCTAAATTTTGTTGTTTGTGTATTTCTTATTCCCATTATCAAATTTCTTGAATTGAATCTAATAGTTTTGGTTCTCAGGAATTCTTTAGAGCTGGATGTTTACATATGTGTTATCTATGATCTGTATGTGTGTGAATGTGTGTGTGTTTTACATATGATCTGTGTATGTATATATGTACATATCATATACACATATGCATACATATCATGTGTACACATGTGTTATCTATGATCTGTATGTGTGTGAGTGTGTGTGTATGTTTGTGTGTGTTACATATGATCTGTATATGTATATGTGTACATATCGTATACACATATACATACATATCATGTGTACACATGTGTTATCTATGAGCTGTATGTATGTGTGTGTTACATAGGATCTGTATATGTATATATATACATATATACGTGCATATCATGTGTACACATGTGTTACATATGTGTTACATATCATCTGGATATGGAGGTTAGAGGATAATTTAACAGAGTTGGTTGGTTCTCTCTTTCCTCTGTGTGGGTCCAGGGATTGATGTCAGGATACCAGACGTGGCTGAACCCCCCTAGCCACTCAGCCTTTTTGCCAGCTTTGATCAGGATATTTAAATTCTTCAGTTTGCTGGTTACTAGTGAGCATCAGCTATGGTTCCAGCGCTAGACTCGTAAGTGTAGACCATCTATATTTGAGTCCCGTTTTCTTTCTGCAGTTGTGCAAATGAACCCTGTCTTGCCAGTCAACATACCCAGGTATACACATAGCAATGGAAAGAATGAGCTTAATCTTTTCAGTGGAGCCAGCCTTTGAACATCTGGAAGAGAACAAGAGCTATACAAATTATTTTAATGAGTATGTGTGGTGTGATGTATGCATGCATTCTTGTTCATATGTGTATGCACATATGTGTGTAAAGGTCAGAGGTCAGTCAGTGTCAGGTGTCTTTCTCAATCACTCTCCTCCTTGTTTTTAGACGTATTTTTTTTGTATGTGTGTATGTGTATGGTATGGGGTATGTGTCTGTGTGGGGGTATGTGTATGTGGGGGTAAGCTGTACTTATGTACATGCCAGATCCCTTTGAACTGGACTTACAGGCATTTATGGGATGCCCAGCTCATTATATGGGTGCGGGAATCTAACTCCTGTCTTCACAATGGCTCACCAAGCACTCTTACCTGATGAGCCATCTCTAATCCCCCCTATTTTTGAGGAAAGGTCTCTCACTGAACTTAGAGCTCAACTATTTTTTTAAGCTAGATGGTTAACAAACCCTTGAGTCTTCTTGTCTCTGCTCCCCAGTGCTAAGATTACAGACACACAACACCACATCAGCTTTTACATGGGTCCCGGAGATCAAAATTCTTCATTCTTAGGTAGAAAACACTCTTGATTGAGCCCTATCTTCCTAGCTTTCAAAGACAAGGCTTTATTATGTTATCATAAGTGACTTATCTTAAGTTGCATACAAGGCCATGATTTGTTTTATAACTTCATCAGGCCTTTGTTACAGGGAAGAACTCTATAACACAGTGTCCTGTCTCTGTAGAGTTATATTAAGAACAGCATGTGTTTCTTCTACATACATAGCTTGTGAAAGCTGAAGTGGAATGCAAACTGTCATGTCAGGGCTGAAAGGCCTGTTCTCTCAGCTCCTGGGAATGCCATCCAATGGCCCTCAGCTCTCCTGAGCTAGAGGGAACCACCTTATGCATACGTTCTCTGACTAGGCACCAGTGAGGGCTTTAAGGCTGGGCCTCTTGCTTGTTCCAGTGTGGGCTAAGTCTTCAGGGCCAGGCCAGCTCCTGAGCCCCACACGGGGCTGCCTGTATACTCTTGTGATGGCATCAGAGCCAGAGCGATCTCTACCCAATCCTCTTCTCTCCTCCTCTTTGTCACAGTCACTGTCCCCAAGAGCACTTGTCAAACACCTTTATACATCTATCTCTATCTCAAAGTCAAGTTCCCATAGAATCAATCCACATGACTGACCATAAATGAGAATTCACTGGAATTTTTCTTTTACAGAATGGTATAGAACACAGAATAGAGATCCTCGGTGACCAACCTTGTGGACACATGTCTTTGCTAGATGTTTTTGCAATGGAATTTTTCCATTTGACTTTGATATCCTTCCGGTGGAGTCATTATCCCCCACCTCCCCATTTCAGTTTTGTTATTTTAAATGCTAAATGCTGTTTGATGTAAGAACCAAGGCCGGACTTCCACAGTAGGCTAAGGCTTTGGACTTGATTTATGGCCATTTGGCCCTTGGGTTGCTTCCGTTTGACCTCAAAGGTTGATTAATCTTTCTGGAAAGGCTTCCAGGAATTAATAGTACTGTGCTGCACACTGTCAGAGCAGAATTATTCAAATATTCATGTGGTGGCCTTCCTCTGAGGGTTGTTACTCTTTTAAAGTCCTCAAACAGGGCAGCGCTTGGAGAAAAAACACTGAAGGGCAAAGAAGTCATATATGTGGGCCTACCACTGGCTTCATGTGAAACTAAAGAGGAATATGGTATGTGGTAATACCCCAAGGCTAGGAAAGCAGACTACCCAGAGAATACTAAGCCTTCTCACCCATCATATCCTTTATAACCTGTGGCTTTCAGTCGGTCTGTGTGGTGACCTTAAAATGTTCTAGGTACTTCTGCCCTGTTAAGTCTCTATACCTAGACATGATTTCAGACGTACAGTCACATTGGAAATCTGAAAGAGCCTTGCATTTGAATTGTGAAATTCAATGTGTGCAATATTCAAAATACCAGGATAGTTGAGTGGCTAATGTTACAGTAAATATTATTTGGGGGTTTCTACCCCACCTTAGATCATTTAGTTCCCAAATAAAAGACACAAAACCTTTAGATTTGTAATAAGCCTTAAAGCACTAAAGCTGAACAGATATCAACCCTCTATGCTATTTTGTCTACTTCTCTGTCAATAACCCTGAGGTATTACTTGCCATGTTCTGCCTGGGCCACTCCTGTTCCAACAGGCCAGCCCTCGTGGCCATGCACTCATGATCCACTTACCCCATGGAGACTTCTTTCTTCTCCTCCCATGTCCTTTCTCTCTCCTCGTGGTCCCTGCCCCCAAGCCCTCTGTCCCCTCTCTTCTACATCTCATGCCGTAGGCATCTTTATTAACGAATCAGGGATAACTTAGGAGGCAAGGTTTATACAAAAATAAGCCGGTATGCATGCGAATTTCCTTGTCTTGGAGCACCCAGATCTTAGGGTACAGAATTTAGCATTTGAATATACAGTAGCACCAGACCAACCCACTGGAGGCCAATCTACTTTGTAGCTGGGTTCAAACCTTGGCTCTGCCACCGGTTAGATGTTCAACCTTGGAAAAGTTATTTTACCTTTGTGCGATTCCGTTCCCTCACCCGTACAGTGAGGATGATAACAAGAGTGTTTAACTCACAGAGTTGTCACAGGGATTAGATGTGTTAATGTATCTAGTATTTAAACATTAATTATGTATTTTGCATAATTAATAAAAATCTGTGGAAAGGGCAAAATAATAAAGCAAGTAGAACAATTGATTTGGAAATGGGGCCCTACAACTACCTCTACTAACAAACAGAGAACCAGGGGATGGCAGAAGACTAAGGCCAGAGAATCGAGAATTCAAAGTCAGCCCGGGCTGTGTGATAAGATCCTATCTCAAAATATCCAGATAAGTCATGTTCGGAGTAATAATAAATCAAGAAATAGCCACTATTAAAAAAAAAAAAGAAAGAAAGCAATGGAACAGCATGAGTGCTAAGTGCCAAATCTCTGCTGTCCGTCTCTGTGACTAGGTACAAATCAGATCAGTAACTGGAGCGGGAGGCCAAGTGTGTGGAGCAGAGGGATGCTGGCTGAATGGCCACACTAGAATAGTATTAAAGTAGGACTTTAAAGGCTAAGAAATAGAGCAATATCCAAAAGAATACATTTGAATGTCCCAGAAAGGTAAAACCACAATAATTTTACTATTTGTCAGGCTGCTTGTGTCGCCAAACTTCTGTTCTTGGTAAGGATGTGAAAAACTATCCTGATGCAAACCGTTACCAATAAGAAAAGCTATCACTGTCCTGTCAAAGGTGACCTGGATGACTGTCAAATAGGTCACGACAGCCTGGACAACCATCAGAGTATGTTTAACACACAGACATCTGGTATAATTTCAGACAAAAGGGGGGAAATGAAGCCTGATTTTTTCTTCTCCTTTAAGCAAAACCAAGAATACTGAAGCATTGAAGCTTACAAATAAAAATATGCCAAGAAATTTCATATAATATACATTTCCTGTGTGTGCTCTCCTGCGTGTGTGTGTGTCTGTGTGTCTGTGTGTGTCTGTGTGTGTGTGTGTGTGTCTGTGTGTCTGTGTGTGTGTGTATTAGCAGTATGGTGAATACTGTCCCCAACTCAGGCTTTAAGATTAGTATTAAACTGTACATAGTATGTGGAGAGTGGCTGCAAAGAATAACAATGAGCTTAGCGGCCCCTCTGTTAAATTGTCCCAGACTTCCAAAGGCTCCATGCTGTGAGTGGGTCTCACAGCTCACATATTAACTCTACTAAGTATAATTCCAGTATGCTTTTCTTAACCAATTTGCTATGAAAAATTTTATTGATTAATTTTTTTTCTCCCCTCCATGTTTTGTTTGGACAAGGTTCTTTGTTTTCTTGCTTGTCTTAGGTCCACAGAATTTTCTGCAGCCTGTGAGGACGTCTTAGACTTAGGGCACCAGATGTATACAGTTTAGGGAATTAACCAGTTCACTAAGCACGCTTTTTGTTTGGTTGGTTTTGGTTTTGGTTTGAGATCTCACTCTGGGAGCAGAGAATGCCCTGCGGAAGTGAAGCCCTGAGTGCTGCTGCATGACCAGGCCAAGGACCCCAAAGCCATTTACCCATGGGAAATGCAAAGACCCTCATGCCTCACGAGGCTCAGGAAATGCCAAAGCCTTTGCAGTATGGTTGCTGATAGTGTGTGTAGAAAAAGTCTACTATCTTGCTCCTCGGCCCCACCTGGATATTTACAGCCTGAAGACTGCTCCCTACAGAGACTGCTCCTACTGAGATTAGCTAAATCTGCCCCTTGTTCAGTTACAGCTACATAGTCCCCCTCCCCCTTGTTTATCTGTAATAGCTCACCTCCTTGTCAGCTGTATGCAATAGCCTCTGCCTTCCTGGCCAACTATATATAATAAACCTGCTGCGCTTCTGGGATGCTGCATTTTCTCCAGGCCACCCAACCCAGCCTTCCCCGTGTATGTGCGTCCGATGTCATTTCTTCATTTCCTCCTCATCCCCAATCAGGGCCGAGTCCCTGGAGGACTTGGCAATCTCAGTTCCTAAGAAGGAAGTGCTTTCTAAACTGAAATCTAAAGCACTTCGTGGGGTTAAGCTCCCTCTCAAATGTCTTTGGTGAGGGTTCGGGATGGGTGTGAGTCCAGTCACGTTATGACTATTGCAGAAGAGTAAAGGATTCACAGTTTGCTTTTGGTAAAGCTAATCTCCCCAAGAGGCTATCATGGCCAACATTTTCCCAAGTTACCTTCTAGGAGGTCAACCGACTCTTAGGTGAGTCTTTGGTTACACTGCTTCAATTTTCTGTGGCTAAACTGTCAAAATGGTACCCACTGGTCACCCATGGCTATTTGAGATGAACTAAAATTAGAACTAAAATCTACCTCTTTACTCACAGTAGGCAAACCATGAGGCAAACAGCCAGCCAGAACCCATAGCATGAAATACAGCAGATATAGAATATTTCTATCATCTAGAAAGTTCTCATGGACAACAGTGTTCTAGGTTCTTGGTTTTTCCTTCATGGAGAATTACTTGCTCTACTATTGTCCAAAGGTTTATTTCTAAAGCAACTTCACCAAAATATAATTTACTCACCCCCAAATTAATCCATTTTAAGTCTACAACTCAATGGTTTCTCATATTTTACCCAACTTCATCCCCTGGACCACAGAACACAAGAATGAGAGGGTGACTGCTTCTCAATTGTTTTCCAAGGATGCCCCATGACTAAGGAAGTCCAAACACCACAGAAGGAAGCTAAACATTACAGTGTACACATGGCTGCTTTAGAGAAGTGAAACCGAATTTCTCCAAACCCCAAGTGAGAAAGACATGGTCACGTGGCTGAGGCTTAAATGACTTCAAAGAGAGGTATAGACATTTCCCCAGGTCACGTGCATAGGGCACAACTGCACTGTAGGACCAAAGCTGGGCAGCTCTCAAGGGCATGTCTCAACATTTCCTCTCCTCTCCTGGAGACAAACGTCTCTCTCTATCAAGAGAAATCTAAGTCCATTAAAACACAGTCAATGGAAAACTCCTTTAGCACATTTGATTATTGCAATACATACTATCCTATGTAGCAGTATGTTACTACTAATATGTACACTACATAGTATGTTACTGTAGAGTGTATGCAATTACGTAAAATAGTAACAGTATTGACCACTGCATAATTATACCATACTACTTTTGAATTCTTCAGAATTCAGGCTTTTTATTTATAGTTGTACAAAAATGCATTATCGTAGAGTAGAAAAATATTAGACTCTATTTCATCTGGACTTTTTATTACATTGCATTTTAATATTTTTGTATCTATTGCTAGTATCTTTAGATTCATTATAAGAGTTTTATTTTGTGGATTTTTTCCCTAATCTGGCTTCTTTTTGATGCCATTTCAATGTTTTCAGTGTTTTGACATAAATAATACCACAATGATAAAATCATACTCATTTTTCTTTAGCCATTTACATATGTATATACACATATATGTGTACTTATATACATATCTCCATGCTATATTATGTAGAATACAATTCTATTATATGTCAACATATACAGTTTGCTCAACATGATTTTTAGGAATGTTATCAGTCATGGTGAAATATCAGGAGCCTGGATAAACATGTATAATATTTGCAAAATGCACATAAAATTTTGAAGATGGCATATAAGCAGAAATGCAAAGTATATCATTAATAACTTTCATATTGAATACACGTTGAAATATTTTAATAGATTAAAAATGTTTAAATTATTTTTACCTGCTTTTTTGTATTTTTCAAAATGTGTCTACTGGATGATTTAAACTATATATGCTGCTTAAGATTCTTTTGACAACAGTAATCTAATGCCTTAAATGTATTTCTGATTTTTCTACTCAACTGATCACTTTTTAGTAATTGTACCAAGTTGATAACTGCATTTTTTTAAATCACTTTAAGAATTTAAGTTTCTTGTGGGAGTTCACACCTTTGATCTTAGCACTTGGGAGGCAGAGGCAGGTTTTGAGGCCAGCCTGGTTTACATAGCAAAAACCTATCTTAAAAAAAAATCAATCAACCAATAAGTAAATAAATAAAAAGAATTTAAAATATTTGAACAACCACGTCTTTAATAGCAATTGATTTCTTATTTCAGATAATTCATATAATCAATTTACAAAATGTTACATAGCATAGTATGGGAACTCAATTTCATAGTAAATTAAAGTTGCTTTTCTCTTTGTATTGGTTGCTCTTGTTAGTTAAAGCTTTCGTACATGTATTCAATGTGTTCTGATCGTTCTCTCCCCTGTACTGCCTCTCACCCCCCTCCGAACACTATCATCTCCCCTATAAGTTAAACATATGTAGTCTTCCAAATTTAGGCTTCCCAAATATCTGATTTCTGCTTTATTACTGTATATTCCTTTACTTTCCCATCTATGTTTTATGATATCTTAATAACGAACCCATTCTGTTATTAGCATTATTTCATTGCTTTGGTGGGGGACATTCACATTCTTTACTAGCTTGTCATCAGTGCAAAGAAATGCCACTGAAGTCTCTCTCCTCTCTGTCTCTCTCTCTGTCTCTCTCTCAGTCTCTCTGCCTGTCTCTCTTTCCATCCCCCCCCCCCATTTTTTTTTTGTTTTCTAAGACAAGGTCTCATGCTGTAGTCTAGGTTAGCCTTGAACTCAAAGCAATCCACTTGCCTCAGCCTTGGGAGTGTTGGGATTCCAGGCATACACCATTTCGCCCCGTGAATTTTGTGATTCTCTTAAATCCCCTTGTCCATTTCTGAATTGTCTAATATTGCTGTGAGCCTTTTCTAGCTTCTAGATGTAGATACATTAACTTGATTTAAAGGCTTTATTTTATTTTTAAAGATTTATTTATTTATGTATTTGAGCACTCTGTTTGTATGTATGCCTGCATGACAGATGGTTGTGAGCCACCATGTGGTTGCTGGGAATTGAACTCAGGACCTCTGGAGAAGCAGTCAGTGCTCTTAACCACCAAGCCATCTCCTCAGCATGATGAAAAAGATTTTAAATTTCACTCTTTTTTTGTGTTTGTTTGTAATCTCTCTTCTTGAGAACATTGTGATGGAATGTCCAAATGGTACTTAGTGGCGTTTGGTGTAGAAGTAGCTACATGTGTGTTGCTAATTTCTCATAATTGAGTCCACTGATACTAACGTTCCATTCCAGGGAGAATCCTGATTGCTCCTCTGTTGGATGGATTTCCTCCTATTTTGTTTTGCTTGTAAATGTTACTCAGGTTTTGTACTTTTATAATGTAGTTGGGGCTCAAAAAATTCATACTGTTTTGAAGAAAGCATGCCGTACTTTAAAACCTTATCTTAGAGCAATGTAAGTAGTGTAGGAATGGTTTATATTTTAAAAGCTTTGAAAGAACTCACCACTCATGTGCTGAGATAATAGCACCTAGCTCACCCAACTGTTTTCTGTTCAGGACTATGTGCTTTTTATTACATGCTTGTGCAAAATCAGGAAAGCATGACTATTAAATCAATTAGTCAGACACTTGCAGCTCAGAATAATGGCTTTTTTGTTGGTTTCTTTGTTTGCACGCTAGGGATTGAGCCCAGGGAAAGCCCTTTACCACGACGCTGCATCCATAGCCCTGAACAGTGTTTCTTAAAATAAAAATCATTTTATTCTTTTGCTCATTACATTAACTTGTTATTTCTTTTTTATTGGTTAATAGTTTGCCAGTTTTGCCCATTTTGTCAGAATGCATACTACTTTCATGTTGGATTTCTTTATAAGATTGTATTTTCATTTTCTTACTGTGTTTTGGCTCATTACTTCCATGCTAGGAATTTTAGGTACAGAATTAATTCATGACATTTCTAATCTCATTTCTTGAATAGTATGTACTTAGAGAAATTTACTTGCAGAATCTCCCGGTATTTATTTGTGGTTACTCTAGCTGAGAGGACTACTATAGAACATTGACTTTCATTTTTATGAGCTTGTCTCTGTAGAACTCTAATCTTTTTATTTAATTATAAGCGTATTGCTACGTTGTAATGCGAGAATATGGTTTCATAGAGTTCATGCTCTTGTTTCTTGCATTCAGCAGAAGGGCATTTTTCTATCTCCGTAGATGATTAATTTATGTGACTAAAAAGGATCTTTCTAATCCTTTGTTCTAGGTATACTTTCCATATGCCGCCCAGTTTTCTGCTTCACTTCTTTTATGCCCCTTTCAGCTGTGGACCTTCTCTCCTATTTGTCTAAAGATTCTGCCATGTATTTTAGTGCTTGTATCTGCAGTCATATTTCCGAGGGTCTTCCTCTGCTCCATACATGGTTGCACATAGAATGCTTCCAGGATGTTATGACCCACCCATAGAATACTTCCAGGAGGATGTTATGACCCACCCATAGGATGCTTCCAGGATGTTATGACCCACCCATAGGTTCCTATTCTCAGAATTCAGTTAGATTCTTAGCCAGTCATGTGATATCAGTGTCTTACAATTCTTAGTCATTTCAGCATTTGCAGAGAGCCCTCCTGCCCCCGTTATGTAGTCAACCCTGTGTAGTCAATGGCCTTGCTAGAGTTTCATTTTGTCACAGGCTGATTGGGGATGATATGTTGGATTTTCTGGATAAGTCATTCTGTCATCTAAATGAAATACCTCTCTAGCAGGCAGTTTTGAAAAAGTCCTCTGGTTAGTCCCCTCCTCCCCCAAACCAGGGTGAAATTACTGCCAACAGCTCTCCGTGTCTCTTTCACTTAGTGTCAAATGTTCCTTTATTGCTTCCAGAGGAGCTTGAGGTCAGGTGTCCAACAGATGGGACTGAGCTCAGGCCCCACCAGGGCTATAGTTTGGAGCAGCTGGAGTAAAAGGAAGCTCTGGTTTTAATCTTTCTCTCCCAGAATCCTTCTGCCTTAACTACCTCTTACCACCATCCTGGAGACTCACATTTCTCCAAAATACAGCTCTTCTCTGGAGGAGTGAAGGAGACAGCTGAGTCTTCTCTGCGCAGTCCAGAGACTAGAGATGTCTTTGGTGGACCAGGGTGAGGTTAAGCCACTGGGGAGTGCTCTAGAGATCTCACACCTATGTCAGAACATATTCATCATCCTGTCTTCTTAATTATCTTCTCCACAAAATGGAGAAAAGAGCAGTAACTGCCCATGTGCATTTCTGTGTGAGCTAAGAGAGGTAACTCCAAGATGCCTTTGAAAGAAACCAAGTGCCCGATATGAACTCACTGCTTCCTCGCTGAGTTGCATGGCCAAGCCTCAGGACTATGCCAAGATGGTGACGATCTTTGGATATTCAGAAGTGTCTCTTTGTACTGTGGTCCCAGGGAGGGAAATGGGAAAAGAACAGGAATGTGGGCATTCTCCAAACCTCAGTGCCCTGGTTAAAGGAAGAGCTAACCAGGTGACTGGCTTGGGTCCCACTGTTCTGGAAATGATGATGCTATCTACACCCACCCTTTCTATTGGGCTGTACCTTTGTGGATGGCATCCTGACTTCCCCCCTTGACATTGATCAGTTGTGACATAAATGGAGTTGGCTCAAGAAGAGTTGCATAATTTCAGTTGTGCCTCAGCATCTCATCTGTGAAATGGGGACAAATGTGTGCATTATGCCTGCCCTTGCTATACTGTTGTTCCTCTTGTCATTCACAAGGGAGACAAGGGAGGGGTGTCAGCTCAGAGGGAGGTGAGCGTGCTTTGTCATCACTCTAACTCCCCTTGCCTCAGCCTTCTGTCTGTCCCCAGATGACTTTTTTGGGGGTTCAGCTACTGAACAAGGCTGAAGCAACAAAGGAACCCCACCTCCAGATCTTGGAAACAGGGTCTCTATACCATAAATCCATAATGTGCAAATGTCAAAGCAGGCCTATCATAAAATCTCTGTGTGCTCTTTTTGTAAGTCCTGTATGACAGCCTGGATGTGAGCTACTCTCCGATGCCCTACTCATCCCAGGATTCTTATATGTCCTACCTGAGGCTTGGAATCAGCCGAACTTGCCAGGAGAACCCGTGATACACCCTTTGGTCCTGTTTGCTGTTCTGTTCTTGCTAGAAGCTAGACCACTGAGCTAGCTGCACAAGGAAAGCCCTAGTTCTAATATGTCTTTTCAGTGAGATTATCTGTTTCTCTCAGGGTTCTGGTTCTTTCTCTTTGGAATCTTCAGCTTAGATTTAGAAGACTAAAACAGGTTTTATTTTTTAGGGACTCTTGTTTTGTTTGTTCATTTCTTCTTTAACTCACTTTCCATCCCCATCACTCTCGCCCTCATGCCTCCTCTCTGCCCAATTCCCTTACAAATCCCCCCACCATTACCTCCTCCTCCCCTTCTCCTCAGAGAAGGGGAAGCCCCCCCTTGGGTACCACCCCACCCTGGGACATCCAGTCACAGTAGGCCTAAGCACATCCTCTCCCACTGAGGCACAAGCAGGCAGTCCAGTTAGGGGCAGGAGATCCAATGGCAGGCAGCAGAGTCAGAAACAACCCCCGGTCCAACTGTTAGGGGACCACATGAAGACCAGGCTGCCCAGCTGCTACAAATGTGTAGGAGGCCTAGGTCCAGCCCCTGCATGCTCTTTGGTTGGTGGTTCAGTCTCTGTGTGCCCCCGTGAGCCCAGGTTAGTTGACTCTGTAGTAGAAGACTAAAATGGTTTTATAGCTGTGTACGGATAGACAAGTGGATGTGCAAACAATCCCCAAGCCAATAGGTCAAGAAGGAATCCATTTTTAACAGACTTCAATGGGACACAGCGCATATCCATATTCCATGATAGAACAAGTATTTTATTATATTAAAAATGGAAATAAGAAGGCTGCTGATTACAAGATATAGTACCTAAAAATAGCCTTTAATGAAACAGTGAGAAGGGATGAACCTTATATGTAGATGAAGCTGAGATTTTTCCTGTGTGTGCCAGAAATGGTGTGTAGATTATTGAGGAAAATTTATTTACATATTCACATTGCTACTTTTAAAATCAGGGTTCATGACATTCTTGAAGGCTTGTGACTTGTTCCACCATCTACCCTGGGAGCAAGATATAAAAACCGGTTACTATTATTTTTTTGAAACATTTTTATTATGGTGTGTGTGAGTGTGTGTGTGTGTGTGTGTGTGTGTGTGTGTGTGTGCGCGTGTTCAGAGGTCACTCTTCTTCCTCTACCATGTATGTCCTAGAGACTGAAATCTGCTCTTTAGACCACAAGCATCTTTGCCTTCTGACTCACATCACTGGCTCCCAGTAATCATTTTTATCCCCCATGTGACCAAGGTGGAAAAGAAAAATCCCCAAGGTTTAAAGGATTTGTTTCATAGCAAGTAGTGATTGACTGCCTGGGTTCTGATCCACACTCCCAGGCAGCGCACCTCTGATCTGGGCTGAGTCACCCAGCCAGTGTGCTTCCTACTCACTTAAAGTAGACAGAAGGCTTGACTTCCTCTAAAAGTAAGAGCGCCCACACTGTTGGATGGAAATGTTTACAGACCACCACAGAGAAAAGGACTTAGGGAAGGAAGACCTTTGAACTAAGCTCCGTGTTTAAAAGGGAAACGGAGATCTAGTGGAGACAATGGGGCTCTTTTTTATGGCTGAAGTATCAGTGCACACTAACACGATCTTTACAGAGAGATGGATGCGTAAAGAATGTAAGGCTGGCTCCGTGGAAGCAAGAAGGCTGAGTTTGATCCTAGAGTACACGGAAGAGAAAACGACTTTATTTTGGGTGCAATGTGAGTTGAAACCCTAAAGTACAATACCACACCATACTTTGATTTGCATTGTACCATGCTCCTAATTGTTCCTAATTATTACAAACACAGCAAGCACACAACATCAAAGAAGTTACCATATCAGGAAAAGGACACTTATAATTGACCAAGTACCCTGGATCTCTGCTCAAAGACAAAGAGCGAAAGGAAACCTAATTTACAAAGCAGGGGAAATGGGCCAGTGGAGTGAAATGTTACAACTCAGATTCTAGAAATACACAGTGGCAAAGGTATTTGTTTTCTAGACACCAAAACTCCACAGGAGAGAAATGTGCTTTGGGAAGAAGGCTATACTGTTTCATTGTATCAGACCAAATAGTAACTCCATTAAAATAGATTAGGAAGAACTGGGGTGGGGTGGGGGTGGGGTGAGGGAGCTGCTGCTGCTGGTAAAACATTTCATTTGACTTCAAATATAAATTCAGAAAAACACCCGTGATTGAACACTGAGAATCAGCAGGTTAACCAGAGTCTTTCATTATGACCTTTTGCCTTGGGGCTGGAACTGCCCCTACCATCCTGGCAGATAATTGCCTTCCCAGTTCTCAAGGTTCTCAAGAAAAGGAAATACCAAGGCTCCACTGGTAATGCATTCCAGTGCCTGCTGGCAGAGCAGGGAAGGCTTCTCTTTATCCCAATCTAGCTCAGGGGCCATGATTCCTATGATTACAAGATCTCCAGAGGTCATTTGACGCTATCTCCCCGTAGTACCATAAAACACCACTTTAATAACATAAGGACCATTTGTACAGGACTCCAATGGAGACAGAAACTAAGATGCATAGTAGCCTGTGCTGTTGGCTTCTCCACTGTGACCTTCTGACCTCACGTGGCAAGTCAGTTCCATCACTTCCTCTAAGGCTAGGCTCACACAAGCCTTGACTTCCTTTCTGTGGTCCTCTGGTGTTTCTGTCTCTTGATTGATACCAAACCAGATTATAAAACCATAACCTGTGATTCCCAGGCTTGCCATTTTCCCAAGCTCCTCCACTTTCTTTCCTATGCCCCTCTCCAAGTCCCACAGAGGGTAGGATGCCTTGTGATGAGCCTTTCCTCACTACTGCCTTTTTGTGACACCATTAACTCAACTTTTGTTTCCCACAGGTGTTCCAGGTACTTTTTTTTTTTAATCAAGGATAAGGTGAAATTTGACTTTTTCTTTTTTTCTAATATGGAGCTAAGTGGGAGCTGTCTAGGGAAGCTCCCTTTTGCCAGCTACTTTGGTCATTTTAACAACAGCGTTCTGGAGATTTCATCCTCTCTTGTGTGGTGTGTTGTTTGTGGTAGGATCTCTCCGACTAATTATGGAGTTGAGTACTGTACCAAGCTGGAGGGGTAATGTGTTTGGTCTGGTGGGGCTTTGCTATATCCTACTTCTTACACATAGGCTAGGATTTTTAATGTCCTATAGTGAGGACCAGACTGCTCTATTAAATCATTTTTAACGGAACCGTTAATTTATACACAATGGACAATAAATATACTTTCTACTTCATAGAATCAAATAGTCACTTTCACAAAGAACAGATGGTAGCTACCTGAAGGAGTTTATTTGCATGGGGTAATAAGGAAAAAAAATAGAAGTGTAAAGTCTAGAGTTTATAGAAACTTGAAATATCCAAGGAAGAGACTTAGGAAACAAGAAAGGGGTTTATGAGTACTGAGGGACAAAGATAGTCTTATTAACTAAAATCTACAAATTATTAACAATCTATGGTAGTCAAGCCCTTGGTTGGTGGAGTGATGGTAAATCCTATGTAATGTCAAAGGCTGACTAACTTTGCATGGAGAAAAAGCTTTAAGTGGAGCTAACTCATATGGGCAAAGATTCATAAATAAATGAATGAGATATATTTTAATGAGAGCCATTGTAGATGTCTGTATTTAGTGCTTCAAGGGCCTTGAAACAGCAATGAATTATTAAAATATATTATAAAAGGAATAAACATTTATGTTTCTTGAAGGATACCTCCTACTTCTAATGGTGAGGAAAAAAAAATTCTACACCTAGCAGATACCACAGGCAGAAAGTGACGATGTCTGGCTTCCTCACAAAGATAGTATGAAACTGATGGGTACATTGAAGCAGGAGATTATACTAGAAAGGAACCCGAGGCCTAGCTTATATAATTGTCCTTGTGAATGTCCATAAGAAAAGGAAGTTTTCTTGAAGCAAGACCATGGGAGAGTTTAGATGTGAACAGCAATCCCACCCCATCCCACCCGACCCTCCACCCCTGCCCCCAGGATCATTCTGTTGGAGCTGGAGACATAGCGGAGCACTGGAAGGGAACGGTGGCAGGCAGGGTTAGGAGCCAAGTGCAGGAGTCCGTGTGGAGTGTGCTGACACAGGAAATTGTCCATCCTGGTGGGAACGGGCTTGAGAGGCATTTCTAGGTTAATTTGCAATGCCTCAGTGGTTAAACAGAGCAACAGAAGCAGGAGGTGGCTATTGATGCTGACTTTTTCAGTGGTGCTACCATGTGGGCTGACTACTCCTGAATGACATATGGAGCGTAGGAAAACCGATCTATGGAGTTCACATGTAATATGTTTAAGCTGATGTGTCAGCCCAGAACCTTGGCAGGCCCAGGGAACATGTCAACAGTGGAGGGGTTAGCATCAGATGTTCCAGAAAGAGACAACAAATATAAAAAGTGAAAACCAGCACTCAATGTGTCAACCAGGATCTCTATGAAGGCAGTTCCGGTGGAAAGGGCAGAAAGCAGACAGAACAGCCTGGAAGTAGGGAAAGAACGAGAAGCACAGAACAGGATGTGTTGTGGACAGAGAGTCTTCATGTGAAGGAAAGGAGAGTGAGAAGAGAGAGAGACAGTTAAGGAAAGCAGTCTGCAATACATAAATATGTGGAAAGAAAGCAGCCTGTGGAGAGAGAAATAAACTGAACAAAAAGGAGAGAGCGAGCGAGGACCTGCCCCACGCCAGTGATATTACAGAAGAGAGACCCCCCCCCCCCGTACTGTATCGGTGACCTTGGTCTCTTCAACTCAAGGTTCACTTTGCTCTGGCATCTCATTGGCTGTCATCTCTCACCAGCTCATGCTGGCTAGGAGTGAGGTGGGGACGAGGGTGTCCTCGTTTCTTCATGGATCGTCCTTGTATCCATGGTGTCACAGTGGAGGGGGCTAGGATTGGCAAATCCCTCTTAACTAACAGCGTCAGGGACTTCAAGCCACACGGAGTGACTTCAGGTCGCTTACTTAGTGCTTCAGCCTCCTGCCTTAGGGTGCTTCTGATGAAGGCATCTCCTCCCTGCCTGGCTTCTGGATACCCTTCTCATTGCTTTGAACAGGGTTTCTTGAACTTTTTCCTGACTACTTTTAACTCCTGAAATTTGTATGCCATCCATGTATACAAGTATTTAAAATAGGAATATAGATGCAACATTTGCTGACAATAAATAATAAACTTATGTTAAAATAATTCATATATATATATATATATATAATTTTACTATTTATTAAAGACAAAGGCTGTCATAGTTAGGGTTTCTATTGATGTGACGAGACACCATGACCAAGGCAACTCTTAGGAAGAACAACATTTAATTGGGGCTGGCTTACAGGTTCAGAGGTTCAGTTCATTATTAGCAAGGCAGAAAGCATGGCAGCGTCCAGGCAGACATGGTACCAGAGGAGCTGAAAGTTCTACATCTTATTACAATGGGAACCAAGAGAAGACTGGCTCCCACATGGCTAGGACAAGGGTCTTAAAGCCCACACCCACAGTGACACACCTACTCCAACAAGGCCACACCTCCTAATTGTGCCACTCCCTGGGCCAAGCCTGTACAAACCATCACAAAGGTAAATTTCATTCTAATGAGATGGATGTACCATGTGTATTTATTTTTACAAAAAGATTAAAAGCTTGGCTGGATATTAGCAGGATAAAGAACATCTTCAATGTTTTTCAAATTTGATGGAAATTCCGATTTTATGATTGTCAGTGCAAAAGATACTGCTTTGCATAACTATGTAGCACAAAATGGCAGAAGTTTGTATAGGGCCATTTCAAAACTTGCTGGAAATAGTCTTACTTCCAAATCAAAATTCATTTAACAATTTAAAAAAATAAAGCTCAAATCAAGATGTTAAGTGGCGATTTTAAAGGCAAATGATTCAAACCCAACATGATCCAATACACTAATTGATATTTACATGCTGAGAACTGATGGTAGGAAAATATCAGAAGTTGTTGTTTTCTGTAATTAAACCAGCATTTATCTAAGAGCAGAAAACTTTGTGTCTATCACAGGAGCGCTGCAGCTCCTGACACACAGCAGTGTCGCTCTGAGCTGCTGGGCTCCTGGCAGCAGCCTTGGTATTGCACAGCATGTTTCATGAGCTCAAAGTACACTTTCAGATCCAAGAGTGGTGAGTGAGGTCATGTGATGTGATGTGGGCCAGTTCTGCCAGTCACCGCACATTCATAATGTATTTGACCTTGAAGGGATATTTGATCATGTGTCCTGAACCCCTTTACTGTGTCCCAATTTTTGTGTCCCCTACACTCACTGTGTGACCCCATATAGAGTTGCTCCTCATAGTCTAAGAAGTTGGTACCTTGAGCACGCTTAGAATACTTTGTTCTTTTCAGTCCTGGGATCTTGTGCATGAGAGGCAAGTGCCCACCACTGCTCCTGTCCTCTTCTGAAGGCATCTTCTCCTTTTATGTTGCTTTAGAATGCCTGAGTCAAGGCTGCCTCCAAACATCTTGATTTCTTCTTGTTCTTATATGTTTGGCATTGGTATGGGCTACTTCTTCAGGGAAGACTCCACTTCACCTTGCACTCAAGGGAGGGTAACAAAACTCAAAGATCAATCCCATTATAACAGACAAAGCTAATCACACCTAACACACACAGCTTCTCATTTGAAGCCAGCTTTAGACTACCAGGGAGGTGTGGGGGGTAAGGGCAGGCAGAGTAGAGGAACGGACAATGTAGTTTATTTCTTGAGGCAGTTGACTCTCTGTATAAGAATCCTAGGGCAGTTTCTGAGGTAGGGAGCCAGGGGGCCAATCAGAAGACCAACAGTTTGGAGAACAAAGATCTGTGCCTAGTAGCAAAGGGTTAAATGTTGCCTAAAAGCACCGAGGACCCCACTAGAAACAAGTCACATATTTGTCAGATAGCTTGGCTACACTTTTTTTTTCTTTAGCCGAGTGGCAGCTTGAAGTATGCATGGAAAAGGCCATGATTAGATGTGTGTAGACACCCTGGCAAGGTGAACACTGGAGAGCAAGAATAAGAACGGACTAGCGTGCCCCTGAGAATGTTAGGTTAAAGGCCTTGGCTACGAGGCCCGGCTGGACAGGGGAAAATGATGCAAGAATGCTGGTGGATTGAGGATGGGATGGGATGGGATGGTGGAAGGCGGTGGGACTTGCACTGGTTAGTTTCTATGGTCAACTTGACACAACCTAGAATCATCCCAGGAGAAGAAACTCCAGTTTAGGAGTTTCCCTAATCAGATTGGCCTGTGGCTATGTCTGTGAGCCATTATCTTGTTTAACGATGGATTTAGGAGGGCCCAGCCCACTGTGGCACAGTCCCTAGGCATGTCGAACTGGGCTCCGTAAGAAAGCTAGCAGAGCACGAACTAGAGAGTGATCTATCAAGCAGTGTGCCTTCATGATTTCTGCTAGAAGCTTCTGCCTTGAGTTCCTGTCATGACTTCACCAGTGATGAATCATGACCTGAATGTGTAAGAGGAACTAAGCTTTTCATCTTCAAGTTACTTTTGCTCATAGTTTATATTACAGCAACAGAAGACACACTAGAATGTGACATGAAATGGCCATGTTTCTGACTAGATAGTGGGTTTCAGAGATGAGACCTTTCTAAGGCTGAGAGCGTGAGATGGGTAGATGAAGGGCGGCGTGTTGGAAGCAACGCGCTGTACATTGGATATTTGACTGATAACATCCACGAAAATAAGTGTGTCCTTGTAAACCATGTTAGCAAGGTACGAAGAAATGCAAATTCAGAAGGACTTTCCCAAGCTATTGCTTATCATGCCATTGGAGGTGGAATAGGAGAAAACAGACCTTTCTATACATCTTACAAAGACATAGTGCCTCATGTCTATAATGCCAGAACCCAGGAGCATTACCAAGAGTTTGAGACTGCCTGAGATATCTAGTTAGTTCCAGGTCAGCCTGGGCTACAGTGAGAGACCTTGTTTGAAAAGTACTAATAAGAACAGTAGCAATCAACACATCAAAATCTTTTTTATTTTTTGGTCTTTCTAAGAAAATGAACTGAGTAAATAGCAAGTTTTATATTCTAGGTTTGTGGCTTCTCTGGAAAAATAAAATGGTCCTCTAAAATAATAAAATGAAATTGTCGGCGTGGGCCAGCATTTCCTCTGGAGGCAGTAAGATTCCTTCCCAGATGATATGAGCCGTCAGCACACAATATTGCTGCCCACACTGCTGAATGACAGCTATACTCGTCTGTATGTGCATATCTTCCTGAGAGACAGGACAATGTTGTAATGTTTCTGGTGTCAAGGACGTATGAAAATCAGATGAATCAGGCAGGACATTCATTCCTCTGTAATTTCTACACAAAATATATCACTATTGAAAACTATAAATTCTATCAGTCAATTAAACAGATTCACCCGGGTTCTCTCATTCCTCACAGACCACACAGCCATTTGTGTTTGCAATGGCCAATGATTCCTGCAATAAAATAAGAACATAAAAGCACTCAAGTATACAAGAGAGAACTAAAAACATAGTGTGATAAAAACAGGTACCTTTGGGGTCAATTGTATTAGTCTACCACATTGTTACTTTTAAAAATAGAATAATCGTATTGAATTCCCAGTAATTAATAGGTTACCTTCAAGTGCTACCTAATTCAATAGCCACTGAGAAAATTGAATGAATTCACAAAGTGGCTCCTCCTTGACTAGAAGGCACTGATGTAATGGTCTGAGTGCACAGTTTCTTAGCAGCCACCTGGGCTTGTGGAACACAGATCCAAGGAACGTGGTCGAAGGTCCTTTAGTGCCAAAGGAGAGTAAGACTATGGAAATGAAAACTTTTGGCACATAAATGTTCATAAAGAAAAAAGGACATTACCTACTTCTTGTTGTTAAGGCTGATAATGAGATAAATACAGTGTGCCTTTCGGGGCAGAGTAGATAAAAATGAAAAGCATGGATTGACTCAGGAAGTCAATGGGCTCTCTCTGCGGACCAGTGCTTTGATGGAATCTGTTACTTCCGTGAAGTGTACTATACTTTCTGTTCCACTTAGCTCCCACAGTAAGCATTCAGGGAGCAGTCAGATAGGAAGGCTTGAAGTTAAACTGCATCTTCAGAGAAACAGGAGATAAGATGAGAGTGGGTTTGGGGAAATAAAAGTTATCAGAATACATTGAGGAGAGAACCATGTGAAAGCCAAGTGCTCAGTGAATCAGAGAAATCTGGACTTGTAATATTAGAAGCTCTGAAGTGGAAACCAGATCCGAATTCATGACCCACAATGGTGTAAGTGACGGGGAGAAGTCTGTAAATAGCAGCAGGGTTATCTGGGGAGACCGAGAGGTTATTATGGACCTGGGACCCTGAATAGCTCACGTCCTAGGTCTCAAATTAATAATGCAAACAAATGGAAGACACTTTGGTGAAGAATGACAACGATTAACAGCTGAGATGACTGAAATGTGAGGAAGGCCCAAGAGAGTAAAGTTATGAATTGCCAGCATGCTAGCATGAGATTATGATGGTATCTGTTGACTTTAAACAGATTGCTTATCAGAATTCAACCATTACTGTATAGATGTCATAAACTGGCACCAACACCGCAGAGTTATCCAGAAGGAACATTTTATCAACGGCATTTTATTGCTTTGTTCTGAAAATTAGTTGAAAGGAAATGCTACACAGTATTTGTTGAATGACTACATTTTGGCTCCTTTTCTAACTCTAACTTCTATGAATTTTACAATGCCATGAAAACACTTCAGCAAGGATTTTGGCATAATATTTACAATTTCTTGAATACCATTGCTCACAGAACAGGAACGATGGAAAGCAATCACTTAGTAACTGAAGAGGCACAGGCAGGAAGGAGTAGAAATAATTGCTTACTGCACTGTTTGTGACGAAGCAAAACTCTTCACTGAACTTAAGAAACAGGTTGGGAGCCAAGAACTGCATGTCACAGGAACATGCCTCTCCCTGTCACCATATCAAGGGACCTAACGGTTGGCTGTTTGTGGAGCAAGTATCTTTCTAACACATGTGTGACTAGGAGCTTGTGGGAGACAAGAACTTAGGTCAGGAATGAAGCGGAACCTGGCACAGGCCTTGGGCGTCTGCCATCATTAGTTACAGATCTGCCAAGATGCTTTGGGGAACGTTTTAATTTAAATGCCAAGTTTATTTCAACGAAATCTCCCTGATATGATCTTCTGGGAATCTAGAATGAAATAGACAGGTGTTCATTTGGAGGGCGTTTGTGAATTAGATGGTAGTTCTGTAAACAACAACAACCAACCAAACAAAACAACAACCACCACCCATTCTGGGTGTTTGACCCTCAGGATGCCCCTACTCCTTCAGCTCAGAGCTCTCCAGGAAAGAGTTGAAGAATCTTCGTTAACTACATCATTTATTTTTTTTGCTATTGACATGTAAACGCAGAGGATTAGTCTACTACAGGAGAGGCAGAATCCTCCAGGTGATTGTTGAAAGCACCAGTATTAGAGAACTTTTACAGGAAGACCCCTGCATTCTGTCCTCGCTCACACATACTCAAACACAATTACGACTGTAAATCTAATAAAGCAAATGAAAAGCTGATTTGAAAGTATTTTCCTGCGGAACTGTCAGAAAGACAAAAAAAGATTTTGAGGCTAAACTAGGAAAGGAGTTAATATGGAGGGGTGGGGCTGAAAAAGAATTAAAATTAGAATTAAAAAAAAAGAATTAAAATGTCTATCCACAAGAAAACATTTGTTAATGTGTAGGCCCTTTTTGACTTGCCCCGTTGTTTACAAAAGCATGCCAGGGGATCCGGAGAACTAAAACACCCCAAGAATAACAGGGAAGGATTTTGATGTTGCATCTGGGGAAAGGGTGGGCATGTTTATGAATGTAAGACTCATTTCCTTAGAGGCTTCTTGGCAGTTTGCTACCAAATCATGCTAGTGAGCATAAGGTCTCTAAGTTCCTTCCCAGGGGACTCTCAGGCACTCCTGGGTCCAGGAAAAATGCCTTTCCAGAAGAGGAAATAAGTGAGAGGAAAACTGGGAAGCTAGAACCAGGCATGAGACTGGACCTCAGGGTGCCTGGGATGGGGTGGGTGGGTGGGTGGAGCCTTTGATACCACACAGTGCACTGGTCCTTCCATTCTGCCAATGGCTCTGCCAGGCTACACACTGGCCCTGCACTCTTCCTTGGCTCCAGGAATGGAGGTTTAAGGGAAGTATTTGCATATGTGAGCGACACGTTGATCATTGATTTTTGATCCTGTCCCAAAAGATGGTCCTGATTTGGATGGTACCCACTACGGGCTGGACAAGAAAGCATCTCTGGTGGCAGGTTTAGGAAAGACACACAGAGAGAGACTACAATGATAAACCTCCGTGGGGCAACCCAGAGGCATCAAATAAACTCTGCGGAGGTCTTCTGTCTCTCAACGTCTGCCAGCCATGCCATCCCTACCCCAGATCTTGGCAGTCAGTCGTGCCCGTTGAGTTTAGCAGTCCAAGGGCACGCAAAAGGATTGGTTTCTGTATGTGAAACGGGTTTACTCTACTGAGTAAGCCCAGGGGGAGCAGGGTGGGAAGAGACCCGGTTCTGAGTGAGGGGCTGGGGCTGGACTAAAGGTGCAGCGGCCATGACCACGGCCCCAGGACTTCCCGCCCGCCGTGTCCTGCAGGCTCGCTGTCCCCCTTGGGATGCCTTCAGGTGACTGACAGCTGGCGGTGGCGTGAGCCCTGCTGAACCGGCCTAGGAGAGCGACCACAACCGCAGCGCCCGCGCCCCGAGCCCGGACGGGTCCCTGCGGCCTATAGGGGGCAGCGCGAAGCTAGGGAGGCGATGGCCGCGGGTAGGTCGCGGTGGGCCTGGGGGCCGTCAGAAGCCGCCCTGGGCCTCGGCTGAGCCCTGAGGGGACGGGGGGGGGGGGGGGACTGACCGGCCTGGGCGGAGCCGGGAGCCCCGCGCGACGCGCCTCCGCGTGTCGCCAGCGCCGCGGAGTGGGCGCACGTGTCCTTCGCGCCCCGCCGCGAGCCCGCGCGGGAGCCGGGCCTGAGGGGACGCGGCGCTCGTCGGTGAGCGCAGGGCCTGAGGGGACGCGGCGCGCGGCGGTGGGCGCCGGCGCGCGCGCGTTATTTTTGGCGCCCGCAGCGGCGCGTGTGCCGGGGCGTGTTTTCCTTCCCCAGGTGCCGGCAGCCGGGGCGCCGCCGCCCAAGCTGACTCTCTCTCCTCTCTCTCCCCGACTCCGGCAGGACCCCAGAGGTAATTCCGCCTGCACGACGTCCTCGGTGCGGGAAGCAAGCTCGCCGCACGCGCCACAACCCAATCAAAAAGAGAAAGAAAAAAAAAGAGAAAAGAAAAAGCGGAAGAAGCGGCCGAGGCGGCGGCGGCGGCGAGGAGGAGGGGCCGCGCGCGGCGGCCCGAGGCGGCGGCGGGGACGCGGGGACGCGGCTTTGTGCAGGCGGGTCGTGGGGCGCCCATGGCGGAGTGTGGCCGGGGCGCCGCAGGCGGGGCCCTGCCCACCTCCCCGGGCCCGGCCCTCGGCGCCAAGGGCGCCCTGAAAGCGGGAGCCGTGGAAGGCGGCGGTGGCGGCGGAGGAGGTCGCCTCGGCCACGGGCGGGCGCGCTATGACAGCGGCGGGGTTTCCAACGGAGACTGCAGCCTCGGCGTGTCCGGGGACGAAGCCCGGGCCAGCCCTGCCAGGGGACCTCGAGGCGTGGCGCTCGCGCGGACCCCTAGCCCGGCCGCCGGTCCGGTCTCCAGGGACAGCAAGCCGGGCGGCCTGCCCCGCCGAAGCAGCATCATCAAGGTAGGTAGGAGACCCTCGCGTGTCCTTGGGTTCGCTTTCCCCGCCCCGGGGAAGCGTGGCGGAAGGAGGCGATGCAAAGTGAGCCCGCTGCGAAGGGGAAGCGAGGGTGCAGGGGTGTTTGGAGTGCTGGAACAGGGATTGGAAAGCCGATGGCATTGGGAAAGAATGGAGAGGTGATGGGGTGTGCATGAGAGCTGTGCTCTGATATCCCCAGAGCAACTTGGGGCTGTCACCTCTCTCCAGATTGATTTGGAATTAAATGGCCTTGTACCTGCCAGGGTAGGACAGGCTTTTCAGAGGCAGCTTAGCCTGATGGCACACTCCCTGTAAGGTTTCTATTGTATGTTAAAGGACAGGGATCATGTGAAAATATTTTCCCAAAACCCCAGGCAATGAACACATATTATTTAATAGATTTCTTCTAATCTACTTTGTAATTGGTTGCTCCTTGCAAGTGATTGTATTTGGAGTATGTAAAGTACCCCTCCTTCAATTACTCGGAGAAAGGGAACATAAACACAGATTTCCTCTTTTTTAGCCTCAAAAGCGCTGTGAGATTACAGTTCCGCACAATTTAATTCTTTCTTAGCTGCTACAAGCAGGCCTCCAGATCAGCAAGTTCCTTTGGAATGGTTTTGCTTGTTTTTGTTTTTTCATGGTGCTATTTAGAAAGCCACCAATTGTTTTGTGAGTTTTAAATTTCAAGAGGTGACATTAAGAGTTTATGGTGGTTTCCTTCAAATATTACAGTGTAGTTGCAACATAAAAATATTTCTTGTAAGACGAAGTGGAAAAAGAAAGTTGATAAGCTAAGAAAAGTAGAGCCTTGAGCCAGATCAACCCATTTGGCTTGCTCAAATATGGAGCAAATATGGAATGTTGCTTTTTGAGAAACGAAGGGGTTTTTAAGACAGGGCAGTGAGTACTGTCTGGTGCTAACCCATCCTTTTTGTGGCTGACAACCCTTAGAGACAGGTCAGAATGTGCCAACAGCACAGAGTTGGCACTGGTGGTATTTGAAATTCAGAAATGCTCAAGTACTGTGCAATTGTCTCTGTGTTATCGTCATCTGTAGCCATCTAGTGAAATAGACCACTTCAGTGCTGTGTAAGAGGCTGTTGGGAAACTGCATACAGCCTTGTCATCTGCTTGCTCAGTTTTTATGTGGACAGGGCACAGTTGAAGGGCTTAAAGATCAAGTACATCGCCTGTCTTTAAAGATCAAGTGTGTCGCCTAACTTTTAAACCAAGAAAAGTAGTGTCTTTTTTGTTGCTTGTGTAGCTTTTAGTGATGTATCTTTTTTTCTACTATGTCGTTTGTGTCCATGAAAGTTGTTTTCAAGTACATATGATTATTGATCCTATTTGCAGAGAGCTATGCAATATTGCTGTTTTTATTGGTTAAATATTTGTGGTGAATTTGCATTGTGATATTAGTAAAATTCTATGTGAAAGTTTCAGAGACTATACTGGTTTATGTAATTTTAACAACCTTTCCCCTCAAAGATTTTTGATGGCCTGTTGTCACATCTAAGAGGCTAGAACTTATTAGCACCCACAGTAGGATTCATAGGGAATCGTGATGGACGTCAGCAGCATTGTTCCCTTTGGCAGTTGTGTGAGCCAAGAGAGAAGTATGACTTGCCCATTTGTGACTTACAAATTTGAGAATGAGTATCAGCTCTGTAGAAGGACATGGGGAAATGATGAAGTTTTCAGAAATCACCAGCTGAGAAATGGGGGTCTGCTTGTATTGAATTCTGAGTTTCAAAGTTACGCGTCATCTTTCTTTATTCCTTAATGAAGCCAGTTAACTTTTTATTCACAATTACATCCCTAGATGCACAGTGCTAGGATTGTAGTTGGTGCTCAATAAACTACTTACTGTCGGGCTGTGGAATGATCATGAAGTATGTGTTTTGTGTAAGTTTTGTTCGTTTCTGAAGCAGGTGGTTTTAGATTTATCAGTCATTTCATGGTATCTTGTACCTCATAAGACAACTTGACAGATTCCCCTTTCTGGTTATTATGTTCAATTAATTTTTGTCTTAACCATTCTTGAAAATCATGGAAGTAGTGTTGAAAATTGATTGTACCTGCAGTATATAAATAAAAGCCACTCTACATAGGTAAGTAGTTATGTTTCTCCATGAATTGATGTCTTCAAATATCTAGATTTTGGGAATTTAGTGTTGTGTTTTCTAAAGATACATTGCACAGCATAGAGATAACATCTTAATAGAATAAAGGAGTCTTTTGCTTTAGTATCAAATTCCACAAAACAATGACTAATGCACAGGTATCTTGGCCATATGAATGTCAGAAATTATATTTCACTTTTTTAAAGAAATAAAAAAAGTGCTTAAGCAGAGCCCATGGGAAAAGGTCACAGTGGTGTTTATGGTTTCTTGTGCTCTTTCTAGAGAAAGGCTTTAAGGAGTCGGTGTAGTCAGGGGGTCTGGGGCAGACGAGTAAGCAAGTGCGCTAGGGTAGCAGCTGGTCAGTGAGCACTGGCTGAAGAGCAGAGGCTAGCTGGTGTATGGGCTGTGCTGTTTGAAATGTCAGTTTCAGGTTTCTTTCCTGTCTTCCATTTTCTTTTCAGTCTTCATATCCTGTTGGGTAAGAGTCACTAAATCAAGGAGGTCTAGAGCCTAAATGTGATAAATGGTAGGTAAAGAAGAAAGGCTCAAGACTAACTTGAGTGACATATTCAGAAATACACTGTAAGCTGAGCAGAACTCTATGTATTTAAAATAATTTCCTTGGCTTCTCATCTGTTTTATAAATAGCAATGAGCAGGAAATTGTAAAACTGTACTTGTTTCTGCCGTAGTAGATGCACAGACCTATACTAAAAGACCTCCTCAATTATGGTGGCAATCTTGATGAAAACTGGGAGGAAGCATTGTAAAATGTTTTACAGATACTTTGGAATGATAGATAAGTTGCGGAAAGCACCAGCCACTATTTCTAGCTTTCTTTAACTTACTGAAAATGACAGTATGTTTTTGAGATTATCTGCAGAGGCACATTGCTGGAGTTCTAGGGACAAACTTATATTGGTCGTCTTTAGTAATGTAGTCAATGAAAACACTTTCATTTTCTCTTTCTGCAATTCACTTGGTGACACTGCTCAATACAGTCTACTTTATTTCCAAATATATCATTTGGTGAATGTTTTCAGATAGCCACTTACTTTTTAAATACATAGTTTATTCTTTAATTACAATGTGAAGTAGCTTTTAGGGCCTTAGATTTGTTTTATTTTAGCAATAAATATATCAAAATGACTATATTAATTTCGGTGGTTTGTTTTAGTCAGAATGAATTAAATACTTTGCTTCTAAAAGGGTGCTATGATTACAGTCTCACCTGGTGTTGATTTTATGAGCTATGATAAATATATGAAATTTCCTAGTCACTGCTGTAGTCAAGCCACAGAGCAGTTTGACCAACTCTGCTCACCCCTGCCCCCAGATCGTTGTCATGCTCCACTCTCCACACACTTAGAGTATGGCAGCTATAGATGTTGGGCCCCTTTCCATACTTAGGATATGCAGCTATTGCAGTACCTGACATTCAGATGAAGTAAGAGTAACCGCTGCTTACTAAACTCTCACTGCGGGCAGGACGTGGGAAAAGCATGCTGCTTACCCTAATGTGTCACCCACAGAGGAGGGAGGCAGGCAGAGTACAGAGAGGTTAACAACATGTCTGAGGTGCTGGAGCTGTGTGCAGTGTATCTCTTGACTGAGCTGCATTCTATTCTTTAAATTACTCCATCCATACACACTGGCTGTGTAAGTAAGGGAGCTTTGCTGCCCTGAGATACCAGATTTGGTTTTTCTTTTTTAAATGTGTGGGGTGTTGGAGGGGGACAAAAATCCTGTCTCTCCTGGAAGTAGTTGACAGACAACAGATCGAGACAGCTGTCTCATCACTTGTCATAAGTACTTGTTGGCTGGGTCTTCCAGCTTCACAGTGACTTTTCTTGACATAGGTATCGTATAATGCTGAGTAGAAAAAGTAGTTTTACTATCCTTATATCAACATGTAAAGATTATATGAACATGGAGAACACCAGACTTTATATACCTGTTACACATATTCAAGCAAAATGGTAAAAACATACCTGAGCATTATACTGGAGCATGGTTTAAGTCAAGTGGGCTCTTTACAGGCAAAACGTGGCATTGGCCAGTTTTGCACTGATAGCATACAGCACTCTGACTGTTTTTGAATTAGAACTTGACAACTGCTTTCAACTCTAAATGTTTGTCTTTCTTTTCTCCTCTCTTATTCATACAAGGAGAAACAAAGGCAACCACATGCCAGGCACTTAGGAACTGAGTCACAAAGTGAATCGCCTGACTAGATAGGCAGATCCTAGAGACCCTGTAGATCAGAAAATCTCACAGCCAATCAGCAGCTTTGCACTTTGCTTTGTGCTAATGCATTTAGATCCAATAACTAATGCAAGGTCAGAGCAAGACTGATTGTTTCATTCTAAAGAGCTTAAGTCTTGATTCAATTTCTCAAAGTAATCAGAATGCACTGGTTTTATACACCAACATTTCTTGCCTGCCCTTTTCTTTTCTTTCTTCTTTTAATCCTTCTATTTGATTTGCATTTTAAATCTGTAAAGGTAGATGATAGGAAATTGTTTTATTAGTTGATTGTATCAGTCATTTAAGTTATTATCTTAGAACGTTCTCTTTTCATACCGGTTTACTTTCTTCTGTAGTGCTCTGTGCTCTGCAAGGGCTTTAAATGATACTATTTCATTTTTAATGACTGAATTATCAAATTTGAATTTTCAACAGATATACCCAAATTGCAGATATAAGATGAACATTGGTCGTTTTATTAGTCCAGTAACTGACCTTGTAAGTTTTAGATGATATTGCTATTCAACTGCAAGACCTCTGTATTAGTTCTGCTACCTTTTTGTCTTTTGTTAGTGGGATCCAAGCGTTTTCACCAGTAGGCCATTCGAATGGTAGCAATTATTTTTAATACATGTTGAAACTATGTAAGCCACCTGACCAATTTTTTCTACTATTAATAATGAATTAGGAAATTGTGCTTTGCACAAAAATATGTCATAACTCAAACTCTAGCTAGAGTTACTGGAGAAACTGTAGCCATATCTTTTTTCCTGTCAGAATAACTCCAGACTTTTGGAGTTCTTAAAGCATATAATTAATTTCATTGGTCTGGCAGTGGGTGAGTTCAGGCTACTGGTAAGACACTTTGCTCCTGTGTACTCTACAACATCAAAGCAAGGCAGGCGTTTGGGTTCTCTGGCCTCTAGCACTGCAGGATTTGTTTGGTAAAATGTATTCTAGGGAACTCTCCCCACTTGCCTGTTTGGCACTTGTTTGAGTTATTCATCAGGCAGAATATTGAAGTTAAAAGAGAGGCTTTTGAATCACTTGGCTCCCCTGCACCATTGTGTATCCCGTATCTCAGATGAGTAGGATAAGGACCCTCTCAGAGCACTGCTAGGACCCTGTGAGATGGTGTGTGCTCAGTGCATGGCAGGCAGTGGGATGCCATGAGCATGGTCTATAATGGTTTTTCTCTCCCCTTTCACACTGAAGACCATTCTGAAATGAGCTGGTTCCTTCAGGTTCACCGGAATTAGAATTAACTGGTATTTCCATGCCAATTTTGGAAGATTTATCTTTCAACACATAGGAAAGTGCTGAGAAACTTTATAGGCAGATGCTCTGGAGAGTGAAGCGTTTCCTGCTTTTCTGAATCCCATATTTTAGTACATTTGAATAAGTGTAAGCAGCCACAGCTGGGTGACATTCCCGTCTGTCTTGATTGGCTCAGGGAAATCTGGGTTTTTATTTTTTGTCACCACAAAATTATTAATAGTGTCTCTATTCACTTTCAAAGTGTCCCACTTGGGCGATTCATTACTCCCTCTCCAGGAACTTTATGGAATGCCTTCAATATCAAAGCTTAGGCTTTGTATTGTTTTCTTGCTTGGAATGTTTTTCTCCTTCTCTGCCATGCCTAGGATGTTTGTGGCTAGTCGTCCCTCAGTCAGGATGAGGTGTTTCTTTTTCTGCCCTCTAGCTGGCACTTCCATACTGCTCTGTGTCTGTACCTCGTGGATACCAATGTCTTACTTACTCCTTGAGCTTAAGAAAACGTTCACTGTCTTGTGGAAAGTGTGTATTTAAAAACAAAAGAAAAAATATATTTACATGTGCATACACAGATGTATGTGAGTTATTTATATAAATGGGAGTTAATAAGTTTTGATGACTGACAACTCAGTTTAATGAAGAGACGGTTAGGGTTAACTCCAAGCGACTCTGACTGGAATGGGCTTTGTACTTCAGAAAGAGCTTTCCCATGCACTTAGTTTTGAACATAATCAGAAGAAAACACCTTCGTATAAAGTTGGGCTTCAGCTTCAACTTCGTTCCTTCCAGAACTGTTCTGCATGAGGTCAAATGATCTGTCCCCTTTGTGCTCCTGAATTAAGAATAGCCCTTTGCACTTTTATGTTTTGGTCTCGTAGTTTAAAAAGCATAGCTGGAGAGGGTTATTGTTTGTTAAAGCCTTCACTCTCTTCTCTGGTATTTGGGTTTTTAAAAGTGACTTACATAGTTTTTGTTCAGCTTTTGTTTCTTTTTAAGGTGTTAAATTACTTAAACTTTTATTATCATTGATATTGGAATGTGAAATGTATTTATTGGGAGTGCTGTGGAATTGATAATAAACAGAGAAGCCTAAGGAGTCTACAGTTCTGATATGCAGAGTGTCGAAGTGAGAATCTCTTTTATTTTGTTGTTTCAATGCTTGAAATTCAGTCCTGCGTTGTAATGGATGGATTAGGTAAAGAAGAACCCTGTTTTGTAGTGGTCATTTCACACACCTCTCAGCAGAGCTTGCAAACAGATACAGTCCCTTTTATAGGCAAGGAAAGCTTTGCATAAGGATTGAGAGAGAATTCCCAAGCAGGGTCACAGAGTTTACATGGGGCAAAGAAAGCCATCACTCAGACCAAATTTGTTTGCCTTGAAAGTTCATTTTTAGAAAACTTATTCTCTTTTTATTCCCATTTGCCCAAATCATTCTTGCTTCTTAAATGTAGAAGTTTCCACCAATCTTGAAAAGATGACAGGTTTCTAATTATAAGAGCATAGCTTCTTAAGAAGAAGCTACACATCCTAACAGTATGAATCTAGAACCGCAGTTCTGCTAGAGCGCCCCAAGCCCTGTTTGACCCATAAGCCACTCTTGACCATGCGTCAGTACTGGGGCATCTTCTTGCAGTGTGCTAAATATACTAAGTTGAAAGTTGCAGGTGTTAATGTCTCCCAAACTAAGCATCTGGATTTAAAATAAATCAAGAAGGAAGATTCATGGTATTTTCAGAATGGAATGATCACATAAAATTCTGTCAGTATAGGTATACAAGGCCATACTGATTACCAAGTATATTTAGCTCCTGGCTATGGTTGAATTAATTTATTTGCATAGGAGCATAACAGAATTGGAAAATTTGTTATGTAATACTGCAGTATGTGGCTATTAATAGAACAAAATGTGGTCTTACAGATAGCATTTTTTGTGGATTTTTTTTTTCTGCTGTAGACAACTGCATATACACTCAACTCATGCATTCCTATACTGTTTATCAATAGTAAAGATTGAGCACTAAGTTAACCAAACAGCATAAAAGAGGTAGGTTGACGTGAGTCTACTCTGTCTCATGAGAGAGCGAGATGGGTAGCAGGTTTCTGTTCTCTAAATTGAAAATGATGAGCAGGGGTTTTTTATGAATACAGCTTATCAACCTTTAGTTGTTTTTACCAATGGGTGGGGTCACAAAGGGACAAGCGACCTGCTAAGAGCTACCTTAGTATCAAGCTGTATGACTGGTCTCTGCAGTCCCCTTCCTTTTATCTTTCATCCTCCTTTAAATTTTCTTGTCCTGTGTCATAGTTGGGCTTTTTTTTTGGTTTTTCGAGAACTCACTCTGTAGACCAGGCTGGCCTCGAACTCAGAAATCCACCTGCCTCTGCCTCCCGAGTGCTGGGATTAAAGGCGTGCGCCACCACTGCCTGGCTCAGATTTTTAAAGTTATTTTATATTTTAATGCTTTACAGAATTATTCAGGTGCTCTCAGCTTGGGGATAATGAAATAATAGTACGAAGGATGTATTTTTGGAGCATTTGATAGTTTGTTAAAAGAAATCTATATATTGTTTTAAGATGTTCATTGCTTGTATATAGTCTTATAAATAATTTTATGTTAATTATAAATACTAACCCCTTTCATAGGACATATTTAAATCTGCTGTAGTAGATAATGTCAAACAATTTTTCCAGCTAGTATTTTACATGCTAAAGAGGTTGAATATTTCTGATTGCTGAAATACACATAATTGTTATTGTCAGTGGGCTTGGATTTGTTTTTTTTCTTTTTCTTTTTGTAACCATTTTCAAGATTACATAATTACCATGGCTTTCTGGTTGAATATCTTGGAGACTATAATACTGAGAACCTTTTCATATTTCTTGATCATTTGGATTTTGTCTTTGTTTAAAATGCTGGTTTGACTTCTTTGCCTGCTGGGAAAATTGGTTTTTACAAAAATTGATTTGTATGACTTGATTATTTTCTGGGTGTGAGATATGAATGTGATATAGATATGAAAATATCTTGTCCTAGATATGGCTTCTTTCTTCATTGGCCTGAGAGTTATCTTGTGATGAGAAAGAATTCTAATTTTAGTGAAGCCAAGTGTATTAACATTTTCAGTTGATTTTTGTGTTCTGTTTTAAAGAAATCTCTTTTTAAGACAATGAAGATTTTAATTCATTTTATTTTTAGAACTTTTTTTTTCATTTATTTACTTTTGAAAACTTTGCCTTTTCATTTTCTGCGTGGAATGAATATGTATGTATGTATACATATACATACATATATATATATTTGCTATGTAATCTATATCTATATCTATATAGAGGTAGGTAGATATCCAGAAACTTCCACTTCAGATAGATAGATAGATAGATCGAGATTTTCTTTTAATATAAACATATGATCCCCTCAGTACCTTTTATTCGGAAATAGGATCTTTTATTCATGAACTGCATTGCCTTTTTTGATAAATCAAGTGAGTAGTTCTGTGTGGGTTTGCCTATGAGCTGCAGCATGGAGAACACCTTGCCAGAGCAATCATTTGTACAAAGAACTGATTTGACAGTGGAGCCAACACTATTCCTGGAAAGAGGTGACTAGACCTTTCAACCTTTGCTGAAACAAGTCTTTACATTTCCTTTCATCAAAGAATCTTGTGCTCAAATGACACAGCTTACATATAGTAAAATGTTGTTCACTCAGAGGGGGTTATATAGTGATGCTTGCCATTTGCTAGCTCCGCTGGTTTATATTGGAGGGGACAGACCGGACTGGTGGTGCTGCAGTGCTTTCCTTACAGTGGCTTGAAGGCCGGGTTCATACGTCATGATGAAGGAGCACACTCCTGGGGTATTCATAAGTATATCTCATAAGTCACAAAGCAGGAAATTTCAGTTGCTGTCTGTTCCTAGGCTCAGTGATGTGGTGTATACTTTGACCTCTCAGCTTGTGGCCTTATATTGTCATTACTCCTGGATGGTATTTTTTTATTTTTGAAATTAATGTGTGGGAATCTAACACAGAAGCATATACTCCTCACTTGTAGGTGCTGAAGAGGAGAAGTACCTGGCTGAGTTTGAGTTTGGGGACACCCTTGGTTAGTTGTGTTGTTGTTGTTTTCTTTAGGCTATGCACTTCCTATGTATTGCCTTTGTTATGTTGAGGTATATCCCAGTGTATCTTCTCTCTCTCCAGGGTTTTTATCATGAGTCTTTGCTGGATTTTTGTCACAGTCCTTTCTACATTGTCTTACTGTTCTGTTTTGCTGTGAAGAAACACCATGACCAAGGCAACTCTTATTTATAAGAGAGAGCATTTAACTGGGGCTTGCTTAGGGTTTCAGAGGTTTAGTTCAGTATGATGGGGATCACGGTGGCACATAGGTTGGCGTGATTCTGGAGAAGCTGCTGAGAGTTCTGCATCTGAATCTGCAGCAGCAGGAGGAGAGAGGGACACCAGGCCTGGGTTGGGTCTTTGAAAACTCAAAGTCCACCCCCCAGTGACACTTCCTCCAACAGAGCCACACCTTGTAATTCTTTTCAAATAGTTTCACTCCATGACGACTAAGCACTCAAATTCATGAACTTCTAGGGCAAACCATCACATGAATCTAATGTGGTTTCTGTCCTTTAGTTTATTTGTCTGGTGGGATGTGTGTGTGTGTGTGTGTGTGTGTGTGTGTGTGTGTGTGATCATTCCTGTATCTCTGGGATGGAGGTGGCTTGATCATGATGTATACTCTTCTTGATGTGTTCTTGAATTCAATTTGCAAATATTTTATTGAGAATTGCATCCATGTTCAAAACAGACATTGGCCTATACTTTTTTTTTTTGAGCCTTTGGTTTTGGTATGGGGTAATATGAGTTTCAGAAAAGAAATTAGAATATGTTTCTTCCTTTTGCAGATTAGCTCAAGAAGTATTGTTAGTTCTTCACTGCAGGTCTAGTGGGATTCTGCACTGAATCCATCTAGCTTTTGGACTGATTTTACTTGGGAGATTTTTAAATTATGATTTCTATCTTATTGTTTATTAAGAGTCCATTTAAATCACTTATAACATTGTGATTTAACTTTGGTAAGATATGTATCTGTTTCTTTTAGATTTTTCCAAGTTTGTGGAATATAGATGTTAAATATGTTTTTGTGATTCTTTGAGTTTCTTTACTATCTATTTTAGTATCTTTTTCATCTCTAGTTTTATTAATTTGGACCATTTTCCTCTTTCTTTTGGTTAGTTTGACTAAAGGTTTATCAGTCTTCTTAATCTTTTCAAAGTACCAATTCATTGATTTTTTTTTTTAAATACTGATTTCTTGTCTCTGTTTTATGAATTTCAGTGCTGGTTTTGGTTATCTCTTCTCACACTCTTTTTGGTTCTTATCTTGCTAGGGCCTTCAGATGCACCGTTAAGCTATAATTCGAGATCTTTCTTTTTGGTGTAAGAACCTATTGCTGCAATCTTCCCTCTTTGGCCTGCCTTTATTGTGGCCATTGACTTTTTGGTATATCGTGTTTTCATTTTCATGCAAACTGTAGGAATTTTAAAGTCTCTATCTTGATTCCTTCACCTAATTTCAGTTTATTAGAGTCTTATTTAGCTTCTCTGAATTTGTGTACTTTGTCTCATCTTTTGTGGTTGAGATCCATCTTATTGCTTATTGCTTTGATAGGATATGGATTGTAATTTCAGTGTTTCTGTGTTTATTGAGGCTCGCTTTGTGTCTTAAAATTTGGACTATCTTGGAGAAATTTCCCTGAGCTACTGAGAACATATATTCTTTAGTGTTTGGGGGAGATGTTCTTAGATACGTACCTGTTAGGTACATTTGATTTATGATATTATCAATTCAAATTTCTCAGTTTAGTTTCTTTCTAGATTACTTGGTTATTAGTGAGAGTAGAATATTGAAATTACCCCTATTACTGTGTTGGTGTCAGTTTGTTGTTTTAAGTCTAATGGTGTGTGTGTGTGTGTGTGTGTGTGTGTGTGTGTGTGTGTGTGTGTGTATCTTAAATTGGTACTCCTGTGTTTAGTGCATTAGGATTATAATTTGTGGATTTTCCTTTAAGGAGGATAAGTTGTCCCTCTTTCTCTCTTGCCCAGAAGTGGTTTGAAGTTGATTAGGTCAGATATTTGAATAGCCATACCTGCTTGTTTCTTTGTTCCATGTACTTGGAATACCCTTTCTCAAACTTTTACCATAAGGGTGGTGTCTGCCATGGTCATGAGTTCTTTGAGTCAGCAAAAAAATGTCTGATCTTTTTTTTTTCTGTGCCCCTTTATTAGGAAGTAGAGACATTAATATTAGGAATTATTGAATATTGTGTATTAATTCCTGTCATTTTTTAAGGTTTCTTTTTTTTTTCTAGCCCTGCTCGCTCTGGCCCCACTTGCTCTGGCCATATTTATTTCATATATGTGGGTATACTGTCACTGTCTTCAGACACAGCAGAAGACGGCTTCGGATCCCATTACAGATAGTTGTAAGCCACCAAATGGATGCTGGGAACTGAACTCAGAAACTCTGGAAGAGCAGTCAGTGCTCTTAACCGCTGAGCCATCTCTCCAGCCCTCATTTTTTTTTTTTTTTTTTTTTTTTTTTTTTTGTGATCCTCTATTAAACTTCTTTTGTTTGAGTGTTCTAGAATTGCTTATTTGTTCTTTTTGCCTTCTTGGGTATGTTTAACATTGTCTTTAGACCTAAGTATTTTCTTTGATATCTTTTGTAGAGCTTGATTAGTGGCTGTAGATTCCCTAAATTCATTTTTTTATCATGGAAAGTTTTTCTCCTTCAGCTGTCACCAGTAGTTTGTTGGATAATGTTCTTAGAAACAACAACAACAACAACAACAACAAAAATATGTAGTATTCCCATATTTCTTCAGCCCTGTCCTGTAAGTTTGGCAAACAACTCCACCATCCCTCCTCCTTTCTCTTTGAAACATTGTTGGCAGTGTGTGTGTGTCTGATGTATATGTTTGTATGTGTATGTGCGTGTGAACGTGTAGCCGGATGTGGAGGTCAGAGGTTGACATTGGCTCTCTTTCTTAGTTATATTCTACTTTTTTTGGTTTTTGAGAAAGAGTCCTTTGTTGACCCTGCAGTGTGCCATTTCAGCTGGCTTGTTAGCAAGATCCAGGGCTCTACCTGTCTCCTTTGGGGTTACAGACACATACCACTGAGTTCAACTTTTGGGGAGTGCTGAATATGTAAACCCAGGTCTTTATGCTTGTGTGACAACAACTGAGCCATTTCCCCAGCCCCCATTTTCATTTGTGTTCATTGAATCAGTTTGAACTAGAGGGGATTTATTTATTTAGTTTTTAAGGATGTTGACAAGCTTAAATTACAGCTTATCGTTCAAAGAGATGTGATCATTGCTGATTCTAATGCTTGCTATAGTATGGTGTGTATTCCCCAAGGTACTGAGGTCTTGGCCCCAGGATGGCAGTATTGGAAGTGATGGGATGTTTAGGAGGTGGAGCCTTGTCAAAATTCTTTAAATCATTGAGAAGGTGCCTCCTTAATGGGAATTATGGGACTGAATCCTCACCTTTATTTGCTTCCCAGACATGAAGCTAACAGTTTGTTCTTTAAATCCTCCCATCCATTACCATTCAGTACACCCAACAGAAGCCCCAACTTCAAAACAATAAATATATTTATATGAACTATCCCAGGTGTATTATTGTTATGATGATGGAATTTACTGATATACTGCTATTAAAATAAAATGAAAGATTCCATGTAGCAAGAATTAGGTAAAACTTTAATATTTTCAATCTAAAATGTTATGGAAGAAATCATATAAGTATCTCGATACTGATATAGCTCTACTCTCAGCCTCTGTTAATTTTTGAGGAGCTTGTATCATTTTCTATGTGTTGGTTCTCTTAAAATCACAAAGGTAAATTTAATTGGAATCTGCCTCAGAAACATTTGCTTCTTAGAAACAGTGTTAGAAATTAGGAGTAGACAATATGAACATTTTGAAAAGAAGAATATATATGAATTTATTTTCTTTTAGATTTTTAAACTTTAAAACCTTTAAAATTTAAAGTTTAACCATCTCATCCTGTGATCTATGATTCATATTTTCCATTACTTTGGAATCATTTGTGTGAAAATATTATTTATTTTTATGCTAATGATGGTACTTAATCAGATATCAGGTAGGATCCATTACCTTTATGTGAGATCTGGAAGTTGGCATTAGTGACTTTCACTTTATGGGCACAGATCTATCCTGACATGCCCTTAGACCCCTGAGAAAGTCTGTTAGGGTTTTTATAGCTGTGATAAAACATAATGACCACAAGCATCTTGTGGAGGGAAGGGCTTATTTTATCTTATAGCTTATAGTTCAATGTCCAGGGAAGTCAGGGCAGGAAGTCAAGGCAGGAACCTGGAGGCAGGAATGGATGGAAGAGTGCTGCTCTGGCTTGTTCCTATGGCTTGCTCAGCCTGCTTTCTTATAGAACTCAGGACTACCAGCCCACCCATATCAATTGTCAAGAAAATGCACCACAGGCTGATCTGGTTGGGGAATTTTCTTAGCTCGAGTTCCCTCTTCCACAATGACTATAGGTATGTCAAGTTGACAGAAAAGTAGCTCACACAGAAAGCAGGATACATTGAACTTCTGCTCTTCAATTTTACTTTCATTGCTGAGTATGTAATAGATGAGGCCCTTAAGCTGGCTTCACAGCAGGGCATTTGCCAGTGAAAGTGTGGAATCTGTAGGAGTTCTGGTGTGTCTCCCACCGTGTGAGAGGATGTAGTCTGATGGTTGAGGGAGGTTGGGTGTCGTGCGACCAACTGGGAGGAGAAGCCACACCCAGTGGCAGGCGTCCTGTGAAGCTTTATTTCTGGGAAATGGTCAAATAGGGTTTGTGGCTATGTGCAGAAGAAAAGATCTGCAGGAGATTCTGTAACATGGTGCTGTACACTCAGGGTTCTGAGGTTTCTTTTGATGTTCTCTGAGAGCTTTTGGCAAGATGGGTCCCTTCAGCCTACACTTTTGTAAGCCAGTTAGCATTCTTCAGTTGTGAACTATGTTGGTTTTCATCATTTATGTGTGTATGAGGACTGCCCAATAATTACTTTTTGTGCTCCTTTGGAAAGTGCAGTGTTCATGGATGCCTTAGACTGTGCTGGTAAGGAAGTGCTGGTCCTAGGGAATAGGCCATCAGATGTAGGCAGATAATCTGGCTTTGCTGACTTACTCAAAACAAACAAACAAACAAACAAACAAACGCCCCTGTGTCCCGAGTTACCTGTAGCTTTTCATGTCAATTGTGCTGTCTGGTAACCCTGAAAAACTGAGTGTATGACCTCTGGCACTGTTGTTAAATTGGCCAGAGCCAGGGACATGATTTTTCACTTTTTAGTCATTTCAGATCTTGGTAAAGACAAAACAAAACCCCCACCCCACCCCCACTTTAATAATAAAACAATATACAATTTGTTTCTACTGAGGTCTACTGCTCTTCTAGAGAACCGCGTGTAAAGGAGTGTGTGTGACTGAGGAAGGACATGTAGGAGACCATTCAAAGAGGCAAACTTTGTAGGGGAAGAGCTTACTGGTGGGTTGGCCAATTTGGTGGCTTATTGGCGCTGTGAATTAGGTCTTTCAGTTCAGTCTTTGTTGTTCCCACACTGGTTGCTGTTCAAAATCTGGGAGTGCTTTTATCCAGCTGCTATTCTGGAAGCACAGCCTATAAGCAGAAAGCCACATGCATCTGCAGGCTTGAGTCAGAAGTGCTTTGTAGTTGGCAGCCTCATTGCAAGCAGAAGCCATGGACTCCAGGAAAAACAACAGAATGTCTTTTAAAGTTACTTGGTTTCCACAGCCTCCTGTTCAAGTATGGACTGAGTTCTCTCCCTAATGACACAAATAGCAGAATGGCTGTCCTTAACCATATAGACCCAAATAGGGTGTAGGCACAGAGAGTGATGCAGGTAGATGTACCCAGAAGAGACAAAGACTTTCATTCTGCCATCCACACACTGCCCCAGAGGTGGTAGAATGGTCTTCATTCCCTTCTTGGCTTCCATGTCTCTGCTATCACTAAAACAAAACCTAGAAGTCGCAGAGCAGACCTCAGTCTCACCTTCTGTATGAAACTAAAGTAGTGGGCTGCTCATGGAGATGCTGCTCAAAAGGCTTGCTTCTTGTTCTATCTGCCAGTCTTTGTTTTGTAGGTGCTACCAGTTGATTACTTAGACTTTAAAAATCCTTCTGTGTGAGAAAATGAGCTGTCAGTTGTAAAATTTCATGCAAAAATGAACTGTATGAAAAATTTGGCAGTTATGAAGTTTCTGAAATGTTTTCATCTGATTTACAAAGGGGTCAGAAACCAGGCACTCAACTGATTGAGAGAAAATTCTGCAGGTGCCGTAGCTCCAACTTTCTGCTGGAGTCTCCAGGGAGTGTCAGCAGCAGGCAGGGAGACTGCTTAGTAGTGCATTCCAATTTCTGTAGAGACTGGAGGCCTTTAGATTGGAAAGGGTGATGGAGCTGGTGCTGACGATGAGCCCACAGCTTCCCAGGCTTACCTAAGGCACCACTGGGCCATCTCTTGCTTTGGCAAGGCAGTGAAGAGCCACCTAGAAAAGCTTCTGGAATTGGAAGGACTCTATTTGTAGTATGGCTACACAATGATTTTCTTTGTGGATCATTTTTCTTTTTGGGTATAATGACAAATAATGTTATACATTAAAACTATTTTTGAATTAAGTGACCTTTTTATTTTTCTGATTTTAGAAGAAAGCAGGACATTTTCATAGATCTTTAAAAGTATTTATTCCCGGGCTGGAGAGATGGCTCAGTGGTTAAGAGCACTGACTGCTCTTCCAGAGGTCCTGAGTTCAATTCCCAGCAACCACATGGTGGCTCACAACCATTTGTAATGGGATCTGATGCCCTCTTCTGGTGTGTCTGAAGACAGTGATATACTCATATAAAATAAATAAATAAATAAATAAATAAATAAATAAATAAATAAATCTTTAAAAGGGGGGGGGGCTGGAGAGATGACTCAGAGGTTAAGAGCACTGGCTGCTCTTCCAAAGATCCTGAGTTCAATTCCCAGCACCCACATGGTGGCTCACAGCCATCTATAGTAAGATCTAGTGCCCTCTTCTGGCTTGCAGGCATACATCCAGGCAGAACACTGTATACATAATAAATAAATAAATTAAAAAAAATATATTTACTGCCAAATTGTTTCAGCATTGTATGCACAATAGATAAGTTGGCCCTAGTGTGCGGTCTGCCTTCTGACCTTTTACTAAGTATAAGAAAGTGTGAGAAGATGTAGAATGTACAATTGAGTATTTCTTTTTTACTTTCAACCTATAATTTTCAAGCAGAAATTACTAATTTTGTTATTTAAAATTTGAAGATAGAGAATTTTACAATAGTTAATATTTAGCTTGCATCATCAATTTAGATCCACTGTATTGCTAATTTTCCATGCCAAGATAATCATTTCAAGTCTGGACAATTTGATTTTTAAAATTTAAGTTTTCTGATTAGTAGTGAATAGTCTATAAATGATAGGATTTATTTTTCTAACTATATTTGCAGTGAAAGGTATTTTACTTCTTTTTTTTTTTTTTTTTTTTTTTTTTTTTGGTTTTTTTGAGACAGGGTTTCTCTTTGTAGCCCTGGCTGTCCTGAAACTCACTCTGTAGACCAGGCTGGCCTCAACTCAGAAATCTGCCTGCCTCTGCCTCCCAAGTGCTGGGATTAAAGGCGTGCGCCACCACCGCCCGGCTTAATACTTCTTACCTAAGGTTGCTTAGGTAACCTAAGGAAACCTTAGGTACCTAAGGAAATTAGCTTTATTTAAGAACTTATATATGTCTCTTTTTGAATCTGAGAAGTTTTCTATGAATTCTTGAGTAAAAGACAGCAGGCCATAATTTGTGACTAGGAGATTTCAGAGTGGCCAGGAAGAGCACACTAAGAATAGAAACAGTGCTTATTTACTCCGCTCCACCCAGTCCAAGACCCAGCCATGTGGTTGCAGATGCAGGGAGGGCCAGTGGCAACTTGGGAGGCAGCTTTTCACTAGTTGCAGAGTTAAAGAAATCATGCATTCTTGTAACTTCTGAACCCTGTTTGCTTTCTTTAGCAACTGAGGTAAATTATTTTTTATAAGCTGTTACCCCCAAAAAAGAGTTTGACCACATTAGTTTTCAGTTCCTTCTTATTCTTCAGTATTGTCCTATGGTGAAAATGTAAAATCTATTGTGAAGGCTCCACAGCTTCAAATGACTATTTAAACTGTATAGAAGTTCACTGAGATGTGTAGACTTGGAGTCTAGTTGATATGTGTGATTTTTTTTCAAATTTACAGGTTTTTAATAACAAAATTTGAGCTTTTTATAATAGGAAATTTTGAGATTATGGATTTTATTACTAATTATGCTCTTAAAGCTTGTCACTTATAATTTAAAAATTTCCCAGATATGCTGGTTAAACCTCCTTGTTAACTCTACTGGGTTTGCAGTCATCTAGAAAACACAGTGCTGGGCATCTCTTTAGAGGTTTTCCAAGAGGCGCCTAACTAGAGAAGAAAGACCCATCCTGAGTGTGGCTGGTCCTGGGTTATCAGTCCTGGACTGAAGGGAAAGGGGAAAAGGAGGAAGCCAGCTGGACAGCTCTTCCTGCTTTCTGCTTCCTGGTCTGCTCAGATGTGATTAGCCAACCATGAGTTTCTGCCATCATGAATTCTGCCATCGCTTCCTTGTTATGAAACGGTGAGCCAAGGCAACTAAATCCTTTTTAAGTGGTTTCTGCCAGGTATTTTGTTGCACTAAGTGAGAGAAATAACGAGTACACTGATATTTTCATGAAAGTCTAAAAAATAGCTATTTGCTCAGTGTATTTGTTCATTATATTTAAAAAGAGTCTAGGGGATATGAATCAGTGTTAGAGCACTTGCTTAGCATGCCCAAGACACCTGGGTTCAATCCCTGAAAGCGCGCGCGCGCGCGCGCGCGCACGCACACACACACACACACACACACACACACACACACACACACACACACATATGAGGGGAGTATAGATTGTGAGCTTAGTTCCTGTGTAGGCTTAGAACCTAGGAAAGACACAGCTTGGATCCTGAGAGTCCTAGAGAAGTACCAAATACAACAGCGTCAGGAGCACTAGAAGGAGCCCAGTAGCGTAGTGATTACGCTACTATTGGTGATTAACCCTCTATTGGTCAGTGTGGTTCTGGCTAGGCTGTGTTGCTCAGGCAGTGCTTTGCTAGCTCTGTGACCAGGTCTTGAGCATTAACAAAGCCCATTTCTATAGGGTACTGCTTTGGAAGGAGAAGAGGTCCCAGTGCTCAGGCTCTGGGTGTTACTTCAGGCTGAAGCTCATCTGCTATCTAGTTTCCTTCCTCATGTCTGGGTGTAATGCTGAGATCATTGGAATTTTGTGAGAATTCATTCAGATTCTCACAAAACAGGGTGAAGCACCGTTTGCAGTAAGCATTTCCAGAGTTACAGAATGTGGCTCTTTGCTGTATGATGTTTTCTATTCCCTGCATGAAAAACAGTGGCTGTTATGTCACTGCATTGCAACTCATCTTACTTCAAATACATTTTATGCATCCATTTATGCGGCTAATGTTTAACATTCTATCCCAAATAATGTTGACATAAATATCTGAAAACTTACTGTTACCGGCAGGCTTGGCGTTGACAAGCTAATATTCCTATTGTGTATTTTCTACCTCTCTGTTTCAAGCATGCATGTGCACACCTGCTGTCTTACTCTGTCTGTCTGTCTCTGCCCCCTAACTTGTGTTTGTATAAAATGGCCACGGTAGAGAGGACCGTGTAGTAATCTCACCCCCTTCATCGGTCATCACTTATGGCTACTCTGGTTTCCTCTGTATTCCTACTACTTATCTCTGACTGTTGCTTAAAGCAAATACCATGAACTACTGTTATAGCCAAAACTAATAACTCCTATTATCACATTTAATCTGCATTAAATTACTTAATTAAAAGCCATGACTTAAAAAAATACATGATACTCCCAGTCCCTTGGACTTGCTTTGTAACAGAGTGAACAAGTGAGTTGAACAAATAAGTACCCAATTTTTAAAACTCACTCACTTCAGGTTTTACATATTCCATTCTTTTATGTGTCCTGTTTTGAAAAAAATTCCTTTTATTAAAAATAGTTTTTTCCCTTACATAATATATACTGCCTACAGTTTCCTTTCCCTCTGCACCTCCTAGTTTCTTCCCACCTTCCCTCATGTCTAGATCGATTCTTGTCTGTCTCTCATTAGAAAACAAATAGTATTGTAAAGGATAATAATAAAATAGTGTCTAATAAATAAAATATAAGATATCATAAAAACACTTTGGAGTTAGGCAAAACAAACAGAAGAAGAAAAGCCCAAAAGAAGGCACAAAAGCAGAGACCTACTATTCACACATGCAGGAATCCTATAAAAGCACTATTCTGGAAGCCGTAGTATATACCCAGAGGTCCTGGTGCCGAGGCAGATAGGCCCTGGGCATGCTGTCTCAATCTCTGTGAGTTCGTATGAACTCTCACCATGTTGATTTCATGGGCCTTGTGTTTGTGGTGTCCTCCATCCATTCTGGCTCTTACAATCTTTCTGCCTCTACAATCTTTACCCTAGTTTTCTGGGCTGTCTAGTCTCAGATTCTCAATCAACAAAGCAGTGTTGGGTATGGATTCTATCTCATGGAGTCAAGTCAGATATTTGTTGGTTATTTCTACAAGCTTTGTGCCACCATTGCTGTAGCATGTCTTACAGGATGGACGCCACTGTAGATTGGAGGGTTTCTGGCTGGGTTGGTATTTATGCTTCTTTTGATAGTATGCAGAAGAGGCTAATGTATATATACATATACACGTACACACATGCATACATACATGCATATGCATATATGTATTTTAAGAAGCTTCTACTATATTATGCTTCTGTACTACCCTGCTATTAATTTTAGCTGTCCTCCCAGTATTTCCTTCCTCAGCTCTCTCTCCCAGGTTGATCCTCCTGTTTCAGCCCATCTCCATCCATCTATCCATCCATTATTATCTATCCTATTCCCATCCATCCATGGCTATTTGTTCTATTTCCTTTTCCTAATGAGAACTATCTGTCCTCCAGTCCCTTACTCTGTACCTAACCTCTGGTTCTACAGATTGTAGCTTGGTTACCATTGACTTAACAGCTGATACCCACATAAAAGCGAATACATACTGTCTTAGGGTTTTACTGCTGTGAACAGACACCATGACCAAGGCAACTCTTATAAGGATGCCATTTAATTGCGGCTGGCTTACAGGTTCAGAGGTTCAGTCCCTTATCATCAAGGCAGGAGCATGGCAGCATCCAGGCAGATGCAGAGCTGGAGGGGCTGAGAGTTCTACCTCTTGTTCTGATGGCAGCTAGGAGTAGACTGGCTTCCAGGCAGCTAAGAGGAGGGTATTAAAGCTCATGCTCACAGTGACAGACCTACTCAAGCAAGGCTATACCTCCTAATAGTGCCATTTCCTGGGCCAAGCATAAACAAACTATCACACATACCATATTTGTCTTTCTGGGTCTGGGTTAACTTGATCAAGATGATTTTTTTTCTAGTTCCATCCATTTATCTGCAAATTTTATCTTTTAAAATGGCTTCATTGTATAAATGTACCACATTTTCTTTATTCATTCTTCTGTTGAGGGACACCTAAGTTGTTCCCATTTTCTGGCTATTACCAATAGAAAAACGGGTATGGTTGAACAAGTGTCTATGGTAGGATGAACTATCCTTTGGGTATGTGCCCAAGAGTGGTATAGCTGGATCTTGAGGTAGATCAATTCCTTTCTTCCCGAGGAACTGCCACACTGATTTCCATAGTGGCTGCACAAGGTTGCACTCATACCAGCAATGGATGAGTGTTCCCCTTGTTCTACATCCTTGCCAGCATGAATTGTCATTTGTTTTATTGATATTAGCTATTTTGATAGTGTAAGATAAAGTCTCAAAGTAGTTTAGATTTTCATTTCTCTCATGGCTAAGGATATTGAACATTTCTTTGTTTCTCAGATATTTGACTTTCGTCTTTAGTGTAAGATAAAGTCTCAAAGTAGTTTAGATTTTCATTTCCCTGATGGCTAAGGATATTGAACATTTCTTTGTTTCTCAGATATTTGACTTTTGTCTTTTGAGAGGTTTCTGTTTAGATCTGTACTCCATTTTTTAATTGAGTTATTTTCTTGATATTGATATTTAGTTGTTTTTGAGTTCTCTATATATTTTAGATACTAGCCTTGTATCAAATGTGTAGTTGGTAAAAGTCTTTTCCCATTATGTAGGCTGCTACTTTGCCTGAATGATGATGTTCTTTGCCTTGCAAAAGCTCTTCAGTTTAATGAGGTTCATTTTACTAATTGTTGATTTTAGTGCCTCGGCTATCAGTGTTCTGTTTGGAAAGTCTCTAACTGTGCGAATGAGTTCAAGGCTATTAGCTACTTTCTTTTCTGTCAGGTTCAGTGTATCTGGTTTTATGTTGAGTTCTTTGATCCTTTAGAGATGAATTTTGTGCAGGATGATAAGTATGGATCTATTTGGATTCTTCTACATGCAGCTGTCCTGTTTGACCAGCACCATTTGTTGAAGATGCTGTCTTGTTTCACATAAATGTTCTTTTTGCTTCTTTATCAAAAATTAGATGTTTGGGTTTATCTGGGTCTTCAGTTTGATTCCACTGGTTAAAGTGTTTGCTTTTATGTCAATACCATAATGTTTTTATTACTTATAGCTCTGTAGTACAACTTGAAACCAGGGAGAGTGATACCTTCCACAGTTCTTTTTATTATTCAGGATTGTTTTAGCTATCCTAGGTTTTTTGTGTTTCCATTTGAAGCTGAGAATTGTTCTTTCAAAATCTGTGAAGAATTATGTTGTTATTTTGATGGGTACTGAATTGACCTTAAATTGCTCTTGGTAGGACGGTCATTTTTACTATATTAATCCTGCCAATCCGTGAATATGTGGGATCTTTCTATCTGCAAGAAGACTATAATCTCTTTCTTCAAAGACTTGTTTTTATCTTTCAAGTTTTTCACTTGCTTAGTTAGAGTTACCTCAAGATATTTTATATTATTTGAGGCTATTGTGTTAGGTGTTTCCCTGATTTCTTCCTCAGTCCATTTGTCATTTGTATATAGGAAGGCTACTGATTTTGTGAGTTAATTTTTAGATACTCTGTTGAAAGTGTTTATCAGGGGTAGGAATTTCCCAGTGGAATTTTTACTGTCAGTTATGTATACTATCATATTATCTGCAAACAAAAATACTTTGACTTCTTTCTTTCTGATTTGTATCCCTGTGACCTTCTCCAGTTGTCTTATTGCTCTAGCTAGAACTTCAAGTGCTATATTGCATAGATATGGAGAGAGTAGGCAGCTTTGTCTTGTTCCTGATTTTAGTGGAATTGTTTTGAGTTTCTTTCTGTTTAAATAAATGTTAGCTATGGGCTTGCTGTGTTAAACTGCCTTTATTATGTTAAGTATGTCCCTTGTATCTCTAATCTCTTCAGGACTTTTATCATGAAGGGATGTTAGATCTTGTCAAAGGCCTTTTCTGCATCTTAAAGAGGTGGTCATTTGTTTTTTTTTTCTTTCAGTTTATTGATTTATGCACGTTAAATCATTCCTGCATCTCTGGGATGAAGCCTACTTGATCATGGTGGATGATCTTTTTGATATGTTTTTGATTTGTTTTGCAAGTATTTTCTTGAGTGTTTTTGCATCTATGTTCATAAAGGAGATTGGTCTGTCATTCTCTTCCTTTGTTGCGTCTTTTGTGGTTTGGGTATGAGGGTAACTATGACCTCATAAAAGGAATTGGGCAGTGTTCCTTTCTGTTTCTATTTTATGAAATAATTTGAGGAGTATTGGTATTACCTCTTCTTTGAAAGTCTGGTAGAATTCTTCACTAAAACCATATGGCCCTGGGCTGTTTTTGGTTGGGAGACTTAATGACTACTTCAGTTTCACTAGGTGTTACAAATTTGTTTAAATTGCTTCTCTGATCTTGATTTAGATTTAGTAAGTGATATCTATCAAAAAATTATCCATTTCTTTTACATTTCCGAATTTGGTTTTTAAAGTATGTCCTTATAAATCTCTGGATTTCCTTGGTTGTTAGGTCCCCCTTTTCATTTCTGGTATTTTGTTTGCATATTCTCTCCTGGCTTTTAGTTAATTTGGATAAGCATTTGTCAGTCTTATTGATTTTTTTTTTCAAAGAACCAACTCTTTGCTTCATTGACTCTTTATATTGTTCTCTTTGTTTCTATTTTATCGATTTCAACCCTGACTTTGATTATTTCTTGCCATCTGCTCCTTTTGGGTATAATTGTTTTTCCTTTTTGTTCTAGAGCTTTCAGGTGTGCTGTTATTAGTATGAGACATCTCCATTTTCTTTAATGTAGGCACTTAGTGCTATGAACTTGCCTCTTAGCACTGCCCTCACGGTGTTCCATGTGTTTGGGGATGTTGCATAAGTATTTTCATTCAATTCTAAGAAGTCTTTAATTTCTTTTTCTTAATTTCTGTCTTGACCCACCTTTTCATTTAGTAGTTAGTTGTTGAGTTTCCATAAGTTTGTAAGCTTTCTGTTGTTGTTATCCAGCATTAATCTGTGGTAATCAACCCCTGCTGGGGATGGGGCCTGGTACAAAGCAATGCATGAGGGGAAGAAAGAGGAATATCTGTGAGATCTATTAGATATGGGTGTACTGAGGGAAGGGAGGCTAAAGCGGGTATTGTGCTGCAGAGCTGGTGTGGGATTGGGGAGGGGATTGGATTTGGAGGAGAGAAGAGATAGGTTCTGCAGTGAATCTCCCTGCTTCCCTGGGTAGAGTGATCTGTGGGTTCCCAGGGAGACTGTTGTGTCTCTGCTTATGTCAGCCAGTCATTGTGAACCGAAGGCCACACATTCCCTGGGTTAGTTGAGAGCTGCTGAGAGCACTCAGGGCAGCTAGCAGATTTGCCCAGGGTACCTGTTGCCTCCATATTTTAGGGAAAGTAGATAGAGACTTTTCTGGTGAAAGGAGCATGTGATCAGAGGCCCTTGAATAGCATAATGTATTTTGGCTAACTAATACAGTGTTGGGAAAACTTAACAGTGATACTGGGTGTTGCAGTTATATTCTAGGTTATGGTTTATTTTTGATATAAAGTTTAAAAACAGCATAGTCAATTGAAGATAACATTAAGTGAACATGATGATAACAGACAGTATAGGAATTACATGGTATATCAGCCTACATTTGTTTTCTGTAATGTTTTAATTTGGAAAATTTTGGTGACATCTGAGAAATATTGTAACCTCTAAAGTTTACTATGTATCTGAATAAGTTTATCATGATATTTTCTTCTATTGTTTCTTTTATTATTAAAATTAGTGTAGACATCTGGAGTTAGTAAAGATACCTCAGAAGAAAACTGGCTATCACCATGTCCCAGGGATGCAGGGATGGTTCAATACCCGGAAATCCAACAATGTAATCCACTGCATAAACAAACTTAAAGAAAAAAACTACATGGTCATTTCATTAGATGCTGAAAAAGCCTTTGACAGAATTTAACATCCCTTCATGATAAAAGTCTTGGAAAGATCAGCAGTTCAAGGCCCCTACCTAAACATAGTAAAAGCAATATACAGCAAACCAGTAGCCAACATCAAACTAAATGGGGAGAAACTTGAAGCATTCCCACTAAAATCAGAGACTAGACAAGGCTCTCTACTCTCTCCCTATCTATTCAATATAGTACTTGAAGTTCTAGCTGGAGCAATTAGACTACAAAAGGTTGTCAAAGGGATACAAATTGGAAAGGAAGAAATCAAAATATCACTCTTTATGATGATGTGATTGTATACTTAAGTGACCTGAAAAACTCTACCAGAGAACTGCTACAGCTGATAAACAACTTCAGCAAAGTGGCCCGATATAAAATTAACTCAAACACATCAGTAGCCTTCCTATACTCAAAGGATAAACAGGGCGAGAAAGAAATTAGGGAAATGACACCCTTCACAATAGTCACAAACAATATAAAGTATCTTGGTGTGACTCTAACCAAACAAGTGAAAGATCTGCATGACAAGAACTTCAAGTCTCTGAAGAAAGAAATCAAAGAAGACCTCAGAAGATGGAAAGCTCTCCTGTGCTCATGGATTGGCAAGATTAATATAGTAAAAATGGCCATCTTGCCGAAAGCAATCTACAGATTGAGTGCAAGTCCCATCAAAATTCCAACTCAATTCTTCATAGACTTAGAAAGAGCAATTCTCAGATTCATTTGAAATAACAAAAAACCAGGATAGCAAAAACTATTCTCAACAATAAAAGAATTTCTGGGAGAATCAGCATCTCTGACCTCAAGCTGTACTACAGAGTCAGTAGTGATAAAAACTGCATTGTATTGGTACAGTGACAGGCAGGTAGATCAATGGAATAGAATTGAAGACCCAGAAATGAACCCACACACCTATGGTCACTTGATCTTTGACAAAGGAACTAAAACTATTCAGTGGAACAAGATAGCATTTTCAACAAATGGTGCTGGCTCAACTGGTGGTCAATGTAGAAGAATGCAAATTGATCCATTCCTATCTCCCCGTACAAAGCTCAAGTCCAAGTGGATCAAGACCTCCACATAAAGCCAGAAACAGTGAATCTAATAGAAGAGAAAGTGGGGAAAAGTCTCGAACACATGGGCACAGGGAAAAAGTTCCTGAACAGAACACCAATGGCTTATGCTCTTAAGATCAAGAGTCGACAAATGGGACCTCATAAAATTGCAAAGCTTCTGTAAGGCAAAGGACACTGTCAGTAGAACAGAAGGGCAACCAACAGATTGGGAAAAGATCTTTAGCAATCCCACATCCAATAGAGGGCTAATATCCAATATATACAAAGAACTCAAGAAGTTAGACTCCAGAGAACCAAATAACCCTAATTAAAAATAGGAAACAGAGCTAAACAGAGAATTCTCAACTGAGGAAACTCGAATGGCTGAGAAGCACCTAAAGAAATGTTCAACATCCTTAGTCATCAGGGAAATGCAAATCAAAACAACCCTGAGATTCCACCTCACACCAGTCAGAATGGCTAAGATCAAAAACTCAGGTGACAGCAGACGCTGGCGAGGATGTGGAGAAAGAGGAACACTCCTGCATTGCTGATAGGATTGCAAGCTGGTACAACCACTCTGGAAATCAGTTTGGCGGACCCTCAGAAAATTGGACATAATACTTCCTGAGGACCTAGCTATACCACTCCTGGGCATATACCCAGAAGATGCTCCAACATGTAATAAAGACATATGCTCCACTATGTTCATAGCAGCCATATTTATAATAGCCAGAAGCTGGAAACAACCCAGATGTCCCTCAACAGAGGAATGGATACAGAAAATGTGGTACATTTACACAATGGAATACTACTCAGCTATTAAAAACAATGACTTCATGAAATTCGCAGGCAAATGGATAGAACTTGAAAATATCATTCTGAATGAGGTAACTCAGTCACAAAAGAACAAACACGGTATGTACTCACTGATAATCAGATATTAGCCCAAAAGTTCAGAACACCCATGATTCAGTTCACAGCAACTGTTGGACTGAGTGTGGGGTCCCAGATGGAGGAGTTGGAAAAGGGACTGAAGGAACTGAGGGAGTTTGCAGCCTCATGGGGAGGGAACAACAGTGTCAACTGGTCAGGCCCCCAGGTGCTCCCAGAGACTGGACCACCAACCAAAGAATGCATATGGAAGGGCCCATGATGCTGGCCACATATGTGGCTAAGGAGGGCCTTGTTGACCATCAGTGGGAGGAGTGGCCCTTGGGTCTGAGAGTGATAGATGCCCCAGTATAGGAGAATGCCAGGGAGGGAAGATGGGAGTGGGTGGGTGGGGGAATACCCTCATAGAGGTAGGGGGAGGCAGGAGGGGATAGGAGTTTTTCGAAGGGAAGACCTGGAAAGGGGAAAACATTTGAAATGTAAATAAAGTATTAAATAAAAAAAAAAATTAAAAAAGAATCCTATTACAACTAATTTTCAAGTAAAATAATATTACAGTGTTTACCTTCTGAAATAATTGCTCCAAATAGCATTTTAAATTTGGCAGTAAGAAAAACAAATATTTAATTTTAGTCAAAATTTTTGTGAAGTATTGAGTGACTTTGTTTTGAAAAAAGGAAACAAAACTTCAGTTATCTAATAGAATATAAATAATAAAGATAACTTTGTTTATTTGTATATGTATACATGCACATTAGGATAGTTTTCATATACTCATTGCATTATGACAGAGTGCTGAAAGAATTGCCTATACATTTTTTTTCTGTTTCAAAAATGTGAAGGGGGCATGGGGATGTAGCTCAGTTGATAAATCTTTGCCTAGAATGCACAAAGCCTTGGATTCAATCCCAAGAATCATGTGAGTGGGACATTGTGGTACACACTGTAATTTTAGCACTTAGGTGGCAGAGGTGGGAGAATCAATCAAGAATTCAAGGTCATCCTTGGCAACACAGCGACTTTGAAGCTAGCCGAACTATGTGAGTTGCAAAACACACACACACACACACACACACACACACACACACACACACACACACACACAGAGAGAGAGAGAGAGAGAGAGAGAGAGAGAGAGAGAGAGAGAGACGAAGAAAAACTCTTACTCCAGAGTTTGAAATGCAAGAACTGGACAGTGGAATGAATATAGCACCTGCTCTATTTGTATACTGCTTTTTAGATTGATATTACGTCAGGAATTTTTATAATTACCATAATGTTGTAAATGCAGTGGAACTCAATTTTATTTAACCAAAGTCAGCAGTCTTTTCTTTCTTTTTGTTTAATGTGAGGCTTTTAGGATATGCCATTATTTATGAAAAATCATTTTAGTTATGAGTTGGGAAGAGTCAAAGTAGAAAATTAGGCTATTCTAATATAAATATTAATATATTCTTTATTTTCCTGAAAATAGTAAAGTGAATTTTATGAATAAGAAATATATATAACAGTGAACAGAGGAAGGAATTGAAGAAACTTCAATTCAACTTAAAATATCTAAATGAAAGAGTTCTTAAATTTGAATTGGCTTCTCAGGTTATGAATTAAAAATTAGTGTACTTTCATAAGTTGAATTGAATTTTAAGTTTTTTTTTCTTTTGGTGATCCAATTTAACTGTACTAAAATAAGTAGTTTTCTCCAGCTCAATAAATGAGATAAACTTTGATTTCTTTGAAGTCACTTTATGGTAAAAGTGAATGGTTAAAAGTTGTGGAGGGGGCCGGGCGGTAGTGGCGCACGCCTTTAATCCCAGCACTTGGGAGGCAGAGACAGGTGGATTTCTGAGTTCGAGGCCAGCCTGATTTACCAAGTGAGTTCCAGGACAGCCAGAGCTACACAGAGAAACCCTGTCTCGAAAACACCAAAAAAAAAAAAAAAAAAAAAAAAAAAAAAAAAAAAGTTCCCACAGTGAACTAGTTCCAGCTTGTACTGAAGGATTTTTTTTTTTTTTTTTTTTGTATTGAGGGAGGAAAATTAGAAAATGGCTCCCAGATGGAGAAATGATCATGTGGAAATAACTTTTTTTAGCCTATTTCTGATGGAAAAATGTATTTTAGAAATTGGAGTTTTAATTAGTACTAGAACCCAGGAATAACTTGACACAAAGAGCATCCAGTGTGTTTAAGAGAATAGTTCAAAAGAAGTAAACAAAAAAAAAAAAAAAAAAAGAAGTAAACTAATGCTATCCAGACAAGTCATTGGTGTTTTATATAGAGAATACACTTCATATAACTCTGACAATCTCTTTAGCTTAAAGAAACATACATGTAATTGACAATTGATATTTGGAATGATTTTGATATCACTTAAAGATATTCAAAATATGCATATTATAAACAGTATGGGTCTGAAAATCACTGAAGGAAGACTCCAGACTCAGATAGTATATAAAAACAAAGAGCATTTATTCTGCAGAAACAACCAGCATGCAGGGGTCACCCTTGTTTCTGGATGGCAATATAGACAAAAACATTCGAGCCCCATTTATAACAGAACTGCTTAATTGCTTCGGAGATAATGACAGACTTCTAAAACCTAGGGCACATTCCAAGTGGTTATAAAAACCATTAACTGTAGGTCATAAAGAAGATATACATCACAGATGCAAAAACAGGAGATAAAATATTGACTGGGTTTATCTATACAAAACTTTTAGGGCAGCTTACTTATGGTTTTTAACTTTCCATGAACCTGTAAGCTAGTAACAAATGATGAATGTCTAGCCACATAAGTACTCCTAGTGGATATGCATGTAGACATTCTCTGTTATAAATGTCCTACTCAATTTATGACCTGAATTTATGTGCAAACTCATAGTGAACTTTTTATCATGTGAACATACACTCTGAAAGTAGTACAAGTGCTGACTGAGAACAAAGGGCAGAGACAGGCCTCCTTCCCCTTTTCTTCTGGAGACTTAGAGAAGTGCAATTCCCTGCAGAGACAGAAAAAAAGGCAGCTTTTCCCAGCCTCCAGCTTTTTTTAAAAAAATTGGATAATTTCTTTATTTACATTTCAAATGTTATCCCCTTTCCTGTTCCCCCCCAAAACCTCTATCCCATTCCCCCTCCCCCTGCTTCTATGAGGGTGTTCCCCCACCCACCCACTCCTGCCTCCCCACCCTCAAATTCCCCTACATTGGGGCATCCATCTAGCCTTCATAGGACCAAGGGCCTCTCCTCCCATTGATGCCTGACAAGGCCATCCTCTGCTACATATGCAGCTGGAGCCATGGGTCCCTCTATGTGTACTCTTTGGTGGTTTAGTCCTTGGGAGCTCTAGGGGATCTGGTTGGTTGATATTGTTGTCCTTCCTATGGGGTTGCAAACCCCTTCAGCTCCTTCAGTCCTTTCTCTAACTCCTCCATTGGGGACCCCATGCTCAGTCCATTGGTTGGCTGCGAGCATCCACCTCTGTATTTGTTAGACTCTGGCAGAGCCTCTCAGGAGAAAGCTTTATCAGACTCTATTCAGCAAGCACTTCTTGGCATCCACAGTAGTGTCTAGGTTTGGTGACTGTATATGGAATGGATCCCCAGGTGGGGCAGTCTCTGGATGGCCTTTCCTTCAGTCTGTGCTCTACACATTGTCTCCATATTTGCTCCCATGAGTAGTTTGTTCCCCTTTGTAAGAAGGACTGAAGCACCCACACTTTGGTCTTCCTTCTTCTTGAGCTTCATGTGGTCTGTGAATTGTATCTTGGGTATTCTGAGGTTTGGGGCTAATATCCACTTATCAGTGAGTGCATACCATGAGTGTTCTTTTGTGATTGGGTTATCTCACTCAGGAAGATATTTTATAGTTTATATCCATTTACCAAAGAATTTCATGAAGTCATTGTTTTTAATAGCTGAGTACTCCATTGTGCAAATGTACTACATTTTCTGTATCCATTCCTCTGTTGAAGGACATCTGGGTTTTTTCCAGCTTCTGGCTGCTATGAACATAGTGGAACGTGTGTCCTTGTTATATGTTGGAGCATCTTTTGGGTATATGCCCAGGAGTGGTATAGCTGGGTCCTCAAGTCCAATTTTCTGAGGAATCACCAGACTGATTTCCAGAGTGGTCGTACCAACTTGCAATCCCACCAACAATGGAGGAGTGTTCCTTTCTCCGCATTTGCTGTCACCTGAGTTTTTGATCTTAGTCATTCTGACTGGTGTGAGGTAGAATCTCAGGGTTGTTTTGATTTGCATTTCCCTGATGACTAAAGATGTAGAACATTTTTTTAGGTGCTTCTCGTCCATTCAATATTCCTCAGTTAAAAATTCTTTGTTTAGCTCTGTACCCCATTTTTAAATAAGGTTATTTGATTCTCTTGAGTCAACTTCTTGAGTTCTTTGTTCTTTCTTCTTTGAGTTCTTTGCTTCTTGCCTTAGAGCAACCCAGACATGCCAATCAGCTGCAGAAGCAAAGTATCTTACATTTAGGATGAGTAGCAAATGGTCTATGACCTAGTTCCTGAATGGAGACAAAATGGGATAAAAAGAACCCTTCAAAACATGATTTTGAAGGTTACATTGTGAAGATCATTGAATATTTGATTTTTTTTCTTTTTGCCTAATTATTTGTAGTCATTCTTCTTTCATATGTGGTCATACACTTTCCATGTGTCCTCAGTGGGAAAACAACTATTTGTTCTTTACGCCATCCTTTTTTACTTGCCCATGTTCTGTCTCAGGAGCTCCTTGGAGACTCATAGTTCTCGACTTGGATTCACCTGAGCAGTTTGTCTGGCAATAACCGAAGAATGACATAACTTGGCCATAAAATCTTTTTTCCCCCTGGTTTCCCTTTCCTGGTCCTTAGCCTCTTTCTGCCCTTCACGGTGCAGTGTGCAGAGGACACAGACCTGTTTTATTAAGAGAAACATCTTCTATGTGTTAGTGATCTTCACTTCAACTGGAATTAAGTCTGAGGGCTCTTCTCAGCCTTGTGTCTGCCTATCTACCTATCCTGTAAGTGTAAAAATCGGTCCTTTTCCTAGACTCAGACGTAATGTAGTATTTAGTGGATTTCGTTATTTATTTTATCCAAAAATGTTCTTTTGGCTATTTACACCTGTAAAACAGATCACTTCAATCTTAGTGCCAGACATCAATGCCCATTTTGTTGTGATTATGGATTATGTGCGTGGGTGGTTTGTACAAACACATCGATGATGTTCTTTCTACTTCTCAGTGTCTGAGCATCAGCTGAAACAACTCCAGCTTCCATTTCCAATACGGTTTCTTACTCATATGTTGGGATGAAGGTTTGGTTGGAGTCTACAGGGCCTGTCAGCCACAGTGCTTACATGTATCTCTACTATCATGGTGATCCCAGGTATTTGATTGTCTTTAAAAGTGAGCCCCAGGAGAACCAAGTGGAAGCTTCTTCGCCTCTTTTCAGCTGCATCCTTTTAAGTTACAAACTAATCACTGGTCAGCCCAGATTCAAGGTGAAGGATATGAGTACTCTACTTCTGATGAAGGAGTAGCAAACGCACATTGAAAGGGTCGTGTGTGGTGGGAGCCAGTGTGATAGTCATTTTGGAAATTTATGTGAAAGGAAAATTGCAATTATCTTGGCATTTTGACTATGTAACACCAATTTTTAAATTTCTTATGTAAATCATTCAGTGTTTCATTATTGAAAACTTCACTTTCAGTAGAAAAAATTAGACAAATTCATGAAAATGCCTTCATTTCCTGTGTGTGCTGCTGACATACAACTTCTGTATTAACTGCAGGAACCAAAGGAGAACAGTTGGCAACAGTCTTGGTTCATACCTGTAAACTGAAAAACTAAAACAAGACTGTAATTTTGTGTTTGGTTATTATAGGGGAAGCAAGGCATTTTAACCTGGAAGATAAAAGTTAAAGCAATGGCCTTTTGTGTTTAATGAATCTTATTTAAGCTTGTAGTTTGTTACTGAAAAATGTATACATTGATATGGAAACTACCTATCACAAAATTTGATTTTTGAGTTATAGTGGTAAACTAATTGTGCCACCTCAACCCCCAGTTTATAATACCTAAAAGGAAGCCAATTTCAAAGAATAGTGGATAACTCTAAGAACCACATAGGAAAGTAGTCTTATAGGTAATCTGAAAATTCCCATTCATACTGGTGGTTGTGCTGACCCTGAATAGTATGCCATAGAAGTACATGCTGAGAGTTGAGCCATAATGTTGCTTTACTTTCATAGTAAAGATAAGTGGCAAAGCTACATTCACAGGGCAAACAGTTACGCCTTCCTGTGCTGGAGGAAAGGCTGCTAACATTTTAACCTGGCAAGTTAATTCACCTCCCTGGCCTCAGTTTCCTCATATAGGTCTTGGGCATTGTTGCCCTTTGTGCTTGTATAACACTGGAATAAGGCGGTTATATGGCAGCTCAAAGTTAATGTTAAATATGGGAGTACAAGGGTCATTTAGTTTCAGTTCAGAAAGTTGACAAATTCTAACTACTTGCCACTAGGTACTCCATTTGAACTGGTATTGACTAATCTCTAAAGTGAAACAGAAATACTTTAGGAAAACTCTAGATTAATTAAAAAAATTAAAATATGTAATAAAAGACAAAAATCCTTGTTCTTAATTTTTTCATATAGTCTATTTTTATCATATCCTTTCCTTTCCCCCAAGTTCTTTCAAATCCTCCCCACCTCCCTGTTCACCCAACTTCATGTTATCCTTCTCTCAAAAATAAATAAAATAAAATAAAATCTAAACAATAAGACAAAAACTACCAAAACAAAATAAAATAAAGCAGAAAGCCCACCAAACCAAACCAAACCAAACCAAACCAGGAGTCCGTTTTGTATTGGCCAGCATCTCCTGAGCACAGCTGTGCGGGTCATATACCCAGGGGCGCTTCCTTGGAGGACACTGATTTCCCTTCCCAGCAGGTATCAATTGCAAGGAGCTTCTTGGTTAGAGGTGGGACTTGGTATCTCTCCCCTTCTCACTGCTGGGACTTTGCCTGCTTTGAACCGTGCAGATCCTCTGTGTGTGCCACAGTCTCTGTCAGGTCATGTTTATTGGTCCTGCGGTGTCTGTCCATTGAGTCATCTGCCACCTCTGGCTCTTACAGTCTTCCCACATCCTCTTCCATGTAGGTTCCGGAGCCTTAACGGAGGGCTTTGGTGCAGGCATCCAGTTCAGGGCTGAGTGCTTTAAAATTCTCACTTTGTACATTGCCATGTTGTAGGTCTCATACATACGCTATAGGAAGAAACTTCTCTCATGGAGTTGAGTGATGCATGGATTTATGAGTAAAATATAAAAGACAGAAATCTTAATTATAGAGCATTTATGAATGATGACACTTGGAATTATTTTTATTTAAAATTGTTAGTCTTTTCACTTGATTCTCTACACTAAATTCCACTATTTTTGAGTCAAAAATTAAACTACTAGATGATATAATAAGAACTAATCTAGTTTAAACTCTGAGACTTTAAACTATACATATAAGCACTGCATTATTTTTATACTCTTTGATTACAAATGTGTCCATTTTTGCCTGAACTTTCAGATGTATTGAAGTAATGGTCAGTATGTTCTCCTGCCTTCTCTTCTATCTGTTCACATGTGTGGACCCTACGTTTAACACTAGTATCTTCATTCTGTCTCTTATTTGGTGGAGTGTGTCAGAGGTCCGTCAGGTCAGTCTTCCTGCCAAGTGTGGCTTTGTCGAGCCATATTGTTCTACTGTAGTCCCTTTTCTGGGGGATTGATTTCTGGCGTTATCATTGTTATCCCTTCGACCATATTATTTCTGTTTCCCCTTTTGATTATTCTTTTTTTCTGACTAGTTGATTGTTTGCTTACTTCTTTAATATTTAGATTTCCTCTAGGTTATTACTTTTGTGGCTTATATACTTGCTTTGAAATAAATGTATAAGTCATTTTTCTTACTTCTTCTGGACTCTGGCTGAATAAGAAGCTGTCCTCCCAGAAGTGCTTCCCTCAAAAAAAGGGAGAGCCACCTCAGGTAGCAACATGTAATTTCCTAGACCCCCATATTTTATTTATTTATTTATTTAAAACATTTATTTATTGATTTTATGTATATGAGTACACTGTAGCTGTCTTCAGACACACCAGAAGAGGGCATCAGATCCCAGTACAGATGGTTGTGAGCAACCATGTGGTTGCTGGGAATTGAACTCAGGACCCCTGGAAGTGCAGTCAATGTTCTTAACCACTGAGCCATCTCTCCAGCCCCAAACTCCAAATTTTAAACATTCTATGAATGTGGATCATACAGTCTTCTTTACACACCAGAATTAGCGAAGCAGTTGGAAAAATCATTCAGGCAAATTTTAAAATGAATAGTCACGTTTTTGTTATATGAATAGCACCAGTATGGAACTGAACCACCAGAATGTATTTGTTAATACAGCCCTGTCTTCCTCTGAGGATGAATGTAGGTCAGTCAGAGGAAATATTCTGTATGTTCTTAAACAAGTAACTAAGTTATTTATAGTGTTTGCTAATGGTCCTATTTGAAGTTTAGTTACTTTCTTATTTGTAAAATATCTTCCTCTCTGTAGCCTGTGAAGGTGACTCTAGGTACTTAAGATACTGGGCTGTGGATCCAGATTCTAGAGTGGCCTGTTGTTTATAAGGCAGTGTCTTCTTACTGATGCAGTGGCTTTAGAATATCATTTGACTTTTTTATACTTCATTTGTTAAAATGTGAATCTCATGTATGATATAATAACATGTTAGCACTGTGTTATTTGCTGAGTATTTCAGATAAATATGTTGATTCTTATATACTATGATTATCTGATATATTAATCAAGGATATGATTATATGATATATTATTGACTAAAAAGATCAGTGAAACTTTGTAAACAAAGTATGTAAATGAGACAGAGAAAGCATGACTGCAGACCTTTTGAGCTCCACAAGGTGCTTGCATACTTGTGTGGCCCTTTGGAGAGGTGTGCTCATATGCTGTTATTATTTTGTTTATTTAGATATTTGAGATAGAGTCAATCCCAAGGTAACTTTGATCTCACTATTTAGCCAGCACTGGCCTTGAACTCCTAATCCTTCTACTACCTTTATATCTCAAGTGTCGGGATTATAGGAATGTGCCATCATATGTTGCCCTGATTTTGCTTACTTTTAAAATAGATTTATTTCTATTTAATAGATTACCCACTTCATCAAACTCTATGGCTAAATCAGGATTTACTATATTGATAACTACTATATGATAGCTACTACTAAATGAGAATATAATAAAGCATTATACATATTAATTTATCAGTACCAAATCACAATGCATAAATGTTTTCTTTTTTTGTAATTTCTTATTTCCTTTATCCTTGCCTTTTGAAAGGAATTCAGTGCAGTAGCTGATACTAGATTTTTACCTCACTTGTTAGCTAAGCGAGTTAACTGTACCCCCTTCTCTGTGCTGGAGATAGTTTGTACATGCTTGACAAATATGCTAGGACACTGGTTCTTAAAAGCATCTTTAATTCCTGAGAAAATGGAGTCCTAGTCAGGACATCTTTATTTCGTAGGGTACTGCCTCTGACTTAGAAGCCTTTTCCCTGAGGACATGTCTAATAGCATGTACGATTCTGTGCTTGCTGTCTAGGGAGCCAATCAGCAGTCCTACCCAGCTGTAAAACCAGTGGACCATAGTAATGATCAACTGCCAAGATCTACCCAGTTGTGGCTCTTAGGGTAACCAACAGCTGTCTAATTGATATAAGGTCTGCTCATAGGAGAGAATTTATGCCTGGTACTGTAAATCCAGCTAACTCTGTGGCTGGTGAGGTTATGGAACCTAGAGGAAAACTTATTACTGCTGCATTTCTAAACCAGTATAATCCCTAAACCCTTTCTAAAAATGTATCCTTCTGCCACAGATAAGTATAGTACTCACCTGTCATCAAAGAAGCTTTTTTTATGTAGCTGATAGTGACTATTACAGAAATCTACAACTGCGCAAAATTCTGAGTATAACAAACTGTGGCTGTCCAACCCCATTGATTTATCCATAGTGCAGACCCTATACCTGTGACTCAGTGAACAGCATAGAAGAGAGTGTGGAAAGATTACACGAAACAGAGGATCAGGATGTCTGCTGGGAGGCTAGTGCCTTCTATATATGACAGAGAAACTGAAAAACAAGACTTACATAATGACAACAACATGCCAACACAGGTGGAAGAAATCTCACAAGGCCCTTAGATGAAGAACTATAAGTAGTTAGTGGCTACTGAGAAAGGGAAAATCAGTCTTCTCCAGGGATGAACCCCTGATAGATTATTTAATCCCTAATGGCCAGCTTTCAGCATGTATACATATATAAAACACTAAATAGAGTTAGCAGGCTGTGTGTGTGGGAGGGTGGCTAGACAGAAAGAAACAGACAGAGACAGAGAGAAATACACAGACATACACATAGAGACACACACATACAGACAGAAAGAGTCAGAAAGAAACAGAGAGGGATACACAGAGAGACAGAGAGGCAGAGAAGCAGAAGATGACAGAGACATACACAGATACAGGAAGAGAAAGAGATACACACAGACTAATTAAGAGGTCATAAATTTGAAAGGGAAACTTGGATCATAGGAGAAGTTGGAGGGATTAAAGGATGAAGTGGAAATGATGTGAATACAGCATTCATGAAGGAAATTTTAAAGAATAAAGATATTTAAAGTTTAAAAAGTACTTTTACTTAGTTATAGACCTAGCTCAGAGAATAAGTGTTCCTAAGAGCAGAGAGCCAGGTTCTGTTCCTTACTTGTATCTCTTAGTAGGAAACACTTGCTACATTGCTTGGGAGAAGGAGAGTTTACTCTAGTATCTTATATCATATAAAAGAGCTGTTCCAACCTAGGTATGGACATTTTTACCTGCCATTCAGATATTTTAGAAGGCAGAAGATTGTGTGAGTTTAAGACTGCCCTGTCTTACATGTATAGTATGGACTGGCGAGTATCTCAGCAAGCTGATAGAATATTTAATAGAGGCTAAAAGTGTTGGACACACGAGCTGGGGACAATCTCTTGAGGAAAATGGCATCAGATATTTCCTGAGAAGGGAATGGGTCTCATTTCTCCCAGCTTTCCAATATTTATCAAAGGCTGAGTCACATGTCAGTGAATAGAACAGGGGGCATACTGCCACCTGTGTCCTACACAAATGAGGAGTAGAGTTCTGAGGCTTTGAGAGAACATGGTCCTAAACTACGTGAATATATTCTTCATTTTCATATATGAACACACATTTAAAAAAAATCATCATCATCATTATCATCATCATCCTTATTTTACTGTTCACATTACATCCCACTCACTGCCCCCTCCCAGTTACTCCCTCCCAGAATCCCTACCCCTTCCTCCTTCGCTTCTCCTCTGAGAGGGCAGAGGCCCCCTTGGTTATTCCCCTACCCTGGCACATCAAGTCTCTGCAAGTTTAGTTGCATCCTTTCCCACTGAGGCCAGACAAAGCAGCCCAGCTAGAAGAACATATCCCACATACAAGCAACAACTTTTGGGATAGTCCCTACTCCAGTTGTTCAGGACCTACATGAAGACCAAGCTGCACATCTGCTACTTATGGAGGGGGAGGGCTAGGTCCAGCCTACCTCTTTAGTTGGTAGTTCAGTCTCTGAGAGCCTCAAAGGTCCAAGTTAGTTGACTCTGTTGGTATTTCTGTGGAGTTCCTATCCCCTTTGGGGTCCACAATCCTTCCTCTTGTTTTTTCCATAAGAGTCCCCAAGCTCCATCCACTGTTTGGCTGTGGTTGCCTATTATCTGTCTGAATCAGCTGGTGGGTGGAGCTTCTCAGAGTACAGTATGTTCCTGTCTGCAGGCATAACAAAGTATCATTAATAGTGTCAGGGATTGGTGCTTGTCCTGGGATGGGTCTCAAGTTGGGCTGGTTATTAGTTGGTGTGAACATAAATTTTTTTCTAAATCTAAATATAAGTCATTTTAGCATGATGGTTTACCACTGCCCCATTCCTATTAACTATACAGTCATCAAGAAATAATTTGATTGTAAAGAATCCCAATAGAGCTATTCTCTAAATAAGGGCACAGGAAATGTTAAGATAGTTGTGTGGAAGAATCTTATCCAAGACACTGGAGGCAGGGAGGAAGAATGAAGATGGCTTGATTTTAGTAAGTTCATTGAGTTATATGTATCTTCACAGAACAAAACGGAGCTCATGCAGCTGTTTAAGGGAGTGTGCTACAACAAAAGCTGCTCTTAATTTCTGCCAGGGTAGGAGGAGCATTAAACTTCTTAATAGTCATAAACATTAATTCCTACAAAGCAGAATTTTTATAGCTAGAAAAAATAGAAAAAATTGACTCTGCAGTTTTTGTTACACTTAAACTGATTCAAGAAAAATCTGGTACTCAAAATTTGGCACCTTGATTCAGATTGTGATACAAATGCTAAGCAAAACCTATTTTAACCCTTTAGTGGTCAGCTTTAAAACAGTTCTGAATTTTTATAAAGGTAATTTCAATGTTTGAAATCCCTGTATGCTTTTCTAGTTAGACAGTAATTCTTCTGATAAATAACTTGTATCTTTACTTCTCCTGAAAGATAAGCATTTGTTTATCATATCTGAGCTCTCATAGTCTATCGTTTGTGGCTCTTGGCAAAGCCTCTTGCTTTAGAGTCTCATATGCTCTAATAGTGGTGCCAGGAACCTCTGTAAGTGCACAGAAAGTGTATCTTTTGGATATACCTTTGTTAACATGTTAAGTATTACAATTGGCTCTCGGCAGGTGAAATGTTCCATGTGTAAATGGGTGCAAAATCATTTCCTAACTTACCACAATTACGATGAAATGTTCATTTTCAAAATGAAAAGCCTCTTTCTTTTTCAGACAGCTAAATATGTGATTTCCAAAGGAAGTAACCAAGGACAAGGCTCAGTAGAACAGGGCTCTTACCTCTTGTCCTCCATGAAGGCATCAGCTAGCACTTTGGACAAAGAAAATAACTTGTGGGGGCAACATTTTGTATATTAAACCGTGACTTCCTTATAGCCATGAAAATATGAAAAGATACTGGGGAAAACTATAAACATGATAATAGTATTTAAATATTGAAACCTTTTTCTAAGAATGAATTAGAAGATCATTAAGTGTAATTAAATATCTTAAGTAAGTAATTAAATAAGATCTCCTCCTTGCATCCCACCAACTAAAGGTGATCAAACCCAACAGCATCTAAGGTGGGATTCTTGGCCCTTTGTCTTCTGCTGGCAAGACAAGGCAGACCTCAGTGCACAACAGTTGCTTCCTATGGGTCTGGGACAGATGACCTGTCAATGAGGAGTGGGCAAGACAAGGATCAGCCACCTGAGAAAGGAATAGGAGAGAGCAGGGCGAGAACAGAAGCCTGAAGACCAGGTGGGCACAGGTGATGGCCTGGATTTACCAGTGCATCTCTGTTTCCTGTTACAGCAGGTCTTTAACACGGTGCTTAGTCTCACTACTCCACTGTCAGTATCAGTGTACTTCCATTTATAGGAATTCTGTCCTATTGGACTCAGTGTTGCTATGATTGTTGATGTCCTGTAGTCTTAAACTGTTCAGTTTTCTTCATTCCCTGTTCTCTGTCTTTCACAGATTGGTAACCTCAGTTGACTTTGTCTTTAAGTTTGCTGAGTTTTCTGATGGCCTAGATCTGCTACTGAATCGTAGTGAGATCTTCACTTCCCTATTGTAATTTAAAATGCCAGAAGTTTTATTTGGTTCCTTTAAATCTTTTTTATACATAGTCTTTATTTGGCGACACATCACTCTGGCTTGGAACTCATTAAAGAGCTCATGGTGGCCTATTATTTGTGGTGATCCTCCTGTCTCAGCCTCCATATTGCTGGGATTGTACACGTTGAAGGAGACCTCCAGCCCCCACATGGTGGGTGGTCGTTTTCAGACCCCAGATTGGGCACAAACCACATGCAGATCCATTTCCCCAGAGAGATTCCTTACTAAGCAAGGGAGAAAAGTTAAAGTGGCTGCTTCTTGACTCAGGCAGGAAAACAGCAGCAAAGGGCCTGGCAGGTGTCGTTTTATAGAAGAGAGAAAGGGGAGTCTGTGTTAGAATGGCCTCAGTACAGACGAGGCTTTGGATTGCTGGACTTTAGAAGTTTAACAGCTGGACCTTGGTAGCCGCAGGAGGAGGAAGTGGCCAATAAAGGAATAGACCTTGGTGGCTAGCTTTTGAAATGTAATCTGGGCAGTTTTTAGCAAGGCAGAGAAATGGGGGAGAGGGGAAAGGTCTGGAAGAACCATGTTTGTCAGCCCAGGACTGACTGGCTGTAGTCCCTCCATGTGGGAACTGCTATGCTCAGCGCATTTCCTTTTGTCCTATAAGCATCATTCATTCAGTTTAGTTCTTTGAGCATATTTAAAAGAGCTAAAGGATCTGTTTACCAAGTCCTAAATGTGGACTTTCTCAACCATAGTTTTGTTTATCAGTTGCTTCTTTTACTGGATATGGCATGTAATTGAAAAGCTTTAAATTTTAGTATTTTGATGTAGAAACTCTGTACATCAGATTTCTTCCACGCCTCAGGTCTGTAGCTGCTTTTGTTTGTTTGGGGATGTTTGTTGTGCTGTTTCTTGTACTGTTTTTTTGCCTGTGGCTGTGGAATTTGTTTCCTAACTAAAAGCAGTCAGCTAGGAATTGGACTGCAATTTCCTTCAAACACACAGCTCTTAGTCTTTGCAGTTGGACTCTGTGTTGACACTAGGTAGCAGTTTACAACTCAGCCTTACCCTTTGCTTCCTGTTTGTGACGAAGGCCCATTAGAGGTAAGTTGAAGGTTACCTGAGTCTGTACTGGGCCCACAGTCAGCCACAGCTGATAACTTTTCCTTACAACCTGCAGACAAGTTATTTGTCTGTCAAGCAGGGGGTATGGAAAATAGGTTTCCCCTAACTGGTTCCAGCAGCAGCATAGAGGGTAGTTTGCCAGCATTGATTAGTTGGAGGAAGTTTTGGGAAGTAAGCTTATAATCATGAAAGCAAGGGTTTTTATTGGCTAGTAGAATACATCTCTAAGGAAGAATTTCAGATTTTATTCAACAGTATTTTATTTACGTGGGATTTACATGTATAGAATGTGAGTCTTAGATTATGGAATGTGAAACCTAAGTCAGTGTTAACAGATGCCCGTGATGGATTCTCTCACTGTTTTTGTACACATTCTTAACCGGTTTCAGTTGTTAATGGGAGCTTTATTCTTCAGTTTCTTTATCACTCCTGTTCAGTGTGTTTAAAACATTGAGATGTAAGTTGCAAGCTATAAAACTGACCTCTCCAAAGCACCCAGTTCAGTATGCTTGTTGTCATATTCGCAGTTGTGTAGCTGTTGCCACTGTTGAATTCCAGAACATCAAGTCCTGGAGTACGAACAACCTGACCATATTCCCAGTCCCTGGCATTTTGTCTTTTCTGCACATGTGATATAAATGAGACTGACTTCTTTCATTTTTGCACAGTGTTTTAATAATTTATCCTGTGTCAGTTTACTTTGTATAGTTGAATAACTAGCCATTGTATGGGTATGCCATCATTTATTCAGTTATTAGCCAAAGGACTTTCAGATTATCTCTACCTTTTGACAATCATAAGCAAGGTTACTAACAACATTAGTACACAAATTTTTGTATGGACATATATTTTTGTTTCACCATAATTCCTAGAAATAGTACTGACAGGTTGTATGATAACTCTAATATTTTAAAATATATATTGATTATTTTTAATACAGTTTTAATTGAGATAGACATTTGTCACTTTCACCTACCCTTTCCTCCCTTCAATTTCTGTAAGGTACCCTCCCTCTACTCGCTACCATCCACCATCTCAAGTTGATAGCCTCATTTTCTTTGATTATTGTTTTTACATTCGTGTGTGTGTGTGTGTGTGTGTGTGTGTGTGTGTGTGTATGTATGCATAAATATATAAATGCCACCTGCTGAGTCCATTTTATTTAGTTTATGTGTATATAGTAGTTTCAGGGCTGACTCCTCGGCAGTGGATGACCAATCAGGGGCTCATCCCTGGGAAAAGGCTAATTCTCTTCCTTCCTCCAGCCATTAGTTACCTGTACTTTTTTGTCTAGGAGAAGGACCCCATGAGATTCTTCTGCTAGCACCATAGTATGTCTGTTGATTCTGTCATTGTTTCGGTCTTGTTTATGCAGCCATTTCCAGGAAGACTGTTTCACAGCTGACTTCTTGGTATTTTGGCCTTTACAGTCTTCCTGATCCCTCTTTTGAGGTATTCCTTAAGCTATAGATGCAGGAACTGTGATAATAGATGTATCTGTTGGTGCTGGGCCCCCCACAGCCTGTTGATTTCTGCATTGTGTCCAGTTGTGCTTTTCTGTGGCGGTCTCTGCTTGCTGTGAAGAGAGGCTTCCTTGATGAGGGTGGTGGCTGCACTTACATCTGGGATTAGGAGGCTTCTACTTGAATTCCTAGAAATGATATTGACAGATTATATGGTGAACCTGCCAGGTTGTTCTCTACAGCAACAAACTTTGCTTTTATGGTGACTATTTCAAATTAATGAAGCCAAGAGTTCATTCCCCCTTTATACATACACACTAATAATAAAATTTGCAGGAAAAATGTTTTACTTTCTTTTGGAAACTCTCCAGGACTCCTGTACCACCGTGTTCCTCAGGAGTAAGTCATTTGCTGATTCTTCACCTTAGCTCTGGTCCTTCTGTTTATTCAACCTTAAATTGCTCTGGATTTAACAAAACCGGCCCATGATTCACAGTCAAACTCTCTAGAACAGAAAGACATGAAGGGTCACTTTGCGCCTTTCTAGTAGCATCACTTTGGGGAATAGCCACCACCTTTCTTGAGAACCCTTGAGTTCCTTTCTCTGTGAAGTAGGATTGTTTGTATCTCCCTCTAGGTGTTTCTGCAAGTATTAGCGTTGGGCCCTGGCCTAGGGCTTCTGAGTGCTCTGGATGTCATTGCTGCTGTTGATCACTATAGGGTTGATAACAAATTGTTTAGAGGATAAAAGGAAATGTATTTTAACTAGCAATCAAATTTTTACTTTAAGAAATGAAACCTTTTATAATAAAACCTTTTTAAGGTAAAGGAAAGATGGGCACGCCTGAAAAAAAGCATTTGAAATTCTAAAAAACCCACAGCTTTGATTTCACATGTGTAAGTGTTTCACACTCATTTATGTCTGTGTGCCATGTGTGCTCCTGCAAAGGCCAGAAGAGGGTGTCGGATTCTCCAGAGCTAGACTTGCAGATGGTTGTAAGCTGCCATGTATATGCTGGCAGTTGAGTCTGGGTCTTCTGGAGGAGCAGCCAATGCTCTTGACTGCTGAAACATTGTTCCAGCCCTTGAAAATGCTCTTTCATAACTTTTATTTATCTTTTACATGTATTAAAAATCAAAGAATTTTTCTTTTTCTTTCCTAACACAAATTAGGTTTAAACAATGACCTTTAAAAAGGCTAAAATAGGCTGTTAGACAAACTCATCCCCCTGTTAGCACTTAGCTGTCTCTTAAGTAAAGACTGAGCAAACCTTTCCAGAAGGTTTGGAAAACATTTTATTGCACAATATGGTGTCAACTGTCACATTTCCCTTTAATTTTGCTTATCTTTTTATAGTTATGATCAAATAAAGTTAGTTTTTCTAGTAATATTTTTCATAGGCAAATGTTCCAAATACATTGCAGATGAAATATTAGCAACAAAATACAAAAATTAAACATAAACACATGTACAAACAAATGAAGACAAAATTGGAAATAGCCAAAAGAGTTACTGAAAAGTCGATCCAGTACTTTCTGTTAGCTGAAAAGGAGCTCATCCTTGTCCTCTGTCCTATCGAAGCTGTCTGTCAGCCCATCCGGAACATCTTTGCAGGATTTCTAGTTTCAGAAGCTTTAGAGCTTGAGGTGTGGGGTTGGGGGTGATGATCACAGTTGGCCTGGTGTAAAGTTTACGACCTTTTGGTAGAAGGAACTAGCTTCACAAGTTCCTGAAGAATGGTGGCGTTTATCTAACTTCAGAAATCCTGTATTCCAGGGTGAATCGGTTTCTGGGTATTTGGAGTGCTTTTGAAGTTTGGGGAGTTGGAGCTTCCTTTGCACCAGCAAATGTGAGCAAGGGACAAAGAGCCAAGGATAGAATTCTGCCAATATCAGTGTTTAAGAATACATACAAGAGAAGTAGAGCCAGTGAAGGCACAGAGGAAGGAGGCGAGCAAGGGCAGAAGCAGGCTGCAGACGAGAGCCTGGGCTTCAGAACTGAGCTGTGTTTGAGTAGCACTGCTGTTCTACAGCCTGTGTGCAACTGCAGACAGTGTCAGCTTGAGAAGCTTAGCTGAAGTCTAGAAATGCAGAGTGCCATGCTTGCATGCAGGCACTCAGTGAGTACTGCGTGATGTCTAACTGACACAGAGCATAAGGAGTCAGAGACCCTCTGCATTTAGAATGTCAGAGATTGTGAGTGGCTTTGGCAAAAATCACATTTCAGTAGAGTAGTTTGAAGAGAAAGAGTGGAGGCTCTGAGTTAAAAACTGGCTGAGTTAGTTGAGAACAAACCTGACCAGTAGGTCTGTTCTGTAGAAGGTGGAGTTTGAATGCAGGTTTGAAGGAAAAAGACAGGAGAGGCTTAGGAAGGCCAAGTGCTGTGGCTAAGAGAAGGGAGATGGGGAGGGGAAGCTGAGGGGAGAGAATGGCTGGGAAAGTGAGTTTAGAAAAGCAGGTCTGTGGGCCTCCCGGTTAGGGACTTGCTCTGTACTTGGGCTTTCTCAGAGAGTGTACCGACTACTGGTGTTGAGTAGAACACACTCCTTTCCATAAAGATAACATCTTTCCAACCTCTGAAGGACAGGATGAAGGAGGACATCTGAATCGTCTCCAGTGAGGACAGTCAAGAATCAGTGTGCCTTCAAAAGTCATCTAACAATCTTGGAGACACTTTGGAATACAGACTCACTTTGCAGTCATTCTTAACTTATGATTAAAAGTTTTTAAAGGGGTTTGTAGTTCAGCCTAGTATGCATATAACCCTGGGCTCCATCCCCATTACCACATAAAAACCAAGAATGGTGGTGTAAATCCCTGCACTTGGGAGGTAGAGGCAGGGGAATCAGAAGCTTAAAGGTCTGCCTCAGCTGCATGAAGGCCAAACCCTGCTACATGCTACATGAGACCTTGTCTCAACATTAAAAAAAAAAAAAAAAGGCAACATTCGACTACCTCCTAATCTGTATAGCTGTTAGCTCTTTTCCTCATTTCCCTGTGTATAGATGTGTCTGCCATTATTCCCTTCTCTGCTGGCCAGCTGAGCCCCTCTGGAACTTGGTAAGAGGAGAATATCTTGTACTTCCTGGCATAGGTGTCTTGGTGTAAAACACTCCATGCATGGGTACAGAGAAGCTAGTGGGTAGCCGGTAAATGCATTTTCACACTGTTTGGCCTGACAAGTCACCTGGGGTCTTTCAGCATTCTTTGCCATCATTCTCCTTAGATTGTCCAAAGGGCAACAGACTTCCTTCCACAGGCCCTGAGGGATTTTAGGGGGCAGAAACCTCTCCTTTCAGATGGAGAAATATCACAGGACTTTACTACAGAAGAGTTGTATGATTCTGAATTTAGGATCCCCCTTTCTTGCCAACGTCTACTTGATTTGTCTTCCAGAGCTCTTAGAGTCCAGAACATTGTTCTTCTTTCTTACAGTCTAAAAAAGTATTACTGTGGGTAAGTATGCCTTTGATTATTTCCCCATTGGATTTGAGGAAGGGACCCGTGGGTTCCTATTTTTTCCCCTTGTTTAGAAGACAGGCCAAGATTCTTTGAGTAGATGGAATAACACCCAAATTTTCAGGAGTTCTTCAAAATTGAGAGAAAATAATGGGTCTCCCTCTGTTCTTGCAGAGCAAAGCTAGTATTGGGAACAGCTGTGTTTGACTATCTCCTAATTGTTATTTATTCTATCTGCAGTTCTAAAGTTCAACAAATGTATGAATAGGATCTTTACTGATCCTATCCCTGCTTTGGTCAGAATTGCTATAAATAAGAGAACCACAATGTTCTGTTTTCTTAAACTCCTAGGGCTTTTCCACAGTCCACTGTTTTCCTTTGAGTCTGCCTCCTTCAGCCTCTGTTCCTGTCTAAGAACTGAACTGAGAGAAGAAAACATGCTACTGCTGCTATCCGTTCCCTCAAGGGCCTGCTTCTCAGGTCTGTGAGCCCAACCATCCTCTAGGAGCTCTCCCAGAGCACACACCTACCTCTTTATGTCCCCAGTGCCAGCCCCCAGCAATCTGTGTCAGTTAGTGGCATTCTTTATGACTGTGCACATACTCAGAAAGGTCATCTCCTTTTCTTATCTCCAGTCTACCCGATTGCTGTGCTGCCAGATGGATATTCCAGGGAAGTTGCTTCTCTGTGCATGTGTTGTCTTCTTCAGTCCTCCATTCATTTATTTATTTTTTCTTATAGTACTATGAACCCGAGTAGCAAAATTTATAGCTCGTACTCTTCAGCCTTGCAATTTCATAGTTCTGATTTTCTTCTGAGGCTGATTCTAGCATCACTTTCTGAGTGGAAACTTTTAATTTTCGTATTGCATTCGATAAAACGGTTGTACTTAAGTATTGTTAGGAAGTGGGACCATTTTATAGTGGCCGTTGCTCAGGTCACGGTGATGACAGACTGAGAAAGAGAAGCAAGCAGAGCCAAGAGAGAAGGCACGCCCATTTCCATCCCAGAGACAGTTGCTACCTCTGCAGCACCTGGCAGGAGGATGCTGCTGCTTCTGTCTCTTGGCAGCTTATTCCAGAGTGCTGGGGGCTGCAGTGCTTCTGTTGTTTGTGGGTTGGAGGGAGGAGGGAAATTATCATTTGAGTTTCTCCTAAGAAGAGTTTTGTTAGACACATCTACTTAATTAAAGACAACCAAAGCAAACTACTTTTGAATTATGTAGTATACTAGCAAGACTGAATTAACTATAAAAGATGAAGCGAGGAGAAGTCACCCAGCCTCTGCCCCCAGATGTGTTCTTCCAGCAATAGTTGCTATATGTACAAGACAACATATTACAATATTGCTCAGCATTTTGCTTAAAAAACTTTATACTGTTTCTCAAGCTATTCTGGGAAGATGTTCTCCTTCTCAGGGTTGTACCGTTCTCTGCTCTATGGATGAGATCTTGAAGCAGTTTCCTCATGAGGAAAATTTAATTTGCTACTCGTCTTTGATTATCAACAAAAGTTCTGGATTAAAGAAGCTATTTTAGAAATTCTCTCCTTAGTTTGTGAAAGTAGTCCTGTTCAATGGTTCTGTTGAAAGATGAATAATTTCTTATCATTAAGAGAATAAAGAGAACCATGTAAGATCTGTTTCCAAGTCCAGCATAAATCACATTGGTAAGTCTTGAAGGATAACCAATAAACACCAGAGAACCTTGAAACTGCAAGTGCTGACTTACAGGAAAGTTAGCTGACCATATATGAAAGAATGTTAGTGCCTTTGTTTTAGCATTACAGCAATGCCTTCCCAGTTTGAGAAATCATCACACACACTTAGAGACTTAGAAAGGAAAAAGCTCTATAATAATAGCATGCAACTGGTTCTGATACACAAAGGGAGCCAGCCTCTAACATGAAATGTTACCAGCTTATATAGGCTTATGCACTGCACATATGCTGTCATTCTGATATACCCTTCAGGTCCCAGCCACAGGTTACACTTTCAACAATTTAAACAGAGACAGGAGGCTGCAAGTCTGGTCACTTGGGCGTGTGGGAGATTTACACAGCAAAGATACTGCCAGAATTATTTCTGAAGTACACTTGTGTTGTTCTTTTCAAACTGTTGTTACCCAGGATCATCCTGCCCACCCGGCATAATTATGCCTTTTTTGATAAGAGCACAAGGGGCTTAATGGCAGACATGGACTTGCTGATGACTGTCACCTTGTACCACCCCCTTGAGCTGCTTGTTACAGGCATGTTCTTTGATACAGGACTGATCCTAATGGCTGGTTTAAGTCAGGATTGTCTCCTTTTGTTAGAGGAATGAACTGGAGTCAATTTTGGTGAACAAACATTAGCAGATTTTTTCCTGTGCAACCCTAACAGCATCTCAAAACTTCAATTATAGCACAAAATTTTCTTCCTACAACGTGTAACAGGCCTGGTTACTTATTTCCTAGTCATACTGGAGACAGTGCACCATTAGGTAAACTCTACTTTGTATAACTTAGTATTTCCTTAGCAAGTTTTGAGTTAATCCTTTATCGTATCTATTGTTACTTAAAGTTTCTCCTGTATCACTGTAGATCAGAGAAGTTGCTGTAGAAACCAAGTGGAGAGCTGGTCTTTGGGCATGCAGTGGCTGGACACAGGCTAGAGTTATCTGAGAAGAGGGAACCATGATGGAATACCTCCATAGATTAGCCTGTAGGCAGGCATGTGGGCATTTCCTAATTAGTGGTTGGTGTGGAGAGCCCATCTCACCGTGGCTGGTGCCGCCTCTGAGTGGGTGGCTCTGAGGCGTGTAAGAAGGTAGGCTAAGCAAGCCAGCAAGCAGCATGCTCCACGGCCTCTGCAGCAGTTCATGCCTCAAGTTTCTGCCTTAACTTCCCTGGATGACGGATTACAGGCTATAAGTGAAATAAACTTTCCTCCCTAAGTTGCTTTTGGTCATGGTGTTTTATCACAACAGCAGAAACCCTAAGTAAGATAGGTAACCTGATATACCTGTAAATTGATGATATATATACTTGTACTCTAAATGCAATATAGGGTGGTCAGTGTTATAATTTTGTGTAAATGCAGGCTGCAGTTGGTTACATTTCACACAGGAGAAGGAGGAAAGATGGACCCTGAAGAAGTATCATGTTAAAATAAGCCCGGAAGAGTGTGTCTGTGGAGAGCAGGTTAGGGAGGGGAAAACAGTATGAAACACCATATTCTAGGAGAATACATGCTGAGAGGTTAGTCTGACCCACAGGAGTAACTTCAAGATTGTGTCTTTGCAGGCTGGCTAGGTACTTACGGCCAGGATTACAGAGCTCTCAACAAGTGTAAGGAGCTTGCATTTAGAGAATAAACTAGAAGGGAGTCAGATGATATAACACAATATAAATATAAAATATAAATTAATATAAAATATAATCAGCTTGAGAGGTCATGATAGCCTGAACTGTTAAGGTGAGAGAGAGAGAGAGAGAGAGAGAGAGAGAATGAATATATGAATGAGAGCATGGAGTGCACATGGAAGGAGCCCTATTGACAACGTTATCATCCAGAGTTTGAGACTGGGGAATTGTGTGTAAATACTCAACCTTCTGGTTGTTCATCTTTAACAAAAGTATTGTAAGCAATGTGCTCATTATTATCCATGATTCATACACCCTGGTGAATCCTACCATTTCTTTTGAGTAAACCCTAGATTAGAGCTGTCCAGTAAAAGGAAATAAATTTTGAAATCTTTTAATAATGTGGTGAGATTCCTCCAGAAAATCTAATTTGCCAGTGTGCATGTAATTTTTTTAATTAATTAATTTATTTATTTTTGATACTTTATTTACATTTCCAATGTTTCCCTTTTCTGGGTCTCCTCTTTGGAAACCCCCTATACACTCCCCCTCCCCGCCTCTGTGAGGGAATTCCTCCTCCCACCTACCCGCCCACCCATCCCCATATTCCCACCTTGACATTCCCCTATACTGGGGCCTCTAGCACCCTCAGGCCCAAGGGCCTCTCCTTTCTCCCTGATGGCCATGGAGGTCATCCTCTGCCACATATGTAGTACGAACCATGGGTTAATAGATGTGTATTCTTTGGTTGGTGGTCCAAACTCCGGGACGACCAGGGGGGTGGTTCAGGCCCATTGATGCTCTTGCTCCCTCCATGGGGCTACAAATACCCTCAGCTCCTTCAGACCTTTCTCCAACCCCTCCATCTGGGACCTCA